>OW618044.2:19156109-19734313 GCA_939531255.2 Thera britannica
AGAACTAAAGTACCTGCCGGTTGCATAACTAAAATGGCTTCATTGGTGCCTAATTGATTGATACCTATACACTTAGCAGGCAGCCAGGAAGTAGGTCACAACCTGAGCAATACCGCAACACAGGTGTGCCTGATCCATATTAGTTGCCACTTACCGCACCTCATTAAGTCCTTCTGTATGAACTCAAGTGCCCACTTTCACTGAACTTTATGCAGTAGGTAATGTTATAACTTTATAGTTGGTAGGTATGTATGTGTGTAGAACATGATGTCATACAGAAACCTGCCAAAAAGTTTACAACAAGTGTATAACATACCAGTTAAATTTTATTATGAAACAACGGGATATTTACCATGATGAGATTTTGAGTTTCATAAAAATAGTGTTAAAAATTGCTAGTTTGATTAGATTTATGGTTAAAAACCATGATGAAAAACTTCGAATGTTTCAAAGCTATCAATAGATTGGTATTGATCAGAGAGTAGGTGAATGCGAAAACTGTGACACACAAGTAGGCTCTAGGTACTAAGGAGTTCATGTAGGTAACACACTTGCGATAATAAGGCTCTTATTAAGGTACAAATAGAATGGCATGGAGCGTCGCGTCGCTGGGCGGGCCCCACGGCGGCGCCACGGGGGAAGCGATCATCGTCACTTTTATATAAATAGACCTTTTTAAAATCATGGCCAATGCATGTTTACTACACGAATCTGCCGACTAATGACCTTGTACTCCCGAATGCTGGATGGAACTAAAAGCCGCTCTAGATGTTTATAAATCAGTTCTGGTGACGTCACTGTGACCGATTTATCCACACAAATTCAATCTAATACTCAAGCTTCGGCAAACTCGAACCCGGAAGTTAACCAAAACAAGATAACTTACATATATCTGCAGAAAATTTAGGTACGCACGAATAGGAACCAACACTCTCGACAAAAGGAAGGAACCACCAATTGGCCGCGCAGGTATGACGTGATTTTCATGTAAATAATACCAACCTTTATCCACACGGTAGTAATTTCACTAACACTTCACGACACTACAACAAGTTCGTTAATTTAGTAGAATTTATTAGCAAGAGAATAAAGTATCGGCAAAGTTCTTTCTTTGTATGGTTTCGGTAGGTACGTCACCTCGACGCTACAGTGCTAAAAGATACAACATCGATGTCGGTCGCTCCCTCCGCTCGCTTCACTACGCTACGATACGTGCGGCCAACGGAACAAAACAACAGAACGAATGAACGAATCTTGGTCTGCCAGGTCTCGTCTCTTGACTGTCGGTCGGGGTCCGACAGGGGGGGAGCGGGGCGCCCTGCTACGCCGCTAGAGTATGCGCAAGTTACCTCTG
Source organism: Thera britannica (assembly GCA_939531255.2). NCBI lineage: Eukaryota > Metazoa > Arthropoda > Insecta > Lepidoptera > Geometridae > Thera > Thera britannica. Next base: position 19,157,464 of record OW618044.2, read on the forward strand.
CGCATGACTAATGGCGTAAAACATGATTAAAATGTACTGGAAATACATCTTTAGATCACAAACATGAATGGATAAATTGAGCTTGCATTGCGTTTGAGGCACGTTCATGTGTATGTTTGGGGGCTTTTTGTCCAGTTTTTCATATTTTCTGCCATTAGTCACGCGCAAAGTTATCTTCGCGTACTCTAATCGCGAGAATGAATGAGTGAACGATGTGAATGGCAGAAATAATATAATAGGAAATATATATTATCTACATCTACATTTACGCACAGAGTAAAATCAAATCTAGCGTACAGCGTAGCGGAGCCACGGAAAACGGATATGGAAGGGGAACGCGCGGTCGCGAATCTAATCTAGCTAGCGCAAAATGCTACTTCCAGCTTCTGCGCATAGTGACGTAATTTTACGTGGATTGATTTGAAAGGAAAAGGAAGGAGCATAGGAATAATTTATGGCCTGAAAGAAAGTCCGATTTTTTCTATAATTAAAATTTTAATAAGAACTACGATTCGATCAATCTATATCTATATCTATATATAATGTTAAGCTAATGATTTTTAATAAACAGAATTTGAATTTGAATTACAAACATACAAAAATAGGTACAAATCTTTCCTCTTTATAATATTAGTATAATATTACATTTCATTAAAAAAAATTCATTAAAAATTAGGGATCCTTGGTAAAATTTCAACAATGTAACCGAAGGTGTAGAAAAATGAGTCTTAAAATGTCTTTCGTCGAATGCGCTGCCGAAACTATTAGCGATGGAACAATAGTACATTGTTACCTGAGTGTTGAAAGTCACGTTTTTTGAGTCCCGAGACGGGTTTGGCGCCAGAGCGTTAGCGAGGGCGCCAATGGAGCTTGAGGGACTTAAAAGACTTTCACCCGAGGTAAACACTGTGCTTTTCATTACGAATACAAGGAAAGTAAAAATAAAAACAGGAGAGAAAAATTTGTGAAAATGAAGATTGAATTGCCGCCTTCCCGGTTTTTTTTTTCTTTTTCTCTGGCGGGCCTTCGGCTTCGGCTCGCCAGCATTATTCAGCCATTATTTTCATTCTCATAATTTAAAAAATGGTAAATGTCAAATGTCAAATCTATGTTATTTTAAATAAATAGTTGAAGCTATATATTAATCAAGTAATTTAGAAGATATATTATTTATTTAATACTATCTTTATGTTATTTAAATTTAAATTTTACATTGCGCTATCTTATTAGACTTTTTAAACTTCTTACCGTTGTAATGGGTTTCCAACCTACTTGCTGAATAAAAAGTTGGAATTCGGTTCAACGACCTCTTTGCAGTTAGAAAGACTTTAGAAAGTTGGAACATGGTTGAATAAAATAGAACTTGTTTTTTTTATAATTTGACAGCTGTCAGTAGAAAGCGATTCTCCCTAGGGCTGAAAGTTTTACTTTCAATTAGGCCCCTCAGGCAACTTCAGACCTACTTTCAGAGTATGAGTAATGAAAAATAATGTACAACAATATTGTCTACCCCGTGCGAAGCCGGGACGGGCTGCCAGTTAATTTATATTATGTTTGTATAATTACCTAAGTATGCACAGTGACGGTCAATATAGATCCACAGTCGTATTAGTACCGTACCTACTAACTAGGTACCTATTTAGTATTTTAAAATGCCATAAATGATGTAGGTAAGTAGGCATGTAAATGTAGGTAACATTAACAGATTTTAGGACTGGTTTTGAATCAATACATTAGTTATTTGTTATACAAGAGTGCAAAGTTGCTTTTTAACCGCGTGCTCAATTTTGATGACGGAGCAAGCGAAGGTTTCTAAAATTTAACCACGAGCGTAGCGTAGCAAGAAGGAACCTTTTGAACCTTTTTGAGCGTAACGTATTCTACTTACCCTGTGTGTCATTGTAATCAATAAAGAGTTATCTATCTATCTATCTCAGGTACCTTACGATTACGCAATTCAGTATGCAGGACGCAGTCACTTCTACTCTACTGACCTAGATCCTATTAAGTACCTACTAACTAAGTAGGCATAGGTACCTAAGGTGTCGTGGCTACAATAATTAATTAAACATATTCGAACGGTCAACCTATTCATTAATATATTGGATTGGAAAATGACTTATGCTAAGATTACCTAAATAAGTACTTTTTTTATACTACTAGCTGATGGAACAAGCTACATGGCCCACCTGATGTTAGGTGGGAACCATCGGCTATAACAAACGCCTATAACGTACATAACTTCTGAGCAGAAAACCCCAAATTCAGAAATTCTGGTAGTAGATAGATAGTTAGATACCTAGTTACCTACCTACAAACTATACATAATACTAGTTTAATTTAATTCATCTTGTGAACTTTTAAGCAAGATACTAACGTACTTACAGAATTAAGTAAATAAGATGCGTTATGTATTGTTATTAGCTTAAATGGAGATATGTTAGGTGGTGTGCAAGTCTTTATGTCAAATCTAGGTACTAAATACTCAAATAGCTAACTTTTCATTCTACTCTGCCAGCTGCTCAATTTTACCCTTCTGTCGCTTGTTGTCGTCCAAAGAATTTCGTTTTGACTACATAATAACCTACTCAAACAATCATAGATTCACTCAATGAAGCAACGCGTTTCTGTAAGGTTGTGTATGTCCGTACTAGATGTTTGCCAGAGATTAGACGTAGTGTTACGGCGAAAACTATTCATTGAATATAGCTAGAACTCTGTTTAACTTTATTACACATCTACGCATTACAACGCCATTTTTTCCTACCCCGACTATTGATGGGTCTCCTCGCCCGGTCTCAGTAAGGATGTAGGTACTATTCCCAAAACTGGCTAACAGTTGGTAGGTCCTTACCTACTTTTAAGCAGATAGTGCTGTTGAAAATGTGCGCAATACTTCAAATTAGTGCATCCAGCCGTATTTGAGCTAGTTATTTACGAAATTAGGGTAGAGCTACTCAAAGTTTTTTGCTGGACGGGAATTCGTTTGTTAGTGAGCTAATTTAAGCTATGAAGAGAGGAGAATGTGGATGGGGTATTATTAAGTAATTACGAGTAGGCCCAACGCTTTCCATTCAAATGATGTATTTCAGATTATAACATACATAATTTGTTGGTAAATATAAAGATAAAGTGTTAGTAACATTAAATACATTAAAAAAAATGCTAATTTGTGATGCGCCTGAACTTGTGGACGGGTTACGATTTCAGAATTATTACTTATTTACTGCTGGCCTACCACGAGCTCCATATGGTTATGGTTATGGCTGTCAAAACTGTGTCAACAGTGTCAACACATTCAAACCCAAGAAGAAAATGAATGTGTGGGTCAGCCTATCTATGTATACACAATTTGACAGCCATAGCCATAACCATATGGAGCTCGTGGTAGCCCTGCTGGAGTAGGTTAGGTTCTGCCTTCTACTATTTGGTGACCTCTCTTTCTCTATAAAGCTAATTATATGCGACAAGTTATAACTAGCTAACTCCCGACCCCCATGAATTTATGAATTATAAATAAAACTACTCATTGATTTCCGTGAGACGGGTTTGAGTCAAACCGGAAATACCTTTTATTTACACAAAGAAACTTAAATTTGAAACAAACCGCATTTCGAACCAATATTATGTGTACCTACATGTAGATGCCTAGATAGGTAATTAATAATATACATAAATATATGGGAAATATACTTCAGAAAAACTTACCTACCACTTACCAATAATAAATCAAAGCTAACCAATAACCAACCACCAATAATTAATTCACCTTGATGTTATTGTTGGTTTGATTTTCAATTTGTCGCACTAATTGGGTTCGGTAAGATTGAACTTCATCAATGTTTCTAGTGAAGTACAAACGCAATCAGCTGTTTCCAATAAATTACGAGTATATTCAATAGGTACGTTAAAGGTGGAAGCCAAACAAGATCAATCAATTTACTTAGGTATATAAAATTTACCTTGAGTTCAAATACATGTTTTTTTTGTTATCGTTCGTAATGAAGGTACATCCACTGAGGTATCTCGGTAAGGTAGCTGTACTAAGTACACATACCTTTGTTTAAAATCGTTTTGGATGTATAAAATAATATCTTAAAGTAAGTAGGTCTAGATACCTACCTACTAGAGAAGTTTTCAAATGTACCTACACTGCCACCGCCATTGAAGGTGATCTAATTATGCGCAAAGCTTTACACAAGCCTAGTACAGTATAGTAGTACGTTGGTGGTACCTAGTACAGGTACCTTACAAAGCACAAGCAAAGGTAAGTTACTAACCATGAACTTCTCTCAACCACACTTTATTGTAAAGTATTGAAACGTGTGTTAATTTAGTGTAACATTGTAGCATTGATTTTAGAGCATGTAATGTTTCTGAAATGCAAATGAAAAGCTGCCCCACAGAATAACAAAGGGTGGTAGAACCGAGTTGTTTCCGGTGCAGCAAGCCACCCGCCCCCACTGGACGGACAAAGCTAATTTAATGAGGCAACCTCTGCCTCTGCGTTGCGGTTCATCACCACAAACTGTCCCTGTTTTTGAAGGCCGTGACGCAGTTAAGCCCGGGATACACGAGGCTAGGTTTTCAAGCCAGGATAGCAAGATAGTGTACTAACTTCGCGTAAACAGAACAGCTAGATGAATAAATTATAGTTTTAAAAACTAAAAAATCACGCTTTTATAACTAACTAGTGGCCGCCCGCGGCTTCGCTCGCCCGTTCCCGTAACACCCCGTTCCCGTTGCTTTTTCGGGATAAAAATTATCCTATGTCCTTCTCCCGGTTCTAAGCTACCTACCAACCAACAGTTAAAAATAAAACTATAGTAATCAATTGAAAAATGTATATTATTGTATAAAAAAGCATGGGGTGCTTTTAATAATAACTTCAGATATTATAAAATATTTACAACAATCAAAATCGCTTTTTACGCTTTTTTTACAATAATATAAATGTTTCAATTGATTATTACCGTTTTATTTAACTTTTTAGTTCAATTAGTTATAAAAGCGTGATTATTTAGTTTTTTTAAACTATATTTTTTTTTACTTTTTAGGTTTTTTTTCATATTATTGCATTGTCATCAACCTTCGACAGGTGTGCAAAGTTTGAATCAAATCTGATCGTTCAAAGTAGGGCAAAATAGAGCTCAAAGGGGTCGGTTACATACAAGCAAGCAAACAAACTTACATACAGGTGAAGCTAATAAAAGCGTTATAAAAATGAAGCTAGTTCTGTTTACACGAAGCTAGTACGGCTTGCTTGCTAGATTACTATCACTATCTTGCTATCCTGGCTTGAAAAACTAGCCTCGTGTGTCCTGGGCATTATTGAACTACTCTTCAATGTTCCATTCGAAACTCGAACTAGAACCCGACGACCGATGAATATTTTATACGAACTAATTATTTATTTAGTATAGTTTAGTTAAGTAAGTAGTCTAGTACCAAAGGTATATTGAAGCTCTAACCACACGGTTCGCGGCTGTAGCGGTAGAACGTACGTAGCCCTAGCGTAGTCCTTCCGTAGGTCAAGCGTAGCAAACATTGGCGTGCAGTATATCGGTATACCTACTTAGACACATAGTGCTGTTTTTGAAACAGAGATGTTCTTTATCCGCTTCGTAGCTCTAACGTGGACTACGTACCGTTCCGTAGCTGAAGCGTAGCACCCCGCTACGTAGCAAACACAGTGTAGAGTAGTAAGGAATAGTGTACAAAAAAAGTTAATACGGGTTTTTGTTAGTATCTGGATCTGCTGATATACTAAAAACTACTTATTTAGGATTTGGCACTAAAACATTTTGATAGCGACTTTGATTTTGATTTTGCATTCAGACTAGTGGAACCCCGCGCAACTTTGTTCTCAGCATCCCTTTATTATGAGCCGAGTTTCGTGGTTCAGGAATGTCTTTCTCCTTAGTCCCTTTACAACACTCTACCAGGAATCTAGCCTCTAAATTTCAGGTGGCTGAAATGCAGGAACATTTATTTATATACGTTTATGACGTAACGACAGGTGACACCTATAGAGGTCGCGCGTCGTTGTTTGTTTGCTAGACTTGATGTATGCCTGTGTATCTGCTATATATCTGTCTGTCGATGCATGGCAACGCGGGTTGAAAGGCACCATAGTCGCACCTTTCAATCCAAGCCCACGACTGCTGTGCACGCACACAGCCGCAATAGTGTCGGATCGGATCGTGTTACTGTTTGGTGTTGCTTTCTCATAATATTTACTCCAGAGCTTGTTTTATTACTTACATTAGTAAAATGTTTTGGTAGTCTTTGTTTTCTGTTTGGAGTTCTTCAATGTTTTGCCGCAGACGGCTAATAATGATTATTTGGTTATAAATTACAGATTGAGGGGTATTAACGGGAGTGCTAATGATTGTGCCTACTTTTTTTTATTCCTGTCTAAAGCACGGTTTGGTACTAGTATGTATGGAGTTTTTAACCTGTAAATGTCTTTTGCAATACTACTGTTGGAGTAAAAACGCTGAACTGATGGTTTTGTTGTTATTCAGTGTGTATTGAAGACCTCAAGAGGTGGTCCAGTCAGTCTGTTCTCGTGGCCCGAATTTGAAAGACGTGTCGGACCTAATTAAATCATATTCAACACAATTTAGCTTCCACTTTGGGTGTTTGTAGTTTTATACATGCTCGTTTATAAAATAGATAACATATATCCAATCCGAGTCTACCAATTCTCTTCTCATTTTGATTAGATACCATCCTCATATTATATCATATTCATATATCAAAGATCCTGGCAAGATTGTATCATCCTATTTCCGTGCAGACGGAAAGCGGATATAGCCTCTCGTAGGTAATTGCGTTCAGATGGAGTTATCATGAGCTCAAAGACAGAACGAGGATATAATACCACTGATAGATGGTAATATTATATCGTTCCAGCAATAAAAATATCATAACATAGACGTAAGAGTAGGACGCGTCTTCTAGGTTTATCCGAGACAATTTATCCCCTTCTATGAAAGTACCCTATCGCCATTGAACAATGACTGGTCCACCGTCACCAGATTTATCATAACTTATAAAACAAAAAAGTTTAATAAAGCTTATAAAATAATAAAAAACATGCAAAATTAAAATTCGCCAACCGCGCCAAATGCAACGAAAATGAAACAACATACTCATGAAAGTAATGCATGAAACGTACTCGTCTTCCACCACCGGACTGTAGGGGAAGCTGGTCTCCTGAGGGCGCGGGGGAGGGCTGCTCTCTGGCTCCTCCTGCAGCGGGCTCTCGTAGATCAGGGTCTCCACCATGGACCCCTTCGAGCTCCCGAAAGACACCCTGGAACAACACTAGGGATGAGCACCATATAATGTCGAAGCCAACTGGCTTAAATCACCGTTCAAATAACTGCCTAGCCGGTTTATTAAACGGCGCCACCCAACTAACAGCTTGACTAATATTCGCCAGAATGTTAAAGATTACCGTTACTGGACGAAAACAAACCTAAGTAGCCTAATGTAAATTTTAGAGTTTGGTTAGGTTATAGAGTTTTTTTTTTGTTTTTGTTAAATCACCTAAGGCCTGCGCACACCTCGTTTATCATTCAAGCAGTTATTTTAATTGTGCTATACAATGACCATTCGTTAAATAGTATATTATCGCTATAGCGTCCCGTATAAGTAGGGACATGAGTAAACACCAGTTGCCCCTGACGTTTCATCTACCTCAGAATAAAGACTAAAGCAGTCATCTGCAATGAATGCAAGGGCATGTTTACATTGTTTTTAACTATAGTTGCTATTTATCGTAGACAGCTTTCTATAAGGTCGTTCGATTCTCATACAAATTGACGGTACGCTATTGATTGTCTAGGAAGAGGTTTCCAACCTCCTTGTTTCTGACAGACGTCCACATTATTCAACCAAAAAGTCAGAAACACTGTGAGAAACCTCCTTAGAAACTGCATAGAGACTTCTTGCTCAACTTCAATTATAATTGAAACTTCATAAAGTTCGTGTCACAAATATTTGGTGAAGAAACATACGTAAAATATCAGTTTTATGTATATCCTTACTGTGTAATTTGTTGGTTTTTTTATTATTTCGTTTATTTAGTATCACCGATAGACAGCAAGGTGTAAGTACATAAATACTACTCGTATATTGCTATATTTTCTAGGGTTACGATACTCATTCCTCCCGTCAAGCAGCGATGCTGTGTTTCGGTTCGAAGTATGTGAGTGCCGGTGAAATTACAGGCATATCATAAGGTCTAACGTCTGTATGCCTCAAGTTGTGGACGCAGGGCAGTGCATCGTCGGCCACGTTCGAGCGTGACCTGCGAGGCAATGCATTATTCTAGGCAATGTTTACCAGTTCAATCAGGTGGACCATAATTATGCTTGTTCCTCCAGCAAACTTCACAATAGTAGGCAATGTAGGTATATGATGGACAATATAGAATTGAACAATTACTCAAATAGGTTAAACTCATTAAAATAAGCTAGTATGTCTAATATAATGTACCTATATCATACCGGTTTGGTATTGATCGTTAGGTGGTTTAATTATTTACAGATTAAACGCTATTTTGGTAATTATTGGTAGTTTAAAACGTGATTTTGTACGAAATGGAGACGATTGACAAAAACTGGGTGGTAATAATAACAATTGTCAATAATTATTATGGCTTCTTTTATTCTGATGTAACTTATTGAGGTGCAGTCTATCAACAATAAGGTCGGAATAAGATGTAGGTACGGGTCAAAATTGGGTTTTGTCTAAAAACCAACGCAGCTCAGGATTCTATCTCAGGATGGTCAATAGCATCGAGTTAAAGTCAATTAGGTATATATATATATTCAGATGTATCACAAGGATCACTTTGAACCATCTTAATTGAGCTGAGACGAGGCCTGTTTGTTGCGCCTGTGGCTGACTACTGTACCTAGTTTGGTGACCTTTTTATTTATTTCTGTTTTAGTTTATTTTTAGCGATTTCTTAAAGCCTGCGCACATCTAGCGCGATGGCGATGGCGATCAGTGAAACGCTGTCATATTTGTCAGTGTGCGCAAGCCTTTGAAATCAAAATGTTCCTAATTTATTGTTTTGTGCGACAAATAATCATTTTTTTCGTCTTTCTAATGTTTGCTGTGAGCTAGTAAGTATAAGTATCGATTAAATTTACTATTTGATAAAACAGTGTACCTATCACAGCATCGAATCAAAGTAAAAGGTGTGCAAAGTCGGACTGATCTAGATTGTTATGTAACAACAATCGAGAAAGGCGGCATCACAATTAGTTTACAACAATCGATCACGCTTATCATCCAGCACTTTCTAATCGACCTACTTAGACTGTTACTTAAAATATTTTAGGTATTCACCAGCACTTTGCGGTCAGCAGCTATGTTTGATGACTTGTTAGTGGTAGTCTCTACCTGCTGTACAAGTGTATAAATCGTGACGTAGGTCGTGGCACTTTAACCGACTGGCTAATTTCAAGTTCATCGTCATCAGAATGTAGTAAATAGCAGTGTAGGTTCTATAGATTATTGGCTTTTCACATGAACGCCCCCGACTAATTCGCCTTTCTAACAAAAAACTAAATCAAAATCGGTTCATCCTTTCAGGAGCTACGACACCACAGACACATACCCACACACGTCAAGCTTAAATCACTCGTCTTCTAAGCTCTGCTTAGTTTGGGGCTAGATAGTGTTGTGTGGGTTGTCCGCATTATTTATCATTTATTATTTATTATTATTATTATACGTCGAGGTTTTCAGGGCTATGCTTAAAATACAATGTTTATGTTAAGTGTGTGGGAGTAATAATATGGGTGCACACATTAAGTTACATTACTTTTCAGCCAGCATTTTCTGAACTTTAATGATAGTTCGTCAGTCATATGCTGCCTAGGCACGTCATTGTGGGCTTACAAGGTACTTAGTATTCAGAATGTGCTTGACCTAGTTCGCTAACTGGCACTGGGACAAGGAACTTTATAATAGTAGGCATTAGGACTAGTTCCAACTATGTTATCAACCATGTTAGTGTATTAGTCGAGTTACTCGTAATTGTAACTAAAGTACCTACTTATTATAGCCACGTTTTTACATACCTTGTCGTGTGAAATATTGGTAGGTACACAAGTTGGTTATGTGAGCTGTAGAACTCGCACGATAAAACTGAGCAATTTAATGCATTTTGAGGAGCTATTTTGCTCATCAACCCAAATATCCTCATCAGATCTTTGCCAAACTTCTATAAATTAACATTAATAATAACTAAAAAAATATCTAAATCGGATTTCATACGACGACTGACAGTATCCCCCTGTTTTGTCCCTTGTTGGACGATATACCCCTCCAATCCAAAATCCTCGACGACAAAAAATCTACAAACCAAGCTACTAGGAACTTGACTAAAACACTAGCGTCGTCAGACTCAATTTTCAACTTCAGCCTTCATCTACGTGCCTCTATTGTAAGGAAGCAATATCGAATCCTATTATAGGAATGTCGAACAGTGGGACCTGAGTGACCCAGCTTTCAATATAAAGATCGGAGTTCGAATGGAGCGATTGTCAATTTAAATTTTAAATTAGATATTTATTGAGTGCTATGTTCTGCTAACACGAGTAAATGATTGACCCCATTTAACCTGCATTTTCACACTAACTATACATAACATGGGCACGGTACACGGTATATATAGGTATGGTATGCGGCTCATACGGTGAAGAAAGGCTTAGTGAGAAAACCCGCGCCGTAATCTGACTTAGCTGAGGCACCTTAGGTCGACTTGGCTAAGGGATGAATGCACACCTTTGCCATTATTACATTACCGCCCTATCCTTAATGGCAACGCCAAGTAAAAAAACTAAGCATTTTAGGGACGTGCATGTTCTACAAAGAGTGTCTGGATTTGGAACCTAGACACTTGGAAATAAAAAGGTATCAGAATATGTATGTACTTTGAAGAAGACCTTCTTTAAAAGTAGCAGGATGACGGAACAGGCTAAGTTCAGTCATTCGTCTAGGTACATCCGTTGCGTTGCATAGTTTTCTATTTGAAATCGGGTAAATGATGAAAAACAACAATTCTTCTAAAAAAACAACTCAAAAAACAACAATACTCCGTTTTAGAAGGAATTGTTTTTTTATTGGTTTATCTCAGACTGATATTGCTTTATCTAGGCGGAAACGAGGCGAAATTGAATCTTGGCATCCACGCAGTTTAGCATAAACTCGTAGCTGAGCAGCCTTATAAAGTGTACCTATCTTTGAGTGGCTTTCTCGATACAATACCAACAACGTACAAAACTTGATTGTACTGAAATAAAAGAATTGATTTACGACTTTGTTTCAGTATCTATGGCTAAAGAGGGAGGAATCGTGAAGTATGACCCGAACACGGAGGCGTTCCAAATGCGAGCGCAGTGGAAGAAGATGGACAACTGCAGAAAGCAGTGGTTTGACCGTTGGAGCTGGCTGCTGGACGAGAGGAGGTAAGAAACACGAAGGCTAACAATCAAAACAAGTGCGATGGAGAATCGAACACGGAGTGAGTGCGAGCGAGATGGACAGATTTTTCAGATAAGGGTTCTTCAAAAAATAAAAATAACAAGCATGCTATTACGAGAACCGATTAATGGCCACATAAAACCCATGAAAGATAAACAATACTTGATTTATTGCCGTCTCTTCAAATGGTATGGACTATCTTGAGGCTAAACAGTTGACTACGTGCTAACTATGACGAATTATTATTGACCAACTTAGCACCATAACTTTAAGGTACTTAGTTGTTCATTAAAATTCGTGTCACACTATTGCATGATTAGTGGTACTTACGTTTTACGAGCGCAAAAGTTCTATCATAGTTTGAAATTTTTTAATTTGGAGAATTTCATGGAACATGGACCTGCAATGTTCTTCTTCAAAGAACTTAGTTCAGTCAACTCGGAAATTAAGGAGTTTTTCAGAAATTACCAACATCATTTTATTCGATTTATTTATTCTACGACGGGCTGTGGTTGGTTATTCGCGCTATAATGACCTGTCAACTGTAACTTAACTGCTACTGTCGGTGACCTTGGTTCTACAACGGATTTCCTCATTGCTGATTCTATCACATATTTGCACAATATCAAATAAAAACTTTGAAGTTTGTCTTGGATTTTACGTAACAGTTGCTTTGTTGAACAACTATGTTAGTAGAACCAATAAATACTTGGTTTTCTGAAGTAGGACAACACTTTTACGAACTTCAAAGAGCTTTTCCATGAGTTGCATTGAATGGCTCGTTTCGCAAATTTTCAATTCGCATTCGCTTAACGGATAATTACACTCAACGTACTCAGGAATAATCTACTGTAAATTGTAAAACATTTTTTTTACTGGTTTAGTACATAATAATTGTACTGTCCGAAAATCATCTAATTTGATAAGGTAAAATTTAACTAACGGGCACACACACACATAAGCATTTATAAGGTAGAAGTGAAATATGGATTAGATGGATTAATTAGCGCGGTAATCTCATTGAAAACTAAAAATGCCGACTGAGTTAACAATAAAACCAGGAATTTAATTACGAAATGAAGCAACGGGACCGATTCGCATGACGAGGCGCCTGAAACCGAACACCGCTTCGATATCTACTATTCTTCATTTCTAACCTGGCTTGAGCTTCAATTTAAAGTGCAAGCTCAAACAGAATCCGCACTATTGTGATGATAATGCGAAAGTATGTCTGTCTGCTCGTTCGAAAAGTTTTCACGGTCAGATCACTATTTGTTGAGGACCCCCATTATATTTACAAGCTTTCTAAATATAATGGGGGTTTTCACTGTGAGGAAAAATTAGTTTCAGTAGACATAAGTCTACTGAAACTAGAATTTTATACTAGTACGTACTGCAAAAGTGTGCGTGTAAGTGATAGAGAAAAGAGCAATGTGATATGAGATAAATGTGGGGAAAAGGAGACGTAGTGATGAGAGCAGAGAAAGTTATGATATGCTAGGTTTGGGCATGTAGAGAGAATAGATGAAAGGAGATTAACAAAACAGGTGTATTAGGCGAGTGTAAATAAAACTTCTGGAAGGGGAAGACCTTGACGCACGTATCTCAATCAGATAGCAAAATTTTAGAGAAAGACCGGTCAAGAGTACCCCTAAACCGTCTCTAAAAAGAGGTGTGATTTTATGTATGGGTGTTTTATGTGTGTGAGTGCTTTTGGCTGAACGATATAATATTCTCAAAGATTAAGAGCATATACCTATGCCGTAAGTTTATAGCTTGTTTGTAGAGTGGTCATAGCTGCGAGTATCTCTTTAGGATTGCGGTGTACCGGCACGAATTACCGTCCTAATTCTGCTTGCTGAAGTCTGCCAGCTCGGTAGTGGAGCCGTTCCATGCCATGCCACCGCAGCGAAGGGCATTCGTCACGGAAATCAAAGTCATCGTGAGCTTTCCCAGAATACAACACAGTAACTACGTCTCAAATAAATTAACTTTAGTATATCTAATGCCATGAAAAACAAATCACAAACCTAGTTGCAGCTTGGCTGAGCGAATATACCTAGGTACCGACTTAAACACAACTCAACGTAACTACTTCTCAAACATCTGGGATTGGTTATTATGTACAGTCAAATTTGCTTTAATATTTTTAAAATAAACTAAACATGGAAAGGAACCTAAGCGCTACACGTAAATATAATATACGTGGGCAAGATGCAACAATAAGAATAATTTCATGGGCAGGACGGATAAGATTAGCACAGGGCTGTCAACAGCAACACATACAGAGAGAGATCTACTCAGCAGTGGGTGGTTGTGGATGATGATGATACGGAAAGTAGATTATTGTTTTACTTTGTAAATCCATGTTTGCGGTGTCTTATTGTGTTGAATAGCAATGAGGCATGGAATAATGGAAATGCGACCGAAGCGACGTGTTTGGCGTCACATTTTTCAGTTGCATTTATTATATTTATACATATCCCTTTTTTCAGGGTTCTCTTATAGAACTTCTCTGTTTCATTCCACACATCTCGATATTCGTCTGTTATACAGATTACAGTAAAGATAACTTAAGCAGCCTCTCAGCCTTGATCCTCAGCCATTTTGATCTCGTCAGATCGTTTAATTCCAAATCAGGATTCTTTGAGGATGCCTAAAGTCAAGTCAAGATGGCAAAGGAAGGTAGGCCCGTAAACATATAGTGGTGTTCATTTTCAGACGAGCATTGGAGGAGGCTGACGCTATCCGACAAGAAGCGGCCGCTTCTCTGCCGCAAGTGGTCAGCAAGCTGGAGACGACGAAAACATTGAAACCTGTGCCGGTCACATCAACCGGACAAATTGGCTGGATCTCTACCAAGTATGATAACAAAGATGATCTCTGCTTTCTCATTGAACGGCCGCTCTTGTTTCTCTCTCTCTTTTACTTTATTTTACGACTGAGGACAGGTTTAAATCAAAAACTATACAGATAGTACGATAACCCACGACCACATAATAATATAAATACAGCCAAAACCGTATTAAATTGTTAGATTCAATTTTTCTGAATTCGTATATAACCGCATTCGTTTTAGTGTAACGTGATTTGTGCTCAAGAGCACGGTCGCGGTCGTGGTCGCGGCTGTCGCAGCCGGCAAGTCAGTGACGCCGCGCCGTAACCTCGCTCTAACCTTTCTGTTTAGAGATGCATGCTCACGGGCTCACGGTAGACGAATAGCAATGGTTTGCGCTCCTCGCCGCCGCCGCCGCCACCGCTTGGCGCCAGCGTCAGCGGCGCACAATCCGCAATAAAAGAATCCCTAGTAGAATCATGCATGCGTGAAACCAACACCAATTTATCAGAAGCTCAGTAGCAACAATAGAGGCTATTCAAAAAGGTCAACAACTTTTCAAACTCATAAATCTAGCGAAGACTTCGAACGTCGCTAAAATGATATCACGCTCGCCTTACAAATTCATTGCACGACTGCACGCTTCACGGAGACAGTTTTTATGAACTCGTTTACATAGGCACCGTGAGAAAGGCCGGGAAGCTGTAAAAGTGAGTTCTTAAGTTGCATGAGAGTAGGTACCTACACGAGCTCGGGGCAATCTCCGTGAAAGGGTGCGCTTGGCGCTTGGCGCTCGGCGACTTCATTAAGGACACGGAACGTTATGAATAGCATCTTCTACGTGACCTATCTAGGTTATTTAAACGTGAGCTCTTATTCAAACCATTTCGAACATCCTCAAGCCTTGCTTTCATATCTGGTAGCTACCTCCAAGCTATGCTTTAAGGCTTAACGGACATCACCAACTGTCACCATCCTATTAATATTTATATGCGAGTGTTTAGATGTTTGGATATTTATAAATTTGGATCTTTGTGAACCAAACTTGCTCACTCAAATCAATTGACCGTTTAGATGCAATTGAAAGTATACATAATTCGAGACCTGAAAGAACCCGAGGGAGGCAATGTATTGGATTTTTAAATACAGACTCTGTGGTTGAATCCCTGTTCAAGTAGGTGGTCATGCTTCACTGCATTGTTCCAGAATACAGGCGTAAAAAATGGGTCTCTTTTCCAGGCCTGACTGTCAGCTCGAGATCTACACTTCCTGGCTATCAAAACCACCCCTCCGGCTACCCGATGCGTGGGATTACAAAGACTACCTTGGCCCTGACCAGTAGAACTATTTTCACCGAGTTCATTCTATTTTTATTTAGAACGAATCGTAGCGCACGAGCGAATTACTAAATTTCCGTCAACAAGTAAGTGGTGTCGTTAAACTTGTTTACAATTTGTAACCACACTCGGCATAAGCAAGCTAATTGGATAAGTAATTAGAAAATACTGCGATACGTTCCACTATGTTGTACTTTCATTGTTTTGTTCCGATGGGACCCGTTTATAAGCTTTCATTCAGTGCTAGAATACAGTTCGGATTGTTATCTTTATAAACGGTTTTACTGGACTGCTTGTCATGTCATTAAACAATACAAATTGATGAATATAAGCCGACTACATTTTTCTAATATCAAGCCGTTTTATTAATTTTAATTCCGAACGAATGTTATGTATGATGTACTATCCAACTGGTTCCAAGAAATGTAAATCTCAAACAAAATAACCATTTTCCATTTTGGATTTACCATCCAGTGCGCCATTATTGATTTGCAGAATATTTATACAAAAATACATATCTTATAAAAGTGCGCTGTACTGGAACATCTTATTAGCTCACATTAGTCAAGGAGTAGCCTAAATTAAAATTACTACCAATGCAAGTTGAATTTGAAAGTGTTATGCCATAAAACAATGTTGCAATGAGCGTGTCCTATTTTATTTCAATGGTTTAACCAATGTTTTAGAGAACGTTTAAAGTTTGTTTATGAGATGAACCGTGAGGGTGCGCAGCTGCTCAATAGGATCCCACTTATTGTTATTGGATAAGTGATACGTAAATTAATAGCACTTTTCGCTACTGGATTTGTAACTTTTGACATGCAGCTTTGCCGTGTTAATCCAAGTAAAACTAACATCCATCGTATCTGCTGCAATTTTCATTGTCCACTTTACCCGGTATTTACGACATTACTGCAACCGTAGATATAAATTCAAACACGAATTCTCTGCATTTGCTAAAGTATTCAAATGTTTGTGAGGTGTATTTCTCACCAGCTCAGCGTTCACTGTTATGCTAAGTAGCTGGAAGCGATAAAGTGAAACCAGTGCAAGTTCTCAGAAAACGTTTGGACAAAAACTGCAAACTGCGACAAAGAAACCATTTATTTACCGTTGGCTATGAGCGCGGCGTGGATCTACAAGATAGCTGGTGTTAACCGGCAGAAATATTAACTAGAGCACGGACCTTCTATTATCAATTGACACAAAAACTTAAGTTCGTTGAGCTAACATCCAGATTCGGTGAGTTATTAGACTCCAAAGGATGCTGGAACTATAATATATTTGTCTGTGCGCTAAGATACATAGGTAAATCATACCTTTTGAGTGTTTGATGTTTGGTGCCATTGCCGAGCAGTTTGTGCTTTGGTTTGTCGAGCGCTCCCGTAGGTGTGGACGAGGATATAGTGAGATCGCTGGCGAAGGAGCTCGTCGAAGACTCCTTGGAGATGTTGCTCCTGAGGCGGCGCACGGCCGACTCGGGGCTGCCGGGGCTGGCCACCAGCTCGAGCGCCATCCGCCCCTTGGCCGGCACTGGCGGCGGCTTCTCATCCACAGGCACCATGTATGACAGCATCGCTGCCTGCCTGTGTCTGTGCCTGTGCCTGTGCCTGTGCCTACTCTACCGACATTCAAGCCTGGTGTTTTGTAGTAACAGTCCACGTTATTCTTTCACATCGATCTAACACATCATGCCTTTCTATTTAATCAGTTGTTGGTGTTCATCAGTCGTTAGTGATCTGAAACAAAAAGAGGATCATTATCATTGTTAGTCTGATTAAGAGCCGTAACTGACATTTCGGTATATTTACAGATCTAGCTACTATATGTACCAACACGGATGGATTCGAGCCCGGGACCGCTAAACCGACAGTGCTCTCGCTTAGGTAATACCTAGTCTGAGTGTAGATTTGTAATATACCTATTAGTATATATAAAACATTCATTTAATTATCCAAAGATATAGGAGGATATAGGAGTGTCTGTGGTATTTAATCCCTACAATTAGGGCCTGCGCACATCTAGGCGATGGCGATGGCGATCAGCTGAAACGCTGAATATCGCTGTCATATTTGACAGCGTTTCAGCTGATCGCCATCGCCATCGCCTAGATGTGCGCAGGCCTTTAATTCAGCCAAAATAGTTTATTATAATAGTTTATTCTTTAAAAATAGACTTTGTTTACTTAGTTTTAATATAAAATGTCAGGGATCAAATTTTGTTTCTATTAAGTGTGACCTTTTCGTATTCTGGCCCAGATGGGAGGGGGGGGGTTGTAAGTAATGTCTGCGGTGACACAACGTCGTGTGGAAAGTACTCAGGGGGACTCCCTGGATGTCAATCTGAAGTGGAATTTAGAGCCATTAACATCATCCTGCCTCGACCTTGGCTCTCACCTTTATCGAAGTTTATTGACGGATCGCGTCATTCCATGTGCAACTTTAATACAACAGACATCATCGTTCTTTTTCTTCTAGATATTCAGGGTATGGGCAAACACACTGACTGATATTGTATTCCTTTTCATGAATATTTATTACACCTTTATTAAGTAACATAAGAGCACTGGTGGTCTAGTGGTAGTGTCCTCAAAACGGTGAAGGAAAACATCGTGAGGAAACCGGCGTGTTATAGAACCTAAAAAAATTCGAGCAACACGAGTCAAGGGTCACGCAAAAAGGGCCCGCCAGCGGCCTACTTGCGGAAAAACCTGCCCGCACATCAAGTGAATGATACATTGTCATACAATATCAACAAAACAGCTGTTGTGGTAGGTACGCGTAGTTACGCATATTGGGTTCTATTCTTGAACAGATCGACTTCCTGTGACCAACAGGCGGAAAACCATTTCATTGCGCCCCAGAATATGAATGAGCTAGGAAAATTCCCACACATTGTATGCTTGACAGACTACAGGTTGTACCAATACAAGCCTTACATGACATAATAATTTACTCAAATATTTCTCAGAAAATATTTTAGTGAATCAATTTTTTTATGTAAAACAAAATTCATTTAGATCCTTATGCTGCCTTCCTACAGTGCGTGGTTTTGCAGATCATCACGCACAGCCCACAACGACGCACGGCAACGCGCACAGAATGCGCTCCTGTGCTACCGCGCACCTCGGCGCACGAGACCGTTCCTGTTCATAATTATGGTGTGTCGTGCATTCTGATCCGCCTCCGTGCGCGATATCACACACCGTTGGGAAGGGGCTATTAGATAGAGAGAAAGTATAGCTGAATCCTCAACTTACTAATATTATAAATGCGATAATTTATGGTTGATTGTAGTTCAATCATCCGTCTATAAGCTCAACGCTCTAACCATTAGACCGATTTGGATGAAACTTGGAACAAATATTGATTGTTACCGAATAATATAGGCTACTTTTTATCGCGAAAAAATAACAGAAACGGGAATAATTCCCACGCGAGCGAAGCCGCGGGCGGCCGCTAGTAATCTACCTATAGCTCACTAATAAAATATTCGACGTGAATGGAATATTCACGTCGAATATTTTAAATAAGCAACCCATTCCTCCTTATCTAAGAATAAGGGAGGAAGGAATAAGTAAACAGACCAAATATCGTTCGTCGACGTACTCAGTTCAGTTTCGTGTGCAGTATTAACCTACATGAGGATAACATACAAGTTCTAGAACACCCTACAGCTAACGAGTATATTGTAGAAAGCGTAGGCAAAATCATAACAGAACTGTTATTTGCAGCAATTTGAAGAATTGAATAGTGATATTTTTTTAGCACAGGTATTTGCATATCGAATCAGATAGATATTGTGTTGTTTTAGGAACATTTGACTTTGAACTTTGTTCGATGCCGAATGCAGTCTAATATTACACTCATCTCATTCTAGCTCATATTTACAGTGCGAGCGTGGTAGGTATATTGTTGGTTAGTTGCTTGGTAGATATCTTCAGGGGCGTAGCTACCGCTGTATCTGCCGTATCAATTATACGGGGCCCCCGGCCTACGGGGCCCCCGAACGTTCGTAAGCAAAATTAAAAAAAATATATATATATATTTAGGATCTCGGAAACTGCACCAACAATTTTCACGAAATTTACTATACAGGGGTTTTCGGGGGCGATAAATCGATCTAGCTAGGATTCATTTTTAGAAAATGACGAGAAGTTGGTGTTTTGCAATAATCAAACATAAACTCAATATACGACTGTTCCTGCCACCTATTGGCGATTGTGAGCAACTAACTGCAAGCCAGAAGGCGTTGTTAATTAAAAATAAGCCAATAAAGATACGACTCTTCCTGACATCTATCGGCAAATAATAATACTTTTTTTTTTTAAACCGAGCGAAGCTCGGTCATACCGGCTCGTATTGTAATTATTTGAAACACGGCAATCACAGTTCGACCTTTTTCGGATAAAGGCCTGCGCACACCTAGTTCGCTGGCGGTAGCGATCAGTGAAACGCTGTCAAATATCGCTGTCAGATTTGAGATTTGACAGCGATATTTGACAGCGTTTCACTGATCGCTACCGCCAGCGAACTAGGTGTGCGCAGGCCATTAGGCTTTTGCTATTTCAGTGTAGGTATGTGAAGTCGAGATTACATTAAAAAACCAAATAGGGAGATAGGTGAGTCTGTAGTTTCACAACTCTTTGGTCTAGATCGCCGGTTAATACTTCACAGAGAATAGGCATAAGATAGTTATACCTAGTACTTACAAAAATGTAGTTCTCTTCAAAGCTTCATCTTTCAAACACGAACACCACAATGCTATCGTGACCTGACCCGGCCTGAAACAAAAACTAGGTTATAAAATTAGGCAGCTCTACGCAGAAAATGTAAGCCTTGCCTACAACGCAACATCATTACGTAGAACTAGCATTAGCTCGGTTGTTGAAAAGTTTCAGCAGTGCAGGGGCAATTCGCGACCTAACGATGATGTGACCACTTTCACGGGAAAAGTATAGTAAGCCCCAAATCTGGTTTTAATGACGTCACCTATCGATACCTATTATATGTCTTGGTGACTGTTTTCTTTTCAGTTTCACGATAAGGAGCTGAGGACTAACTACTGCCTTCACAGCTCAGTTGGTAGTAGCTCTGCCTTCTGCGCTGGAGCGCGTGGGTTCGATCCCCACCGAGAACAAATATTTGTGTGGTGAACTCAAATGTTTGTTCTCTGTAATAATAATAATCAGTAATAACAGTAACAATCATTATAAAAACAGTTAGTTTGGGGATAGATAGTGTTGTCCGCAATAAAAAAAAAAAAAACTCAGCAAAACAATAGGACACGAAGTTTTGCATTATCATTGTCAGTTACAATGCGCGACAAAACAACAGCAAGTTTCAATAGAGATATAGTTCCCCTCTCTACTCCTAGGTAGTGTTACCGGTTTTGGGAATAGGACATCCCTACTGGGACCCAGCGAGGAGGGTCGGGAGGGAAGATGGCATCGGAATACGTAGATTATTGTTGGCCGTGCTAGAAAGTAAAACAGAGTTCTAGCTATATCCAATGAAGAGTTTTCGACGTAACAGTAGGTTAGGTACCTACCCTACCCTAGAGCATCGAAATCCCTAAAATTCGACACTTCGCAATTTTTGGGCCACGCAATGTTTAGTGGGTAACACGTCATGAAGAGCTATTTTTATCGTGCCGCTAACGCGCTAAGCAAGGTCATAAAGTGACGTAGTAGTACAGTCAGCCTCAGTGTAATCATAGACCGCAATGTTGATGATCTCAGTCCCAAATTATGCGTCCGTTCGGAGGAAGCACACTTAAACAAATCGTGCAATTCCCTTACCTCTCTCCTAGCCCGTGGTGGTATAATCTACCTACGTAATTTAAAATGACTGTTTTATCAATAACCTGACCTTTACTTGGAAGTTATTCCGGGAGTTATCTTCTAGCTGTCCGTAACATTGACCCTTATAGCGGAGTTGCGTAATAACACTTATATAGACACGTGGGCGGCTGGTGCCGTCAGATTAGCATCTCTACCCATGCCAAGCAAAATGACACTTAACACCCTGAGTTTAAAGATCAAAACAGCACGGTCGCTGTTCTGGCGCATACGCTTATTAAATGTTACAAAATACTGATTTTGAATTAATTAACCTGAAAAGGAAATTATTAAAACTTACTCATCAAGCTTCGTCATTTTCACCTAGTTTTTGTTTTTTTTACATTATTTTGCCATCATAGAATACGGCCCGTACATGTAATTTCAGTTCCCATGGGATTTCATGAGAGGTGAGGTGATTAAGTAAACGCTCCTGATCACAACTGCCATGCTTTGCCATGGTATCCATGTAATGAACCTGCAAGCGTACTAGTCCGGTGTCCCTCCCTGGTCCTATGTCCAGTAGACTGATGATGATAGAGCTTCCAAGTACATCAAGTCTATCACTCAATAAACATACTACGGGTTGGGTTTGTGAAAATGTCGAAGATGAAGCACGCGATCATGAATGAACCGTGGGTGGATCCCACGGTTCAACACTCTAGTATGGTTAGATTTACTTATAGAAAGACAGAAATAAATATTTATTGACCACAAAATGATACAGATATGCATGGTACTTAACAAAATTGCACACGGTCAATTAGATCCCTGGCTCATTATTTGTCGCACCGTGACGAACTTATACAAGGTGTATCTAAATATGTGTACTATGCGAAGGTGGGGGGTTTCAGACCACAATGGTGATCAGTTGTGGAGGAGAGATAATTAAAAAATCCAATTTTCAGTTTCCCATACAAAAATATTTAATTTCATATTGCCTAAATAAATTGACAACCCTATCCTTGTAACCCCTTGACCCCTTGACCTACTACCTCTGTAGGTCTACTACTACTACCTACTACCTCTGTAGCTGAGTTTAGGGTTGTCACTTTGTATAAAGTCAGCTGTTCATGTTGAAACTTCGTTGCAGTTTTTTTCAGAGATACCAATCGAAGTTCGAAAAGTCGTTGAACAAAAGTTGTTCCCCGGGGGGTGGAAATTCACCCCCCTTCAGGATAGTACACATATTTTGATACACGTTGTATACCATTTCCTATCTAAGTTACCTCAAATACCAAAGTTTGATCGCCTCAGTGGTTATTGATAAATACCACACCGATAGCTAAAGTTTGGATGGATGTGTTCACCGCGACGACCAACACCATTATGGTGTATGATAACTTATAACAGGCTATGCAGGGTGTAAAATTACAAGGTGCTCCCGAAACCATAGGCCCAAGTTTGATACAAAGATGATATCCTTGACTCCTATGGCATCAGGACCGCTAAGTGACGCTGATTCAGAAACAATCAGAAAAAAATAATTAACTAGAAGTGCCAAGAAACCGTTGTGACATTTTTCCACCGGAATCGCAAGTTTTTGGCACTTATTGTAAAACTTGCCTACTTTTTCTGATACCTACATACTACATAATAAAGTGGTCCTGATGCCAATTATGTCTGATTTTTGTATCAAGTCGATAGGCATTCATGACTGCCGGCTCCAGTACTATACCAGATCAAAGCGAAGAAAATGTATAAAAATCCAAACATTTTTCCATAAAAATTGTTCAAACGTGAGCCCATTACTCAGCAGCCCCAGAAGGAGGGTTTTCATACCATGTATTTATGTTCGAGATTGTAGATCCGAGTATGTTTACTCGCGAAGTTCCTGTAGTTGTTGTTAAAGTTTCTATCAAAGACGGGTCAGTGTCCTATATACAGTCATGGCGAACTCTTAGCCCCTTCGTACACAATGCTACGCAAATCATCGATACCCGATGGTTTTAGTCTATAGCAACGTCTAACAGCAATTACTGCGACTACCGCAATAGTAGCTGTTCAAAGAGGTTAGTACATGAAGCGACGCGTGCCTGGGCCTTAGGCTTAGAGGGTTATTATCAGTTACACAGGTATTTCAGGAATGTTTTTTCAGCGAGCGACGTGCTCTACGTGAGAGCTACGTTCATGACAACCATGAAAAAACTTCTCGCCCGCACACTGTGACCCTTAAAAAAAGGTGTAAATCCTCTGAACTTATTCATCGAGAAACTAATAAAAAAAAATTGAAACCACCCACCCTGTTCGTTGTTTTTGTATTAAATATTATCATTACCACTCGGATGGGTGACCGCTAGTAGCATTTACTGGAGCTTGGGGCATCCTAAAGACTCCTTCACTAGTGTTAGCCCATTATTATTATACGCATTATGTTTTAATTCATTGGTATTTTAACAAACCACCATGACTTAAAACTATCCTGATTTCAAAATTGGTTGAAAGAAACTGTTCGTGTTTTCTTCATAACAGCCGAATGGAGCTATTAACTCGACTAGAAAACACATTCGAACGCCAGTGTGAGAACGCCTTTATCGCAGGTAGCGATTGCAATCGCAAACTAATTAGAAACAAGCGATAAACGTTCTTTACGATTGTGTTACTAACCGAATGCTTGGGATAACCTATACAATGCAAATCGCATTTAGAATAACTGCGCTATCCAATGCGTTTCCAATTGAACACTTTTATTAAACTTGTCTCCTAATTCAATCAATGCTTGCGGCGTACAATGACATGTTTTAGAAACTGCAACGGCGATAAAGAGCAGGAACCATTCTTAACCAAATTGGATAGCTATTTACTACTTTGAAACTGTAGGCTGTAACTAGTAAATATTCATCCACTTTAATAATCCTCGAAGAGTTACAGTTAACTCAGTAGGTATTCAATCAAGCGATTAAATATCTCAGTAAAAAGCATTAAAATAGTTTTTTTTTATAAGTATAGATAGCTAAGCAATTGGCTGCCATCACACCTGATAGAAAGTGAGGATGCAGCCTAATGCTGTCTTCCTACGGTGCGTGGTTCTGCAGATCATCACGCACAGCCGACGACGCCGCACGGCAACGCACACAGACAGGGCTCCTGTGCTACTGCGCACCTCGGCGCACGAGACCGTTCCCATGGTGTGTCGTGCGAGCTGATCCGCCTCCGTGCGCGATATCACGCACCGGTGGGAAGGGGCTATAAGATGGCGCATGCTTAGCCATAATCCAACCCTTCACTCTTCACTCTTGTCTTAAAAATTCCTAAATTATAACGTTCCGGAAATACTGACGTCGGAAGAGATATATAATGACGTAGGTAGACTTTCTAGTTGGGAGGGGGGAGTCCCTGTGGTGGGAGTTAGCCTGATGAGGAAACCCCTCGTCTGACTCGTGTCACTAACTAGTGTGTGCACTTAGCCAGAGGAGCCCTCAACAGCGGCGTACTGGAACATAAACTAGCAGGAAAACACTCTCTTTGTTCACAATAAGATCTGAGAGATCCTTGTCTACAATCGTTTTTTTGTCTAGTAAAATAAGTCTCCGAGTTTGACAACTTTATCTGTATATCTGAATGTAATATTAGGACGTGTCTTTAAATACCCTCTTTAGCCCTCCTCAAGAGTTCGTCCTCATTACTACATAATATGTATAAGTTCTAATTTTGCCCGAAAAGGAGAAGATTTTTAATTAAGTGCTTAATAAATTTGAAATATATTAGGCTCCCAAGATCAACGAATCAAAAAATTTCAACTGGTAAAGCTATGTCACGGTACATAAGTATTATAATGATGTAATTTATCTACTGATTTTTTTTATTTATCTACTGATTTGACATTGTTTTTTTAGTTTGATGATAGCTTCTTAAACTAAATGTGGTTACACAAGATCTAGATATCTTGACAACACATCGCCCACACACCCCACCCAGCCTATAGGGTGGCAAAGAGTGCCGCCGAATATTTCAACTGATCCTTCACTTCAGATCCATAGTGCCGATAGGAAACAAATCTTGCCTTTATTATAGGTAAGTGGCGTAACAAAGCATTGCCTCGCACTTGACTTGAATTGACTTGAATTGTCAAGGCACGCACTATTGGAACGTGCCCTACGATGTGTAGCCCTGCGTCCATTAACTTGAGGCACTATGTTTCTGAAATTTCACCGGGACACTCTTCAGTTTTAAGTTTTCGGGAGTGATCTTTTTGCAACTTGTACAGTGGGAGTCTGTGTAGCTCTGCAATGCGCCAATCAACTGAAGATGTCTTTCACACAGATTATAGGTATGTAGTTAGTAGCCCTAGCTATACTTACACTTATAGTCTACTCACTATACTTACACTTTGTTGAGTAAACAATAGCATGAAAGAACATTTGAAATAACAACAAAATATATTTTTTAATCTGAATACTGATGCTATACAAGATTTTTAAAACTTGACCTTGTTGAGAAGAGTGGTGGTGATCGAGGCTGTAGTAGAGTGTAGACGGACACCATAAAACTGTTAATATTTTGAAAGCTACGCTATCCGTCGAATAAAATGTTACTACTACATGCTGTCGAAAACAAGGGTAAACCCTCCTTTAGAAATAATCATCATCTACCTATTCATCAGTCCACTTCTAGACATAGGTCTCCCATTTACTGAGCCTGGTTCTTCCCACCCAGTTGCCCGCCACCCTTAACACTGTCACCAGTTGGTCACTAGCTCACTCGAACTTATCCATTGTACATTCAAGAACAATGTACTGAATGAATGTTGAAAAACAACAGTTAAATAAACGCGTCAGATCCATTCAACGACGATTGCCGGACATCTGGTTTATAAATTGAATTAAAGCCATGTTGGTACCTACAGTACAGGCATTGCTCTAAATATAGTATCCGGCTTTTATCGTGGCACATCAGTCACAAAAATAGATTCATTGAAACAAAAACAAAGATTGTTTTGAATCGTCTTTTAGACTGATGCTGGTGCCAATTCGGTTATGCGTCCATCTAATAAAGAAAAACTAAAAATTTATTTGACAGCGTTGTAAATTGTGATGTCTCATTATTAAAAACCGAAACAGCATGAACTGCTATTATGTAAAACCCCTCTGAAAAACATATCAGATAAATTCGAGGGGATGGAATCTTTTATTTGCGCACTCAGGGCACTCTTCGAGCACTAAGCTTATTGCATAAACAACTAGAATTTTAAGGGATACAAAATTAAAGGAACGTTAAAGTTATCATAAAAATCCTAATAAAATTCCTTCTTTTGAACCGCCTACATTTTCCATTCTCGAGGAAGGAGCGAGTCTGGCTTTCGTTCGCGCCAGGCTCCAACTAACCCTTAATTGGTTGCTGGACGCGGGAACACGATGTCCCCGTAGCCCGTACAACAATTGATATAGAATATGTAGGTATGAATTCTTTTTAAATGCATTTCGTACTGCTTTTTACTTACCTTTTGGAGTTGTACCTATAAGCTCACCATGCAGGGCATAATTATTTGACGTTATCTGACCACGGTTGGCCACATCCAATTCAGCTCAGATTTAGTTTCAGGTTACTTTCTATATTTATTGCTACTAAGACAAAACATTGCTTTTTTTTTTATAAAACTAATTTACACCTGAAATGTCACATAAACTTGATCAAAGATTAGCAACGATTAACCCCTAGTTAGACGAATAATTAATTCATGAGGTTTCATTCATTAGGTTTATTTTGCAGAAGTGCGGGGCTCAAAGGGAGAGACAGCGCCTCTACCATGGAAAACCATTTTATAAACATGAATTTCCAATTAGATTGACACTGCGCGACTAGCAAGTTAGCTGAGGAATAGTTACTGAGTTGGTTGCCCCGCTGCGCTGAGCCTCGAAATGTCAATACTAAGGTTAGTCTAAGTACGGTAGTAGGTTAGTAAGGTTAGTGAAACCAACATACGAAGGTTCGTATGTTGTTTTCAATTAATTTCTAATTAGTAGGATCGTAGATATTGTTCTTTGGCAAAATTTGTATCTGTCAAAATTTAATAAATTACTGCATACGTCAGTGAAGGCCTGCGCACACCTAGGTCGCTGGCGATGGCAATCAGTGAAACGCTGTCAAATTGGACAGCGATATTTGACAGCGTTTCATTGATCGCCATCGCCAGCGCAGGCCTTGAAGGAACGCAAGAGATTGTTTACAATCGAAATGAGAATAACACTAAAGGCCTGCGCACGCCTAGGTCACTGGCGATAGCGATCAGTGAAACGCTATCAAATATCGCTGTCAAATTTTACAGCATTTCACTTATAGCCGACGCCAGCGACCTAGGTGTGCGCAAGCCTTTATTTATGATTTTTTTATGATGTGAAAAGGGTAACTGAAAATCGATCAGAGTAATAATAAAACAATCTACTAGATGCTATAGAAAATACTATCTCTCCCAGCCACTGCATTTATATTAGGTCAATATAAAAGAAGCCTGTAATGGCTCGTAAGTAGCAATTAAAAGAAACAAGATAACAACATTCCCACAGCAGGGAGTCAGCTATAAACTTACCACTTCGATAGCACGAAACGATATATTTTTATTAAACTTTATTGCTGTCGGTTCGACTGCTTGTGATTATAAAACGACCAGATAACAAAGTGATACATATTTTGTTGAGGGTGAGTGTATGCATAAATAATCAAATTCTATTATGGTTGAGAGCACTGGGGGTCTAGTGGTAGCGGCCCGGCTTTCCGATCGTAACGTCGTGGGTTCAAATTCAGTCGTGTACCAGTGAGTTTTTCTATCGAACAATTTTATATTTCTATCGGTTAGGTTAAATACATATCGTGCCTAGAAGACATAGTCTGTACTAGGTCGGCGTGAGAAATAACATTGTTGTTTAAAAATAATAGAATAGAAAGTATTTATTTGATACAGCTTTCTGAAGGAAGGCTAAAGTACACAACACAGTTACAAGACTTATAAGTAATAACATTCAAAAAGGTCCCAGACATGAGTCCCATGCAGCAAAATGATTTCGGCTGCGTTGATGGTCCGAGAACATGGCTAGACGTCGTGGTACTTAATTTTAAAGCAATGTATTTGTTATCTTACGTAATCGGGATAATGTTCACAATGGCATGCGTCACGATGCGCCGATGCGCCGATGGTGGTTGTCGAATTGGATAAGGCACTAGGCAATATCCAGCGCTGGTGTTCAGCCCAATGGATGTTGCTGATTTACAGGTCATTCACTTTATTCGGTATCGATCCACTCACACCTCTGTACCAGTGTTGCGTTACATAGTACTCGTTTATTGGCCTAAGTACTCAATACCCAGCTTACTGCACTTAGTATAATGCATTTAAGGCTGGGGTATCTGCTAACGAGAGGTTTCTCTATGTAACTCGTCTTTTATGAGTGGATACAAATGTACAAATTTAAGTGTTTTTATTTCACACAAACATTTGTCAGTTTTCTTTTCAGAAAGTGTATAATTGGTAATTGGATGTAATGATTTTTAAGGCTACAAATAAATATTCAATGAAAGTGTAGAGCAACGCGGTTGGTGCGAAGAAAAAATTCTCCAGATCTCCAAGGTCGTTCGCGCATGCAACCACCCTCAATAAACTTTATCTGGTGTTCTAGATTATAAAAAAAAACATCCAAGAGTAGGCCTACCACAAGCTCTGTCTGGCTTTGTCTCTGGCTCTGGTTTTGAGTCTGTGTGAGTGCTTACTGTTTTGATAAGTGCATTCTCACGTAGCATAATTATTATTGAAAGCCCCTGGATACCTTTTTAATGAGGATCATTATTTTGACTTACTTCTATAAGCCCCTGTTTTCAACTGGGCATCTGGCCCGTCAGTGCTCAGAGCTCCTGCCGGATCACTAACCGTTTTGCCTGGATATATTTACTTAATTGGATTCATTCTATTTCGACTGACGATTGAGTTTGAGAATATTTTTGTACGTTTGTTTTCTTTTGGGATAACATTTCGAGATCGTCATTATGCTTTTAATTTTTGACGTGACAACGCAATGTCTTATATTTCGATGGAGCCGGCTGCACGCACCATAACACATGGCTCATGCGGCGTTACCTCGCTCTGAGGCGTTCCATTTAAGGCTTAAGTGCAAGCGAGAGCGCGGAACGAGCGACAAAGAGGCACAATTGGCCTCCGCGTTCGGCAGCGTTCGACATCTGTCTCTCTCCTACTTGAGCAAGCGATGCGTCCACGTGTCCACGTGGACAGCTGTATGACTATGATATTTTACGCTCGTCACATTCAACATTCATACAAGGTAATGTAAGTAACTAATTAAGTAACCTTAACAATTTAAGACAAGGCAATAAGATGAAGAATAAGGAATAATATATACCTACTAGTGTTATATTATTGTAAGTTAATTAGGTTAGTGCATTTACTTGAAGATATTTCGAGATCACTCGGTTTAATCAGGACGTCGGTTGTTATTTACGATTGGTTAATGGGGAAATTGGTACATTAGGTGAATAGGTATAAGTGTAATAGATATATGTAATTGAAATAGAGAAGCACATGACTTCAGAATTAGTAAAAATCCAGAAAAATCCTTTATTATGAATCCGCAAAGACAATGCGTGACATAGTCAGCTGATTCAGAATATTCCGGCTGCACCGATCTTGTACAAATTTTGAATAGGATACACTCAACAGCAATGAATTTGTAACTGTACATAAATAAATGTCGATACTAAGTCGTAAGATTATTATAGTAGTAAGGAGATCGATTGTTTTCCATTCATTTTTAGGGTTCCGTAGCCAAATGGCAAAAACGGAACCCTTATAGATTCGTCATGTCTGTCTGTCTGTCTGTCTGTCCGCCCGTATGTCACAGCCATTTTTCTCCGAAACCGTAAGAGCTAGACTGATGAAACTTGGCGAGTAGATGTATTCTGTGAACCGCATTAAGATTTTTACACAAAAATAGAAAAAAAACTATACATTTTGGGGGTCCCCATACTTGAAACTGAAAACCAAAAAATTTTTTTTCAACGAACCCATACGTGTGGGGGGGTATCTATCTATGAATAATTGGTCTTCAAAAATGATGTTGAGGTTTTTAATATAGTTTTTTTCTTAACTTAATAGTTTGCGCGAGAGACACTTCCAAAGTGGAGATTGGTGATCCGAAATCGTGACCTGGAAAAGCAAGACATTCCGAGCGAAGGCATAGGTCGAAGCTAGTTTATTAATAATATTATTTCCAATGTGTGATGTTTCAACAGTGGCCTGTATCGTTCAGCATATCATTGCACGGAGCTCTTCCTCCGTTTGGACCGGTGTTTGTTGTTATATTACTTCCGCGTATTCTTCTGTTCTGCTCCCACTTAGCACAACGATATTTTAACATAAGATATAACTTCCTTGTCCACATCTCGGAAGTGAACTCGTCGTGATTATTGAAGTATCCATCGCGTACTCTGCCCGTCTGTTTTGGAGTAAAACTATTTCCATACAATTTTGATGCCTTTCATTGTGTTTTTTCAAAAAATAATGTACCTAGTCAAAGAGACCTTTGCCAAGTTGTAAATCTTTCAGATCTTTTAGGCTCTGTTGTTTTGATGTAAACGATAGCGATAGCAACTAAGCCGTTGTTTGTTGCCTTTTTTTCTAGGCTTGACCGCGTGGTGGAACTGGCACTTAGATTTATCAAGGCCTGCGACATATATAGGCGATGGTGATGGCGAACTCACTCACTGTCATATTTGACTGGATTTCACTGATCGCCATCACAGATCGCTTAGGTGTGCGCAAGGTTTAAGACGTTTCAAAGTAATATTTGTGATACAATTGAATATATTTTTTTTTATTTGAAATACAATTTGATGATTCGTAATGAATGAGTTCTAAATAGGTACATGATTTAGATAGATAGCATTTCGATAATATTATACGTTATTCCATAGTATAGGTTTGATAGTTATTCCATAAGATTCCATCATATTTACAACAATAAACATAGTCCGATAACTTCAACCAATTTTTTTTGGTAAATGAATAGAGGTATCTATATCAAAAACCGTGTATAATAAAGCGGACAAAAAGTGGCGCGGTGCGTTTTTTGCACCAGATTTTTGAATCATTTGGTGATTCACAGTTTCATTGCAATCTCTTTAGTTGACGGCTTTGGAAGGAGCGTCCCGTTTCCATTGTCATCGTTAACTGCTCTAACCATAGTGCGGTGCGGTAACTGTCGATCGCTAATGGCGGACGCTACGAATCTGTGCGCGTACAAATTGATCGGCCATTCATCCACGATGATTGCCAGCGCCATAGAATGTTGTGCCACGGATTATACAGGGTGCCCCAATGAAGCGCCCATGGTTTTTCCGCAAGTAGGCCGCTGGCGGGCCCTTTTTGCGTGACCCTTGACACGTGTTGCTCGAACTTTTTTAGGTTCTACGACACGTCGGTTTTCTCACGATGTTTTCCTTCACCGTTTTGAGAGTACTGGCATAGTGCACATACATTTTTCGACCTAATACGACCTACTGAGTAAGTTCATTCAAATCAGTGCAGTGCCGTGAAAATACGCCTCAAAGAAGCTCCACATCACACATATTTTTGATGTTTTTAGGTTCTATAACAAACCGGAAAAAGGGAATAAATTTTCATTTAATTTCCAGTTTTCTCACGACGTTTTCCTTCACCGAGAATAAGTTAGGTAGGTACTGAAATAGTGCACATGTCATACATTTTTGGACCAATAAGCTCATTGGTAAACGACCGAATTTGAGCCCACGACCTTATATAGGATCGTAAGGCGGGGCAGCGGCTAGACACCAGTACTCTCGATAATGTATTAATTTTAAAAAGTATTTTAGTATCAGCTACCTAGTTCCTATAACCAAGTCCCAGGCGTTATGTATAATATACACCTAGGTACATTATGTTGATCACACAAATGATCATATAAGAATGAAGCTACGTCCAGCGTAGAGCGGAGAAGGCATCCCCCTGTGAAGTGCATTGGTGATCAGACGCGCCAGGTGTGTCGCCGCACCCTGGTTACTACAACTCGGCCACAGCCTATCTTATTAGCCGACTTTTTTTTTATACTTTTAGCTGATGGAACAAGTATCACCTGATGTTAGGCGGCAACCATCTCCTATAACAAAGCATTGCCTCGTAGGTCACGCACTGGAACGTGCCCTACGATGCACTGCCCTGCGTCCATCAACTTGAGGCTTACAGATGTTTCGCCTCACGTGCCAGTAATTACACCGGCACCCATGCCCTTCAAACCGAAACACAGCGATGCTGCTTCACGGCAGAAATAGGCATGGTGGTAGTACGTCCACGGACGAGCCCTTCACAAGGAGCTCTACTACTACAAAAAAAACTAGGCGACTCAAACTAGGAGCTCAAAAATAGGTCTTCAATTCGGTTGTATTTTTTTTCCGCGGGTACGGGTAGCGGTATATCGGCGCTTACAAGTATATTTAGCTACGTCAGCAACCTGTAGGCCTACCACGAGCTCTGTCTGGTTCTGGTTTTGAGCCCTTGTGAGTGTTGATTATATAAATCTTACGTCAAAACGTCACACACACAGTATGATGCACTGGTGAGCACTCACACAGACTCAATACCAGAGCCAGAGACAGAGCCAGATAGAGCTTGTGGTAGGGTAACTGGTCGCTGTGTGCAGTAATGAGCAGTGGGCACGGCGAGGCTAGCTATTGTTGTATTGGGACATCACTGTTCGCGCCTATGCGATCATCATGTTACATTGCAGGAACGTGCCAGAGCATAGCAAGCCGATCATCTCGAGACGCATGGCGATAGTCAAAACAATAACTTTATGGATGTATCTATTGTTAAGGCGAAAACTCTTCATAGATTATAGCTACAATTCTGTTTTACTTAATAACACCACAAACAATACAACTACACGTAACGACGTCATATTTCCTCTTCTTCCGCTTCTTTTTCTCCACTAGAGATGTAACTTCTTGCTTGATCCGAATAGAGATGTCCCATTCCCAAAACTGGTTAACACTGCACTCTCAAATAATTAGGTAGGTAGGTACTTTGCTTTTTTTGACGTGATAACGTCTTATAAATCGATGGAGCCGGCTGCACGCACGAAAAAACATGACTCATGCGTCGTTACGTCGTTTCGTCGTTCCATTTACCTGAGCCTGAGCCCGTAATGGGTAAGGGTAAATGAGGGTAAAGGTAAATGAGGGTAAGGGTAAGGGTTCAGTCTGGGTCCGGGTCCGGGTCCGGGTCCGGATTTTCATTCAGTTTCATTCAGTTCCATTCAGTTTCATTCAGTTTCATTCAGTTTCATTCAGTACCATTCAGTTTCATTCACATTCAATTCAATTCAGTAAAACTAAAATTTTCTTTTGAAAAATGCAACCATTTCATCAGTATTTTCTTATGACATTATCACGTTCAACTATCGTCAGTAAACCGACTTTACAGACAACCGATTTTTATGCCATAGCTGGTAGACGAGCAGACGGGCCACTTTATGGAAAGCAGTCACCGTCGCTTAGACACCTGCCACACCAGAGGTGGTGCTGATGCGCTGCTGGCCTTTTATGAAGAGTACGAGCCGCCTTTTGAAGGACCCCATGTCATGTACTGTCAGCGTGTACGAGTACTTGTATTAAGGCCTGCGCACACCTAGGCCGCTGGCGACCGCGGTCAATGAAACGCTGCCAAACATCGCTGTCAAATTTGACAGCGTTTCACTGATCGCGTTCGCCAGCGGCCAAGGTGTGCGCAGGCCTTTAAAAAGCGTGATTAAAAGAAACCTTGCATTTGTAATCGGCACGGGTTGCTCTCTATGAGTATCTTTAAACATCATGCTACTTATTATACTAGGTAATCTAAATAGTGGAAGTATATAGCTTGATCGATGCCTAAAAGTAGTAGTACTTAAGAGCTCTTAGAAATAGTTACAGTAATTACAAAATCATGAGACTGACTCTGTTCTGTAAAGTACGAGTATGTAGTATGGTTGTAACCTCTGCTTATAGCTATTATAGGCAATGGTGCCATAATAAAGCTTACCGTTTTCGAGAAAAACCGAAAAACCTAAACCCCCGAATATTTTTTGTTGCCCACATAGGATCGATGGGCATTTTAAACGCTTTATTTGTAATGGTGAACCCCAGCTCTCCACCAATATTTGGCTCTGTGGGAATTATTGTTATTTGAAATGTCTATTTTGACCGGTTTAAAAAGCACGCTCACGGTAATTATATATCACTGATCAATTTTCGATGTTATCTAGTACGATATGAATCTACCTAAATCGATAAAAACAATTGCTCTGCGTCCGTTTCAGTTTGTATTTAATTTTCTTTTCTTTAAGGCCTGCGTCCACCTAGGCCGCTGGCGTCAACGATCAGTGAAACGCTGTCAAATATCGCTGTCAAATTTGACAGCGTTTCATTGATCGCGGTTACCAGCGGCCTAGGTGTGCGTAGGCCTTTAGATGTTCTGACGAATTACGAAACTACGATACGATAGATAAATTATCTGGTATGAAGGTATTCTTACTTTTTATGAAAGCCTTTGTTATGCTAGTGTCCTCGTCACCCAGCGTCGATCGCAACCAGCAAGTCATTCCTGCTGAAGAGTAGCAATGACTAACAAGTCTCCAAACAGGATGTCCTACGTTTAGCACTAGAGGCGAACCTAAGAAAATGCACGCTTCCTGTCATCATTCAGACCTAGAAATGGCTTCGGAAATGACGTCATCAAATCAACTGAAACTAGGTTAGGCAGTTCGTAGTAGCACTGAATAAATAATACTTAATATTGTGGACAATCCACACAGCACTATCTAGCCCCAAGCTAAGCAGAGCTTGTCTAAAGGAACAAGATAGCTGATATGTATAACACATAAACATTTTTTTTGTAAATACCTAGATACTTAGAATACAATATAACACCCAGACAGAGAACAAACATCTGTGTTCACACAAATTATTTGTTTTCGGTGGGGATCGAACCCACGACCTGAGCTGAGAGGCCAGTCAAAATCAAATAGTAACTAGTAGCAGGTACAATATATGTAAAGTACCACATAAGGGATTTGGGTCTTACTTGCAAATTCGGCACATGGTATACCTGATGTTGTCAGGATACCTAGGTACGGAAACGAGCACAAGCGCTGCGTGCGATAGCTTCAGGGAAGAAGCCGAAGACTTTGCTTTAAAGTCGTCGAATCTGCTGGCTTAAAGTAACTGGTAGGTATATAGGTAAGCCTATTCCATTTTAAATCCTGTCCCAGACACTATAGCGTCCCGCGAGTAGGGCTTCAGTAACCTAGTTGCCCCAGACGCTGTAATAAATCATCTACAATAGATGCAAAGGCTTGTTTACTTAACTTTACTCACAATAATTAGTAAGAAATACCAATATTTTATGTTTTTATCTAAGGCACATAATAGCCACTATTATTTTGTATATAAAAAATAAAGTTAAATAAGTTAATCCTAATCGGGTATGTTTACAGGATTGTATTTAATTTGATAAAGGCAGCATAACATTTAAGTTTATAGATAGTTAGTTACCAACATTATACATACATACATACATACATAAAATCACGCCTTATTCACGCAGAGATCACGGATTTCCACTTGCTACGATCCTGACACACCTCTTTCGCTTCATTCACTCTCATAACATTGTTCATACATGCTCGTCGGTTTAGGGTACTCCGAACCTGGCCTTTCTCTAAAACGTGTGCGATCTACCAACATTATAATATATGCAGAGCGATTGCTTCGATAAGGCAGGAGATAGTCCATGATTTAGTAATTCATTCAATCTCTGTCGTGCATCGAGCCGAGGCTGGTGTGAACCGACACCGTTACGTACTCG
This sequence comes from Thera britannica, assembly GCA_939531255.2. Lineage (NCBI taxonomy): Eukaryota > Metazoa > Arthropoda > Insecta > Lepidoptera > Geometridae > Thera > Thera britannica. Next base: position 19,193,844 of record OW618044.2, read on the forward strand.
TACCTACCTGCCTAGTGCAGTGCAACATTAAACCGTCACCTTTATATTCATTCTGCTAGAATGGTTACTCCACTACTCAACCATCCAACACTCATGTCCACCGTATATTAACGGACGCTACCCTCGCTTATGATTCTCCAGGTGGCTACATACGTCAGACATAACCGGGATATGTTTGGTACACGTGGGGACGGACCCTCAAGAAGCTTGCTGCCACGACCCGTAGACTACCAAGGTCGAATGAACCTGCCAGAAACCATCAATAATACACCAAGCCTTCAATCATTTAAATAAAAACTCAAGAGGGCGTTCTATAGTGTCGAAGAATATTTTATAATTTAATTTTTATAATATTTTTTTGTGTAAGTAATATAAAAATTGTTTATGTTTCACTAGGTAAGTGCTACCTACTAATGAATAGGTACTTATTATTTAAATGTATGATCTTTATTTTGTGTTGTTTATTATTAATAGAACACAACTGTTTGAACGGTTGTATCTAGCAATAAAAAATAAAGTAGGAACGAAATCTCGAAAAATCAGAAAATCTATTCGAAATGGAATATCCCTCGACAATGTTGATGTGTGTATGAAGTCTTGCGCACATCTAGGCGATACAGCTGAAACGTCAAATATGACAGCGATTGTTGACAGCGTTTCAGCTAATCGCCATCGCCTGGATGTGCACAGTATGGCTGGTTTTACGGATTGCTGATTGACCAATTAAATATTTGGTAGCTGTGTACCTAGTTCAATTTTTTTTGTCAAATGTCAAATAAACAAATGACAAATATTTAATTGGTCGATTAGCAGTCCGTGATACCAGCCGTAGTCAAAAGATTTTTTGTCGTCATTGTTTAGTTTATTCCGGGTGTTTTTATGGGCTTTTGAGTTTTTGACTTTTTATTTTAACTTATTTTATTTTAAACAGGTTGGGCTAATGGCGTATCCACATAGTGGCCGATTGCATAGCGCGTGCTGGTAATAGATATAATAAGTTGATAGCAGACCGAACAACATTTTGAATAAGAGTTTTTTTTTTAATTTTAAGATTTAAGTTTCGAGAGTAGAATAAATACCTATCTTAATTTCCGCATGATCATTCGCTTATTTTTATCGTAGTTTTACTTTAATAATCTTGAACTTACAGCAATGCTAAGAGATAAGGACATTATAAAAGCAGTGAGCGGCCAAGTACTATAGATTATTTTGTTATTACTTACTACTTTGCCTATCAGCAAGTAGGCAGGTAAGTGTATAGGTACCTACTTACCTAGGTAGATAGAGTCGTGCTCTATCGAATATACTAACACACATAATCTACGAATCTTAATCTATTTAGCATGAATCATTGCACAATTAAAAGTGAAGATATCATTTCAGAAATGCATGTTAATATTGTTATATTTGAATAAATTGACCTTTTCAAATTTATTTATTGCGTCATAATGTCATAAACAATTGAACTTCATAGCACCAAATTTGTAAAATAATGTAGCCCAACTGCAGGCCTACCATGAGCTGTCTGGCTCTGTCTCTGGTTCTGGTTATGAGTCTGTGTGCCTCAAAATGAAGTAAATTGCTCATTTTTAGTGTGCTCACGAGGTCTACAGCCAGAAAGCTACTAGTTATACCAACCTACTTTTACATAAGTAGGTAAGTATTGTATTCACTAATGCAGGTAGGTCTACCTGTAATACAACTAATGTGGTTTGGCGATTAATAAACTTAAGCAATAAAAATAAAATGACACAACCAAATCTGGAAACAAGATCTTGTTTGCGCAATTTGCGAGGTACCTACAGTCTTACTTAACACCTCGGTCAGCAAGCTACGGCAATTGATATCAACTTATTATTGAATACCTATACGCTCATTTTACTTTACACTGTGTTTCTTGTTCGCACCTAACTATAGAAGAATTGAAAATAAACCGAGGTTTTGCTTCTGGCATTTTGTAATGTTTGAGGCCTGCGCTTACTAGCGCGATGGCGACCACGATCCAGTGACGATCAGTGAAACGCTGTCAAATATGACAGCGATATTTTGACAGCGTTCCAGCTGATCGTCATCGCGCTAGATGTGCGCAGGCGCAGGCCTTAGCTCAATAATTACAAAATGCCATGCCAGTCAATCAGCGCATCAGCGCCAACTATCAAGTTAGTTAAAACTATTGTTAAATCTTGAAACGAAACCCCCTCAATGGAAAAATGCGTAACCTGACCGGCTCTTGCCTATATTTACCTACCTACCAACCTCACACTTTGGTGTATCATATTCTTTGACCTAGGTATCCTATATTATACAGACCAATTTATTACTTACAGTCTTAAACCTTCAATAATCACAGAGTACGGTAATATAATAATTATAAGTTTAAAAAACTTGAGAAACCGACTTCATTGCCAAACGGCTAAACCGATTTTAATGAAATTTGTTTGGGACAATCTGGACGTAAGAATAACCTTCCAAATAAAAAAATAATTTTCTAAATCGGTTCATAAATGACGGAGGCATGCAGTTAAAAACATTAAAAAAAATATTTAAAAAAAAATGGAAACACCGATTTTAATAAAATATAATGGGACCAATCTGGAAGCAGTACCTTTCAGATAAAAAATATTTTTTCAAATCGGCTCACAAATGACGAACATAAGCGGTAACAATCATTAAAAAAAAAATACAACCGAATTGAGAACCTCCTCCTTTTTGATTGGAAGTCGGTTAATAAGGTGGGTAAGGTACCTATACTTATTTTTGTTGTTCTTTATGTGTGCTCGCTTGGAACCCTCACTACACCACCCTAACAAAATTTAGCTGAGGGGGAGTTTACGTTTTAGCGACGAGAAGAGTATCTCTACATGTATTGTATAAGTCAACGACAACCCCGAATATCTATTAATGACTAACGATAGTTTTCATTTTCTCGTAGTACCTACCTACCTACACTTAGGTATTACTTTGTAGGCAGGTCTTCTAATAACCTCATCTATTTTGTTTCATATGCACTGGCAATAATAAATAATGCTCTGACGTGAATGCTATCGTCACCACCAGTAAATGCGTCTAACACTAAACCAATTACGTACCGATCTCAATCATCTAGCTAGAGGGATAAACAAAATGCGAGCATACCTACAAACTTACAGTGAGGGCTGACCAGCGTTGATCATACAGGAGGGCTGCTGTCAGGTGGTCACCACAGCCGCCGCCGCCGCCACCGGTCGGTTGCGTCAAGCCCAGGAGGAAGCGAATGGATGCGGCCGGCTGTTTATAAACATTGGATGCGATGGGATGGGACGCGATCAAAGGGGCGCGTGGGGACAGCCGGGCCAGCGGCTCGGCGCGGTGGCGGGGTCCCTGCCTCACTTGTCTCGGCACGCGGTGCACGGCGACGAGACAGATCGCGAAAGCACGACGCGACACGGCACTCTGGCGGGGAGCACTCCGACGCGGACGTACTGAGCGACGGCCGGCGGCGTTGTGTGCTGCGCGCTACCGGTTACGTCACGTGTTTGACAACCGGCGCGGGCTGCTCTGCCGCCAGCCACGAGCGGCGCCACCGGCGTAGCGGCGGCGCGACGCGCGACGTGGCGGTGGCGGCGGCGGCGCGCGCGTGGCGTCCCGCGCTAACCGCCGATCAATACCGGGTAGCGCGTAGCGCCGCCGCTGCATCTTCTGCCTCCTGTGATTCATTTTCATTATTTTATACGGTCGGGTGGAAAGAAACACCATCTTCTTCTTCCTGCCAACCTTCTTCGTCTATTCGTTTTCTGCTCTCTATTTCTAGCCCTCATGAAAAGAAATACAATTTATTATTAATTAACCTCCAAGCTACCCTTGTCTGAAATGCTCTCTAAAAGACTCTGCTCTTGACAATTTGAAACCGAATTGAACCTGGTACCGAACAGTAGAGTTTTTAAGTTGTTTGGGGCTAAATGGATCTATGTCTATGATCGGCCACACCCTAAACGAACAGCTGAGAACTGCGATAGCAAATGCTCTGCTATTCCTGCAACACGGCTCGTTCGGGTGACCGAATCCAAATTCGATTGAAAACTAACAGCAGATGAACGCATTGCGTTGTAAGCAAGAATCACTGCAGACCCACCATACCTCTGGTCATATGGTGGTATGGTGGGACGAAACCATACCACAATAGTAGTGCTGGGAATTGAAAATTTTTAAATTTATATTCAAAATGTATTATTCAACTCCACGATAGGCTTTCGCGTAGTTGCCAAATCAGAGTTTCCGCAAGTCTTGTCTTGGAGTGACCGACGAGGAGTGCCCGAGCCATCGGACTCTTGCAGCTTTGGTGTCTTCTACGATATCAGGCTCGGCCACTGGGGCCCATATTCATAGACCGAACTTTGACTTTACTTTGATGGAAAGTTCTACTTTCAACCAAAGATATATTTCATAGTTCTGTCAAGCTCTTTATTCAAAATGTTGCAAGTAAACTTCGATAAACAAAGTTTAGTTTGCGAAGACTCCTTTGCTGTAAAGCAAAGTCACGACTATGAATCTTGGCCTAGCACACTAGCACAGCAGCTTTGCATCAAGTGTATAAGCTTATGAGTAGAGCCACAAACCTTCGCATCTAGAAAACTATTAGGTATCAGACCCGATAGGACTGCGCACATCTAGGCGATGGCGATGGCGATGACGATGGCGATCAGCTAAAACACTGTCAAATATGACAGCGATATTTGACAGCGTTTCAGCTGATCGCCATCGCTATCGCCTAGATGCGCGCAGGTCTTTATGCCCAAGTAGCAATAACTCTGTGTTGTATAGATAATATTCACAAAACCTTTCTCTTAATTGTCTCTAGGGTACCTACATGATAATTTGTATACAGAGTATCTGAAAGGGTGCCTCATATCCAGAAACCCCCAGGGTATCGTTGACAAATAGCATTTGTCACCGTAATGTTGGGATAACATAATCGAGAATATTATACAGAGCCAGTAAAAACTCTCAATTCAAACAGACATTAAAAATTGTGGAAGAAAGGTAATGTCGGAACACAAACTCTTGAAACGGCTAGTAGTACAGTCATTTGGTCGAAAAAATAGAGGTTACCTGGAAAGTTTTCCGGGAGTTTTGAAAATTGGCAATTTTATAGATTTTGATATGCTCTTTCCAAATTTCAACTTTGCCACCTCGTATGTTTGCCGCTCGCGCCGCCATATTGAAATAAGCAGCCAAGTGCGAGTCGGTCTCGCCCATGAAGGGTTCCGTAGCATCAATTAACATAATATAAAGGTTTTTGTAGTTCGTCGAAAGGTAAATTGCGGTTTACGATTTATGACGTATAAAAAAAAAAACTACTGACTAGAGCTCGTTCAAACCAAATATCGTTGGAAGTTTGCATAGTAATGTACAACATATATTTTTTTTGGATTTATCATTCTCTTATTTTAGAAGTTAGAGGGGGGGGGGACCAACTTTTTTACACTTTGGAAGTGTCTCTCGCGCAAACTATTCAGCTTAGAAAAAAACGATATTAGAAACCTCAACATCATTTTTGAAGACCTATCCATAGATACCCCACACGTATGGGTTACATGAAAAAAAAAAATTTGAGTTTCAGTTTCAAGTATGGGGACCCCCAAAATTTAAAGTTTTTTTCTGTTTTTGTGTAAAAACCTTAATGCGGTTCACAGAATACATCTAATCACCAAGTTTCATCAGTCTAGCTCTTATGGTTTCGGAGAAAAATGGCTGGGACACGGCCGGACAGACAGACAGACAGACAGACAGACAGACAGACAGACAGACAGACATGACGAATCTATAAGGGTTCCGTTTTTGCCATTTGGCTACGGAACCCTAAAAATGGCGCCCAAAAACAGAGGGGACGCATTTCTTTATACCTACGGAGACATGACAGACTATAGTAAGCTGGGTTTTCATTCTAACAATATTTAGTCTGAGTCATCAGTATACGTTTATCATTTCAGTGTCGTTTGCATTTATAGAGCCATGGCTTCTAATGAAGTGAACTGCTTTATTTGTGGTGATATACTGCAAGAAAGTGAAGTTATTGAAGTGAAGGAAAAAGGATTGGAAACTTTTCGTCATTACACTTTACGGCGCTCCTACGCTGAAAATATTAATTTTAGGGAAAAAAAGATTAAACATAAATTAGAGGAAATTTCCTCTACTTTTATTTTGTATACCTAGTTATGTTTTTTTTTGTAAAATGCTTCGGAAAGGAGTTATTATCAAAAAACTGCTTTTGAGCGCCATTTTTTCAATATGGCGGCGCGAGCGGCAAACATACGAGGTGGCAAAGTTGAAATTTGGAAAGAGCCTATCCAAATCTATAAAACTACCAATTTTCAAAACTCCCGGAAAACTTTCCAAGTAAAAATACCAAATGACTGGACTATAGAGGCAAGCCTACAAGAAGCAAATTGTAAAGTCGGGGAATTGATTGGCCACAAATTTGATAACTACCGATGTATTAAAGAAAATGATCATGAAATAATAGGTATTATTGAGCATCGTTCAAGTTAAATAAAAACATGTTTTATAGCTCTTTTTATATAATTTAATATTTTGATTTACTAATATAATATATCAGGGCAACAAGCAACAACACTATTTATTAGTCGTGTCGTTAACAAAAATGCTATACGGTGTCGTTAACAATGACCGCTTTATATTATGGCTCTAGTACGCGTGGTGTTTATAACCTTTAATATCGGACAGCTAAAACAAAATAATAAAATATTGTTAAAATAAAACGACACCTCTATACATAAAGCACACAGCTTTATTTAAAACCAAGTACACACTTGTAACTTTATACAAACGGGAACTAACGGAACTAGTTGACACTACCAAACAAATACACTTCCAATCAGATGGCTGATTCCCAATCAGATGTAGCTGCCAAAGATAAAACGATGTTAATATTATATTACAAAAATAATAAAAGTTTAATAAAGTTGAAAATGGTCACTAGAATAGATTACCAGCCTGGATGTTGAAAATTGGAACCGTAGATGTGGATTATCGTTGCCAGTTCCATTTTCAGCAAGGAAAATATCCCGCCCTATGTGGGAATGTGGGAGTGCATAGTAGTCCGCCCTTCACTTTAGGCAGATATTAAGTAAAGGCTTATCAGACTGTGAATCGTTGGATCGGTAGGTATAGTTGAACAACCTCGTTTGGCTATCACTTGGGTAGATAATGGTTGTTTTTTAAATATTCGTCGATCAACGCTCTGCTTACAAAAACTAAACTCCCTAATACAAGGGAGTAATACACGAGACAGTTCGTAAATGAATGTGACCTGACAGGGGGCTGCTACGGATCGCTTTCAAAGAAGCGTTGTTAGAGTACAATAGAAGAATAACACTTTCAGAGGTTCATATAAAATGAAAGCATTAACAGGATAATGATGACATTATTATCAAACGATGATCTCACACTTTCATGAAACTGTAACCTTAATTACTACAACCGCGTGGTTTCTGGTAAATGAGCATCGAACATCTCTCTGGCAGCAGAACGTAAACTATAGAAAAAAAAACATCAAAAACTCAATCTTCAAATACGAAGTAGCGTAAATATGGGGAGGGGCACGGAAAAATTTCAGATGACCGTCACATGAGTTCCGTTACATCTAGATGAATGAAGATAGTGTTATAAATGGCAAGAGCTCCCGGTAGAAGCTTCCAATTATTTCTAAGTGTTGGTGGCGAGCGTGAGAGCGGGAGGCTCAGTAGACCTTGAGCTGGTTCTTGTCGTCGAAGCCGGCCGAGTGGCCCGCGTTGCGGACTATGAACGAGTTGCCGTCGAAGTGCATCCGTCTCTCGCCGCGGCTGTACACAACACAACACAACTTCATAAACATCTTGGTCTGTCAGGCTCGGACCGCTCACTAGGTGCCAGCCGGTGCCATTCTTTAATAACGTGCAGGCCTTTGCATCTATTGTAGATGATTTATATAGCGTCAGAGGCAACTGGTGCCCCTACTTACGGGACGCTATAGTGCCTGGGACATTCTTTAATAACACTCAGGTGAAAAAACAATGGCGCTGGCTCTACACGAACTACTGGAATAGAATATTTTATCTCAAAAATATTGTTATTTAAAAATACATCCTAGCACAAAAGTAATGAAATATTTTATTCTCACTAGTTCTATGATTAGAAAAAAACATCGAGGCTGATTGTAGACGTCAGGGTTTTACACCGGACGAGTGACGGACGGGCCGTGTTCTATACAGGGTTATTCATTATTAGCTGCAAATACTCAGGAATTATGTTCAACAAATAAAATAAAAAATATTTATGAAATGATTTTTTAGAGTTTCGTCATGAAAATCCCGAGAAAATCGATAAAGAATATCCTTTGGAATCATTGGCGCCTGACCTATTTTGACCTTTGATCCGCGCCCGCGCGCCGTGAGCGACACTCTGCCTTCAGTCACCGCCTGGGTAGGTCATCGTCCTACCCAGGCCTGTTCTTTGTGGCAATAATTATGTAGGTAAAAGCCGTAAAAAAATTAATAAAAATAAAATTTTGATACAAAAACTTAAATCAGTTTAGGAATTAATTGATTCGGCCAAACAAATATTCACGACCCAAAAATTAGGCCCTGTCAGTTTGTGTAGCTAATAATGAATAACCCTGTATATACCGGGTTCACGATGGTGTAGCCCACCTTGTTAGCCTTTACATCAGCGTGAATCCGGCAAAAACACATTTTTTCGTCCGGTGTCAATAAGGGACGTGTTCAAGCGCCTAAGCCAACTACTGGGTAACTACTGGGTAGGCTCCACCAGACGATGAACAAGCGGACTAGACTAGCTTAAAGTTGGGTCTTCTTCTTCTTATCGTGTCACTGATTCTTTCGAACCAAGTGTGGTGAAAGGATTATAAGTGCGCCTCAAAGAGGCTCCTTTCGAGCACGTGACACATTTTCCAAACTTTTTAGGTTCTACGATATGCCGGTTTCCTCACGAAGTTTTCCTTCACCGTTTGAGGGCACTAATAGTGTTCATACATTTTTGGGCAGAAAAACTCATTGGTAATGACTGGACTCGAACCCACGACCTTAGGATCGGAAGGCGGGGCCGCTACCACTAGTCTATCAGCGCTCTCAAAAAAAGTAAAGTTGTAAAGAAAGTAAAGTTGGGTGAACCCGGGCGGGTAACTAACCGCACGAATAGATGCTGCGTTTGTCCGAGCGATGCGGTGCAGTGCAAGAAGGGACTGGTGATGGAGGCGGAACCGTTGCTGGGACTCGTGCGCAGCTGGTACTTGTGGCTGCATCGGTGTATTCTGCCACGGTACCAATATACATTAAAGTAAACAGGCCTTTACATCTAATATCATCATCATCATCATCAGCCTGAAGAAGTCCACTGCTGGACATAGGCCTCCCCTACACATTCCAGGAAGAACGATTCTGAGCCCTTTCCATCCATCGACTTCCCGCGATCTTAACAATGTCGTCGGTCCATCTGGTGGGTGGGCGCCCGACGCTTCGTCTTCAGGCTCGTGGTCGCCATTCGAGAACCTTTATTCCCCAACGGTTCGAGCTATATAGTATATGGCCTGCCCATTGCCACTTCAACTTATTAACTCTACGAGCTATGTCGGTGGCCTTAGTTCTTCTGTGGATATCCTCGTTCCTAATGCTATCACGTAGAGAAACTATTTATATAAAAGATAGATAAACGAGCTTACGGCAACCTGATGGTAAGCGGTCACCGTCGCCCATAACCACTAACAACACCAAGGGTTCTGTTGTTGCGTTGCCTACCCCGCGTTGGTATGTCTAGTGTCTACTCCGCCCTCATCTTATAATGTGCACTACACAACCTATCTCCTTAAAGATTAGCTGCTCGATAATGCTATCGCAGCAGCTCGTTTAAGTAGAGTACATTTTATTTATGCTAGAGAATTTTCTATTTATCTATCTACTCTCGTTTTTGGTTTGGTCATGTGTCTCTGTTGTACAGTGTGCCGTCAGATCTGTCTGGTAATAAAAGTCTGGTAGGTAGGGATAATAATAACAACTACTACTACTAGATAGTCCAATAGAGTTAGTAAAACTTAAGGCTAGAGGTTAGTACTTAATAACTAAATTAGATTCCATCCTCTGGGCGAGCTTCCATGCGAACATGCTTGAGGCACTACAGAGTCGCGGGAGCCGCAAGAGCGTCCTAAAAGCATTATTAAACTGGACCCGCAGTCGTATACTGAAACCACAGGCTCGCAAAGTATACCTGACGAGTCCGTCGGCAGTCTGGCTGACGCGTACGTTGTTGATGATCCAGTTGTCAATGCCGTCGTCCGTCAGCCAGTACTGCGCCGCCTGCAGCAGCGATACTGCCTCGTTCACGTACGACGGACCGTGACGAGACTCACTGCAAATGTTATCGTTGCACACTTCAAAGGGTACCTGAACATCTGTATGCCTTGCCAAACAGTATCCCAAGTCGGAGTATTGCATGGAGAAAAGATGAGACAGCAAAAATACGTTACGTAGTTAAGAGTTGTTATTATTTATTTATTTTTAGGCTGGGTCGTCCCACTGCAGGGCAAAGGCCTCCCTCCTCTTCTGCCACACCTCTCGATCTTTGGCTACAATGCGCCAGTCGTTCATATGACAATCGAGATCGTCCCGCCATCTTCTTCGGGGTCTTCCTCTACGACGAGAATTTACTACAAACTACCTGCGATGCACTGCTCTGCGTCCATCGACTAGGTATGCAGATGTTCAGCCTCACTTGGCTTGGAGTAATTACATCGGCAGCCACACCCTTCAAACCGAAACACAGCAATGCTGTTTCACGGCAGGAATAGACTACATTGGTAATGACGAGCTTAAAGTTAGTGACAGGGCTAACTTTAAGCAATTATTAAATTTAGATTGCGTTTATATGTATGGCTGTATATGCGCACAAGTGCCCATCGTACGCCACAGTTAAACAAGTGCAATAAATAATGTTGGACAATGACGAGACTGGATACGTCCACCAAGTCTAAAAGCCCCATCTCTGCGTTTCTACTGTTTACAGACCATTTGAAAAATACACAGCGCAGAAGAATCTTGACAGCTCAGCTTGAATTGGTACCATTACGCCAGTAGTATTATATCCTCCTCTGTTCTTGAAGGAAAGCTTTAACTGGTTTATGGTAGTGATTCCTGATAGTTACGGTAATCTTAAAAACGTACCAATTTAAACAGTCTGTCCTTGTCTACGAAGGTCGCTACGACTATATCCGTGTCTACGAACGGCGCTACGACTCTTCTTGCGGTTACGAAGGATGCTACGAATGTATTTCTTGTCTACGGATAGTGCTAGCCTGCGTCTGCGAAGCGTGCTATTTATCCTCGCCTACGCGGGGTGCTACGACTGTACTATTATTTACAAACGTTGGTACGACTACTGCAGCTAAAGTGTGCTATTTATCGTCGCCGAGGCAGGCCAGTATTAGTACTGTACTTTGACCGAAACCGCTGCGCTGTGCCGCTCCGTAAGATAATGCAGCGAGGTGGAGGCCGAGGAAAAAAGAGCAAGAGTACACATAAGATCGATATTGTCAGATAGATCTTACGATATCGTAAACGATATGTTATTTTGTGCAGCGACTAGTGGAACCCCACGTGATTTCGTTCGTGTTGAGTGTTGTCCATACAAACTTAAACCCCGCTGCACCCCTTATGGGGTTGAATTTACAAAAAATCTCTTCTAAGGCCCGTATGCAGAAACAATGTTTGAGTCTGAGTGGAGCCTCAAGCATAGATGATTGACACTTTTCAATGAAGAACTGTCCAACAATATTCGGCTACTTTAAAAATAAAGGCCTTGAGACCCCGAAATAACGCTCGCTCGTCCCCTCTTTGGATAATTATGTATCTCTTGTGCGTGCGACATAGACAGTGGGGTACGCATACCTTAGGCGCAACCATAGTTTTTTTTTTTTTATACAACTAAGTTGACAAACAAGCATACGGCCCACCTGATGGGAAGCGGTTACCGTAGCCTATGGACGCCTGCAATACCAGAGGCAGCACAAGCGCGTTGCCAACCCTTTTAAATTTAAAACGCCATTTTTGAAGAACCCTATGCTATAGTCCTTAGGGAAAACCTCAGCAGGGAAATCATTCCACAGCTGAGTGTTCGCGGGAGGAAGTTATAGTAGGTACGTACTTGTAGAAGACGTTGAGCGTGAAGTCCTGGCTCATGTCGAGGAAGGTGTCGGTGGTGGTCCTCGTCCCGGCCGCGTCCACCAGGTACACGAGCGCACATTGCTCCGCCGTGAACGACACGCCTTTGTACCACATCTTGGCGTACCTGCACCGTTATAGAGTCTGTTCAGAAAGGGAACCGTCGTGGGATTGGAGGGCGCTGCTGTGCTTAATCACCTTTTTTGTTTAGTGGGCAATACGCGCGTCTGTTGCGTTTTGATCTTACCACAACTAGTGTACTATTCCTTTATTTCATTTTTATGATGCAAAATGCTGACGGAAAGCAAGGGATGAGCTGCCATATAAAAATCGAAACGTTAGTTCACAATTTGGCCACAATGGCTCTCTTTCTGAACATACTCTACTATATGAACCTAAATTATAAAACTCTTACGTTACTGACTGACTGACAAATCAACGCACAGCCTAAGCCGTAAGTCCTAGAAGCATGAAACTTGGAGGGTATGTTCGTTTTATAGCATAGGGGTGCACTAAGAAAGGAAATTGGAAAATTATTTCCCTAAGCGGAGAAAATGAGGAAAAACTTTTAAAAGAAAAATCAACGGGGCGTAACGGCTACGGGGCTAGTGCTTTATAAACGTTCATTTACAACTATAACGATACAATATGCAAGTAGGAGTGGCAATGTGCGGGCGTTATAGCTTGTACAACCGATACCCATTGAGGAATTAAGGTTCATTCACTTCAAAACAAATATGTATGTCTTCCGAGAAATATTTATTATGTAGTCATCAGTTCTGGCCAACTTCTTTTTATTCAACAAAGTAGACAAAAGTATACGGCCCACCTGATGGGAAGCGGTTACCGTAGTCTATGGACGCTTGCAATACCAGTAGCATCACAAGCGCGTTGCCGACCCATTAAAACTTTTAAAACGCCCTTTTTAAAAAACCCCACGTTATAGTTCTTAAGGAAAAGCTCAGCAGGGAGATTATTCCCCAGCCTGAGTGTTCGCGGGAGGAAGTTCATCTGAAACCGAACGGTGCGCGTCCACCCAGGCTCCAAGATGTGAGGAAAAATTCGGAAAATTTTTATCACTTGATGTGCGGCTGGTTTTTCTGCAAGTAGGCCGCTGGCGGGCCCTTTTTGCGTGACCCTTGACACGTGTTGCTTGAACTTTTTTAGGTTCTACGACACGCCGGTTTCCTCACGATGTTTTCCTTCACCGTTTTGCGAGTACTGTCATAATGCACATAAATTTTCGACAGAAAAACTCATTGGTACACGACTGGATGCGATTGAGCCCACGACCAAGGTGTGAGGATCGATGAACTGTCTGCCTATGGAGAGCTCACTTGTTGTTCCCCTGCTGGTGCCGCGCCTGGATCTCGACCCGCGACCCGTAGTGGTAGACACGCCCGTTGGGATGGATCAGCGCGGCGGCGGCGCCAGACCTCGACAACGCCAGGATTATGTTGTTCTTGGCGTTTGTCACTCGAACAGCGCCGTCTATCGTCATATCCACTCTGTTGGTGATTACTTACCATTACTGTTGGCCGACACAGGGAAAAAACCCCTTAGATAAAAGTGTTTCTTAAAAGATGATCAGTTTAATGCGACAATGTGTCATTTTGAGAGAGCCCATTTTGAGGCGCACTTAAAAATTGTTCACTACATTTGGCTCGATAGAACCAGTGACAAATTAAAAGAAACGTACAAGCTGTCATCGCTTACCGCTAGATAATGAACAAACAGTGGCAGCACGTCAGACCTAAAGTAACGCGACCATCAATGTTTGGTAGTCTTTTCCAAGAAGTGTTCGTGTCATTTTGAGCAAGAAGTTACTCGTTATGGAAATAAATAATACTACAGTACTTCTTAGTAAGAACTCATATGAAATTAAAAAGTGCATGACCAAATGAAGCATATTATCTGAATGTGCTATAGATCTAGCTAGTTATTTAATTAGTTAATTAGTAAAGTGAGTATAGTAGGTAGTTACTTGACTCGATCGCGAAGTCGAAGGCAGACGGTGCCGTGTGGCGTCACCGAAGCGTTGTATCCGGCGCCTCCCACAACGTCGGTAACCTTACAACAAAAGGAAAACTAACATTCCAGCTAAAAACGTTAAGAAACGACCATAATAAGCCCTATCCTTACGGTCACCGCACACCGTTAGACGGCACGCTAAAGGATTTTTGTTAATATAATATTTAGTTGATAGATATATTATTAAATCTACATCCACGGTCTATTTTCGAGGGTTAAATCTTTCAATTAAATTTTGACCCCAGCCTATTTTGTCATTATGCATTTCTTCAATAGTTTAGTTATAATTATAAGTTTAAAAAACTTGAGAAACCGACTTCATTGCCAAACGGCTAAACCGATTTTAATGAAATTTGTTTGGGACAGTCTGGACGTAAAAATAACCTTCCAAATAAAAAAATAATTTTCTAAATCGGTTCATAAATGACGGAGGCATGCAGTTACAAACATTAAAAAAAATATTTAAAAAAAAATGGCAACCCTGATTTTAATAAAATTAAAATGGGACCAATCTGGAAGCAGTACCTTTCAGATAAAAAAATAATTTTTCAAATCGGCTCACAAATGACGAAGTTATGCGGTAACAAACATTAAAAAAAAAAAAAAAAAAAAAAAAAAACATACAACCGAATTGAGAACCTCCTCCTTTTTGATTGGAAGTCGGTTAAAAACATATTTATAACTAGCTGTGCCCGCGACTTCGTCCGCGTGGTATAGTGTCTATGGGTAGCATTTTTAATTTGCAGCGGAAGAAAACAGTAATTAAATAACAAAGTCATATTCGCGTGCACGTGACACAGTCGTCTGCCCTCTTACTAAACTCTCCTCAACACCCCCCCACATTCCCCCCGCACTCCCCCCAGACTCCCCTCCACAATCCCCCTGTACTCCCCCCGCACCTCCCCTCCACACTCCCCCTGTACTGCCCCCGCATCCCCCCTCGCTCCTCCCCTCCACACTCCCTCCTGTACTCCCCCCTGTACTCCCCTCCACACTCCCCCCTGTAATCCCCTCATCACTCCCCCCGAACCTCCCCTCCACACTCCCCCCGAACCTCTGCTCCACACTCCCCCCGCACCTCCCCTCCACACTCCCCCCACACCTCCCCTCCACACTCCCCCTGTACTCCCCTCCACACTCCCCCCGCACCTCCCCTCCAACTCCCCCCTGAACTCCCCTCCACACTCCCCCCTGTACTCCCCTCCACACTCCCCCCGCACCTCCCCTCCACACTCCCCCTGTAATACCCTCCACACTCCCCCCTGTACTCCCCTTCACACTCCCCCCGCACCTCCCCTCCACACTCCCCCCTGTACTCCCCTCCCTCTACCCCCCCAGTACAAACTTTGAATGTCATATTTTTTTATATCAAATCAACAGACTAAAAATTAAGTTTTAAGTTTCTACCTCTAAAAATGACGATACTTCCATACAACTTTCAACCCCTATTTTCAACCCATTACCTTTTTCAACCCTTTTTTCGCAATAAAAAGTAGCCTATGTCCTTCCTCAGGCCCTCAACTATCTGTGTACCAAATTTCATTTCAATCGGTTCAGTAGTTTTGGCGTGAAAGCCACACAGACAGACAGAGTTACAAACGCATTTATAATATTAATAAGGATTAATTCATTCATTTATTTCGGTTAACACATGATCATTTCGTTGGTATACAACATATTAAACTATTGATAGTACTTAAATAACCTATATACATTTTTGGAGAGAACCCTGCAGCAATATAATACTCACCTATAGTGCCTAACCTCAGGTGAGAACTTGGTTGGTAGGTTATGACTGGCTACTAGTTACCTACCAACCACCGACGGATGGTTGGTAGGTTGCTGTACCTACCTCCAGTTCCCTCCAAGTGTCGGCATGGTAGATGTCATCGCCAGGGTAGAAAGGCGCCTTTCTCTGCAAAGGAGCGCGCCACGGTGGCTGCCAGCTGGTAGCACCAACCAGCTCGGCTTGACCAAGCCCACCTTCTAAGAACTTGCTATAGTCTTGGAAAGCTGAAAGGTTAGACTCCTCCTGAAAGAATCAGATATTTGTTTCAAGAATGACAACTACTCTTACAACTGACACCTACTCAATCCACAACCGACAAAAAAATGTCTTGCCAGTGTTTTGATAAAGCGGATGACTTTGTGATATCGCACACAGACGAGCTTGCATTGAGACCGACCACTGGGAGACATGCTAGTGGAAGGTATTAGGTTTTATAGCGGGAAAGTAATATACGATTTCTCAAAGGAAGTGACTATTTGTACGGGTGCTGGATGAATAAATTATATTTATTCGTACGGATATTATTCAAACTCAGGGCACCCCGACTTAAGTCACAAAAGTAACAGTAGGTTGTTAGGTTTTTTTTTTTTATACCTACTTAATTTCAAGAATGGTGCATGTCAGTGCAGAGAGGACCCTTCCCCCGTCCCTCCTCCTCCCTAACAATACTAAAGGCAACCCAAATTTTAACTTTACTACGCCTTTTAAGCGACTGTAAAGTGTTTTGCACCTAGACTCACCTAGCTTTAAGACGTTTCAAAGTGATTCTTGCATCGTAATGAATAAAAAATTATTGACGTTGACTTTGACTTTGACTTTTTAAAAATCCAGATTCAAACTCGGGGCCCTCCGTTTTAAGTCACTAAAGTAACAGTAGGTTGTTAGGTTTTTTTTTTATACCTACTTCATTTCAAGAATGGTGCCCCCCCCCCTCCCCCCGCAGTGCCCGTATTAATAATTATAAATTGTTTGTACGGTAACCGTATTAATAATTATAAATTGTTCGTACAGTACCTGTATTAATAGACTCAGCCTTTCTCAAAACACATCCACGTGATGTCATCGGTAAATCAGTTTCTTTTTCTTTATCGTTTCTTTCAAATCAGTAAATTATGTATCTTCAAAGGAACACCAAATGCATCAAAAGCCTACCTGAAATAGCATGTGAGTGTCACCTGATTATAGGAGTGCGCTGTGTAAACACTCCTAGGTCGCACTGGCATCGCAGCGTCCTTACGAAAATCTGTATTGGCCATCTTAACACAATTCAACTTAAAACTGGGTAAAACAAGTACACTATTTTGAAAAAATACATGAACAACTATCGTCAATGAAAAATACTACATAGTCTTGCTACAAGAACGGGAGGCAATCAAATGATGTTTCATTTCATTGACGTGACATTTATAGTTTGTTCATTTCGGTTCAAATTTGGAAGTATGAAATTTGTGGAGTTTGAACTTTTTCTTGAATGAGTTTTGTCAAAATGTCATAGTAAAGAGGTGGACTGCTTGTCCACCTATGTTTTTTTTTGTCTGAGCCCGTTGCATAATAAATAAATAAATATTATAGACAATCCACACAATACTTTCTAGCCCCAATCTAAGCAGAGCTTGTAGTATGGGAAACAGATAAATTATTATAATACTTATAATACTCACTTACTTTTTTTAATAATATAACATCCAGGCAGAGAACAAACATCTGTGTCTAATGCGGCCTCCAGACTCCCGCGAGATTCACGGCGTGAAGTCGCGCCGTGAATCGTGCGCGAAATCTCGCGCGTACGACGTCGGCTACACATTCACGCTAGGTTCACAGTATAGTTCGCGCACTCGACCACGATGGACCCCGAAATTGCTGCTGCGGGACTTCTTTGCGCATTAGCGATTTATAACTACGCTTTTGTCAAGCACAAGCTAGTTAAAAAGAAGCGCAGAAGAAGAAGATGGTGGATTTTAACTATCCACCTATATTCTTTCAGGTTTACGTTCCAAAGGACAGGCTCTGCTTGGTAATATTCTATAAACTGCAGTTCTTTTTCGTTGTTCCAAACAGCCATTTTTCTCTTATAGCCTCGAAACACAACTTCACCAACACTACCGCTCTCGACACTCGACGACGCACGACTGAGAGCGGGGGCACACGATGCGTTGCGGCGCCGCACCGCAAAGATTTCACCGTGTCAGTGGGCACACGAGCGGTGCGGTGCCGTAACGTTGTTATGTCGCAGCGGCGCCGTAGCACCGTTGGATAGTCTGTTAATGAAAATGGATCGTAAAAGACGTCTATTGTTGGAAACAACTGAGCGGTGCCGCTCCGACGTCGCAACGCATTCCCCCCTCCCCGCCTCGTCTTTGGTGGTTGCAAGTCCGGTGCGGCGCCGGAGCGCATCGTGTGACATGCCACAGATATTTCTATGTAAGACGACGCAGCGACACCGCTCTGGCGCCGCACCGCCGCCGCAACGCATCGTGTGCCCCCGCTCTGAGCGGCCTGCGAATATGTAGCCAAGACAAGTTCGCGGCAAGTTCGCGGCCCGCGAGCCCTTTGTCGCGGGACAAAATACCGACAATTTTCAGGGAACGAGCCGCGAAGCCGCGAATATGCGAATCGGATCCACACTCATGCTTCGCGGAAGTTTCGCGCCTTCGCGCGCGATCCGCGCGCGAGTGTGGATAGGGCTTAAGGTTTACCACACAATATTTTCTCGGTTGGGATCGAACCCACGACCTACGGCTTAGAAGGCTGAGCTGATAATAGAGAGTAAACATTTTAAGTATTCCTGTTTCGTGTCCTGATTTGAATGAATATATTTCCGTTGGTTTTGAAGAAACTGAAGCTGACTTGACTAAAAACTATTTTATTGATGTAATAATTATATCCTCACTTGACAATGGCAAAATGGTTCCAAACTGGACAGATGCTATTAATTAAGAAGAAGCTATTCCTTGCCCTCATCTTGCCCCTAGCCAGCCAGTGACGCCGCGCGCCGGGAGGCCGGGACTGAGCTCGTCTTAGCGCACTGTTATATTCACAGACGCAAGGTTATATTATACCTACTCATTGCTCGTGATGTTCGCAACAGGCTTGCATATTTGGCCTCTTAAGTATGAATGTGTGGGTCAATTCTATCTGGTATACAGACCTCATGGTCGGGACCCTGACTACCCCGTACTAAATCTAGGTGCTAACTAATTCAATTCAATTTTTTTAATGTCAGACAACGGGATCCCTATGTTTGTAAAAAATAAATTTAATACTTACATTTCAAAGAGTTAGTTCAATAATAATTTTATAAAGACTATTCTTTATTTTTTAAATTGATATTTTTGTGTGTTTTTGGGTAACAAAATATTGTTTAAATCCGTATAAGGTAATTAATTATTATTAAGGTATAATTAAGTAAGGTATTAATTATTATTTAGCGTAACTCAAGGCACGTCTACTCCAAATTTTTTAAGGATCGCGAGAGCGGCAGGTGCAAAAACTCATCGGCAAAATGGACCTGGATGACCAAAATCCCTCGCAGTTGCTGAGGAAAATGAGTGAGTTAGCTAGAGATAAAGTATCAGACGAAGCCTTCACGATTTTATGGCGAAACCTTTTGCCAATTACCGTGATTGCAGTTTCAGATTCAAAGGATTACCCTATATATAATAATACCCTAGCTTTGATAGCAGATAAAGTGATGGAAACTTCAAATCCGGTCAACTCAATAGCTCAGGTTGACCAAAGCCAAACACCGAAGCCAAAGCCAATGGGAGAAATCACCCAAATAATTGCTGAAATTCGGCAATTATTTGGGTATTAGGCGTAATAATGTCTGGATTAGAGACCACTGGAAGATCAAGGTCGAGATACCAGTGTTTCCATAATAGAAGCAGATCAGCATCCCGAAGAGATGAAGATACCAATTCCATCGGATCCAAATTGATAATGTAGCGATAATTTTCATTATAAGCATAAAGCATTTCGGTGCGTAGAACCATGCTACTGGAATAAACGGAATGGTTCTCATCAGCAGAGCATATCACAGGGACAGCGTAGCCAACCAGAAAACTAGGGCCGGTTCACGCGACGGCGGACGAGTGCACCACCAGCATCAACTACCGCCTCAGCGTGATGGATTATAAAACAGGTTTAGATTTTCTAGTCGACAGTGGAGCAAACCTATCGGTATTTCCGCGCAGGCTCATTCGTAAGTGTGATTTTAGTGAAAGTGAACAATATAAGCTGTATGCAGCAAATTGAAGCGTAATAAAGACTTATGGCATTCGTGTGTTAGATCTAGGCCTTAAATTAAGACGTATTTTTTATGGATGTTCATTATAGCAGACGTTAGTTAACCTATTATTGCGCAGACTTTTTACTGATAGATTTAAGTGAACGCAGATTAGTAGATCAAAATTAAATAACAAATTTAAATGTAATAGCAAGATCCAACTTAGGGAACTGTAGTTGATTTGCATCTATTTTATGACTTATTGCAAAAGTGCCCTGACATATTATTATTATGTACCTTCTTTCTTCAAGGAAAATACAAAGCACAATGTTTTTCACACAATTGAAACCACAGGACAGGTACGCAAAAGTTAAAAAGAATTTGAGATTATGCAAGAATTAGGGATATGTAGACCTAATAAAAGCGCGTGGCGTGGGCCAGCTCTTTGCATATAGTCCCCAAGAAGGACGGTAATATTAGGCCATGCGGTGATTTCAAAATGTTAAATGCAATCACTAAACCGGATAGATATCCAGTGCTCAGATTGCAACATTTTACTTATGTGCTTTCAGGAAAAAGATATTTTCATTACTCATACTCTGAAAGTAGGTCTGAAGTTGCCTGAGGGGCCTAATTGAAAGTAAAACTTTCAGCCCTAGGGAGAATTGCTTTCTACTGACAGCTGTCAAATTATAAAAAACAACAAGTTCTATTTTATTCAACCATGTTCCAACTTTCTAAAGTCTTTCTAACTGCAAGGAGGTCGTTGAACCAAATTCCAACTTTTTATTCAGCAAGTAGGTTGGAAACCCATTACAACAGTAAGAAGTTTAAAAAGTCTAATAAGATAGCGCAATGTAAAATTTAAATTTAAATAACATAAAGATAGTATTAAATAAATAATATATCTTCTAAATTACTTGATTAATATATAGCTTCAACTATTTATTTAAAATAACATAGATTTGACATTTACCATTTTTTAAATTATGAGAATGAAAATAATGGCTGAATAATGCTGGCGAGCCGAAGCCGAAGGCCCGCCAGAGAAAAAGAAAAAAAAAAAGTGGGAAGGCGGCAATTCAATCTTCATTTTCACAAATTTTTCTTTCATGTTTTTATTTTTACTTTCCTTGTATTCGTAATGAAAAGCACAGTGTTTACCTCGGGTGAAAGTCTTTTAAGTCCCTCAAGCTCCATTGGCGCCCTCGCTAACGCTCTGGCGCCAAAACCGTCTCGGGACTCAAAAAACGTGACTTTCAACACTCAGGTAACAATGTACTATTTCACACCATCTGCTCGACAATGTCAAATTATATGTCATGCTTACCTAACCTAAAGTGAGTCATTAGAGGCTTAAGGTCTAGCAGGGCTTTAATATTGTACTGAATTTCATTATGTCGCCATAGTCAATAATGTGATTTGAATTTGGAATAATATATACGAACATTTACTATAGGTACTAGGTACTAGTATTACTTATTGTTCGAAAATCAAACTAGCCACTACGAGAGTAGATTATATTCCACTCTCGTAGTGGCTACTAATTGAAAAAACACAAATTAAAAAAAGGCGCCAATCGAATACTGTTTTTTTTTTGCTTTGATAAATAACTTTCCTAATAAACTACAAATTCTCATAAAAATGTCGAGTGACGATAGTGATTTGACTCCGGAAGCCATTGGCATTACCAACAATCTACTTCCAGAAAAGTCCAAGGAATCGTACATGAAAGCCTACGACGATTTTTTTAAATGGTTAACTATAAAGAGCGTCAAGTCTGTATCTGAATCAGTGCTTTTAGTCTACTTCCAGCATTTATCATGCACAAAGAAGCCAAGTAGCCTATGGTGCATCTATTCGATGCTCAGATCAACAATAAGCATTAAAAATAATATACAAATTAATACATACACCAAATTATTGGCATTTTTAAAAAGGAAATCAGAAGGACATCGTCCTAAGAAATCTAAAGTTTTCACAGCTCAAAATGTGGAAACGTTTCTAAATGAAGCCCCTGACCACAGCTTTCTTGCCACAAAAGTAAGTACCTACCTACTCATTGATTCAATATTTAGTAACTAAAATAGCTACATGCTTACAATAGGTAAGTAACCGGAGATAAACTACTGGTGAGACTGCTTCTACAACAAAAATGTTCTTTCCTGACGCTGTTAAAGCCTTTAAAATAGTAAGACAAATAAATCTGACTGGAAACTTGACGCAAATAATGACTGGACATGGTGGGTTTTCCGAATATCTGAATAGATTCAAATGTAAGGAAGACCCATCATGTATCTGTGAGCCAGATAAAATAGAGACCGTAGCACACATACTATTTGAATGCCCCGCCTTCGGTAAAGAGCGTTACGAAATAGAAAGTGAATTAGATATAGAAGCAAGCAATGTAAATAAGATAATAGCTAATAAGTACCTAAAGGCTCGAACACACCTAGTTCGCTGGCGGTAGCGAACAGTGAAACGCTGTCAAATATCGCTGTCAGATTTAAGATTTGACAGCGAATATTTGACAGCGTTTCACTGATCGCTACCGCCAGCGAACTAGGTGTGTTCGGGCCATAAGAGATGAGTACATCTCATATTGCAAAAATGTAGCAAATAAAGTTATAAGTAGAAATAAGTAGATATTAAAAACCTTGTTGACTGTATATATTGATAAATATATAAGAAACCAGCATAATATTAAAACAGATTAAAAACGCAATAGGTAAGCTAGAACTAAGAAAATTCTATAGTAGTGTAAGAAATTAAGAAAAAGATATATGAAAGATTGTATAAATAAAGCCTTATTCCTCCCAAAACATGTAGAACAGTAAGAAAGTGCATCAATTGTAAAACAGAGAATAAAATCTCTGGCTTTGTCAGAGGGACGCCTTAGTGCCATGCCATTTCTAGATGGCAAAAAAAAAATAAAAAAAAAAAAAATACGGGTTGCACTCCGGGAGTGCCGGCAGAAGTGAAAACTTGATTATTAACGTTGAGCATGTTTGATATTTTGGAATGGTTAGGGAATAATTTTGCACCAATTGCTTTATCAGTATAAAAGTACTTTCATTTATGTGGTATTCATAATACCTAAATAAATACAGTAGATCTATAAAATCATGTACCAATGACCACTACTACCTGCCGCGGGCGGCCGCTAGTTCATAAAATCTATAATAGGTATGTACCTATACCTACTACAGTCACGAAAAACGCCTTGGTATGCTTGCTACTAACTATTATCTATTCTGTGACGTTACCGTGTCATAGTAACTACTAGCGTATCTGTAGCGTCTTACGCTTTTTCGATCAGGTCACGTGATCCTGACGCGAGTTTAAGATTTTATACCCATTACAGAAAGTGCTCAACGCCGCTAAAGAAGTTTTCACTTCAAAAATAGGTAAGTAAGTAGTAGGTAGTAAGTAGGTAGGATATACTAATGTGATGTTCTGAGCTTATGTTATATACTTGTAATAATTATTATTGTAAACCTAAAACGTAAGGTTCATGATTGCTTTGTTAATAAAAATAATAAACTTTTTATATTTTAACTGACACACACATGACTTTGTCAGTCAAATCTAAGAAAGTTTATAACATGTAATAGGTAATACATACATACTTATTAGTTCCATGGGTACTACTTAAAAAATGATATTTTACGTAAGATACCTTCCTACTTAAATACTTGTCTAGCTACCTATTTTTGTTACAGGTAGCACTGATTTTTGGAGTGAACTGTGTGTGTGTGCTTGTCGTGGAAATCTATATATATATAACTCAAAGGTGACTGACTGACTGACTGACTGACTGACTGACATAGTGATCTATCAACGCACAGCCCAAACCACTGGACGGATTGGGCTAAAATTTGGCATGCAGGTAGATTTTAAGACGTAGGCATCCGCTAAGAAAGGAAAATGGAAAATTATTTACCGAAGAGGAGAAAAAGGGGAAAAATGGTATAAAGAAAAATCAACGCACAGCCTAAACCGTTAGCCCTAGAATCATGAAACTTAGAAGGTGTGTTCCTCTAATAGAGCAGAGGTGCGCCAAGAAAGAAAATTATTTCCCTGAAAGAAGAAAAAACGGAAAATGATTTTAAGAAAAATCACAAAAAATAGCTTTACAAAATACGTAAAAAAACATTTAAAAAAATTCAGCTACCGCATTATCTGGCACCAGGTTCGTTTACACACAAAAGTTCACAAACAAACCGATGATAACCACTACGACAAAATCGCGGGAAACATCTATCATACTTAAACTAAACACTGTTGAAAAAAATCGGCTCCAACAGCACTCACCTTAAAATTCAAATACACTAAAGTGGAGGCTCAAATCTATGGTAACTAGCAGTTGGTCATGTCAAATAAAAAAAACAGATTCGATTATACACCAACGACGAATACGATAGCCCAAATTAGCCACTTCAACAAATTCACGAAAGTTCTTTACAAAATACGCAAAAAAAACATTAAAAAATTTCCAGCTACCGCAGCATCTGTCACCTGGTTTGAATACACAAAAATTTTCAAAAAAACTATGATAACCACTAAGACAAAATTGCGGGAATCATCTATCATACTTAAACTAAACACTGCTGAAAAAAATCGCCTGCAACAGCACTCGCCTTCAAATTCAAATACACTCTAAAGTACAAGCTCGAAACTATGGTAACTAGCATTTGTTCATATCAAACTAAAAAAACCAGATTCGATTATACACCAACGAATACGATAGCCCAAATTACCCCATAAAAGAAAATCACGAAAAAGAGCTTTACAAAATATGATAAAAAAAAACATTATACAAAATACGCAAAAAAAAACATTAAAAAATTTTCAGCTACCGCAGCATCTGTCACCAGGTTTGAATACATAAAAAAAATTCAAAAAAACCGATGATTACCACTAAGACAAAATTGCGGGAATCATCTATCATACTTAAACTAAACACCGCTGAAAAAAATCGGCTACAACAGCACTCGCCTTCAAATTCAAATACACTCTAAAGTACAAGCTCGAAACTATGAAAAACCAGATTCGTTTATACACCAACGAATACGATAGCCCAAATTACCCACTAAAAGAAAATCACGAAATATAGCTTAACAAAATATGCAAAAAAAAACATTAAAAAAATTCCGCTACCGCAGCATCTGTCACCAGGTTTGAATACACATAAAGGTTAACAAAAAAACCGATGATAACCACTTAGACAAAATCGCGGGAACCATCTTTCATACTTAAACTAAACACCGCTGAAATACACTTTTCATTACTCATACTCTGAAAGTAGGTCTGAAGTTGCCTGAGGGGCCTAATTGAAAGTAAAACTTTCAGCCCTAGGGAGAATCGCTTTCTACTGACAGCTGTCAAATTATAAAAAAAAACAAGTTCTATTTTATTCAACCATTTTCCAACTTTCTAAAGTCTTTCTAACTGCAAGGAGGTCGTTGAACCAAATTGCAACTTTTTATTCAGCAAGTAGGTTGGAAACCCATTACAACAGTAAGAAGTTTAAAAAGTCTAATAAGATAGCGCAATGTAA
This sequence comes from Thera britannica, assembly GCA_939531255.2. NCBI lineage: Eukaryota > Metazoa > Arthropoda > Insecta > Lepidoptera > Geometridae > Thera > Thera britannica. The sequence continues at coordinate 19,219,655 of OW618044.2, forward strand.
AATTTAAATTTAAATAACATAAAGATAGTATTAAATAAATAATATATCTTCTAAATTACTTGATTAATATATAGCTTCAACTATTTATTTAAAATAACATAGATTTGACATTTACCATTTTTAAAATTATGAGAATGAAAATAATAGCTGAATAATGCTGGTGAGCCGAAGCCGAAGGCCCGCCAGAGAAAAAGAAAAAAAAAACCGGGAAGGCGGCAATTCAATCTTCATTTTCACAAATTTTTAAAACCCAAGATTATCACTAAGACAAAATCGCAGAAAACACCTACCATAGCGAAGCTAAGCACCGCTAAAAAAATTCAGCTACAATATAACTAACTAATATAATAGCACATGCCTTTAAATTCAAATACACTCTAAAGTACAAGCTCAAAACTATGGTAAATAGCAGTTGGTCATGTCATTTAAAAAAACCAGTTTCGATTATACACTAACAAATACGATAGCCCAAATTAGCCACTTAAACAAAATCACGAAAAAGAGCTTTACAAAATACGCAAAAAAACATTAAAAAAAATTCAGCTGCCGCAGCATCTGTCACCAGGTTCGAATACACACAAAGGTTTACAAAAAAACCGATGATAACCACTAAGACAAAATTGCGGGAAACATCTATCATACTTAAATTAGACACTGCTGAAAAATAAAACAACAGCACTTGCCTTCAAATTCAAATACACTCTAACGTACAAGCTCAAAACTATGGTAACTACAGTTGGTCATATCAAAATAAAAAAAAGAACTCAAATATCCACGCGGACGAAGTCGCGGGCATCAGCTAGTGAACTCATAAACATTAAAATCGAAGATATTGAAAAATATTAAAATTTGTTGCTTTACACAACATACTCAAATAAATTCAATAAATGCACCGAATAAAAACATACTTAACTTTGTCTTTCCACAACTGGTCTAATGTATCAAACATTATCTTTAACTTTTAATGGTTTTGAATAAGTCTAATAACTGTTAATGTAATTTTAATAAATTCTTTGATTCTAGCACTATTGCATTTTGTTGTCTCGTAGATGGTGTGAAAAGTAGAGTATTCACCTCGGGGATAAAGGTGCCTTCGTCTTGGGCGACCTTGAATCCCTCGCTGCACTCAGGATTCTGTCTTAACTCCCTCGCTCTGCTCGGGAGTTAACGCTAGAATCCTTCGTTTCGCTCGGGATTCAATACGGTGCCCGCTACATAAGACACTACTTTATCCCCTTGGTGCATAATCTACTGTTTCAAAATTAGATGTAAACAGAGCTTTTAATTGCATTCCAGTAGCTGAAGCTAATATTGAGAAAACAGCTGTAATTAGGTAGTCTTTCTGGTGTAGCTGTATAATCAGTGCAGACAATTCCTAAAGTTAACATTGTAAGTGTTTAAAAACATAAAATAAAACATGTTTTTTTTTTATAAACCTTTATTACAAAACCCTCCAGATTATATAAAGTACTCTAAGCAATACTTTTTAATACCTACAGAAAAAGGAGAAGAATAAACAATACAATACAATGGTTTAGCCGACTAAGCTGTCAGGATGGTATAGGTGCTGGGCAAGCCTATCCCATCTAAAATCCTGTCCCAGGCACTATAACGTCCCGTAAGTAGGGGCATGAGTAATCACCAGTTGCCCCTGACGCTATATAAATCATCTACAATAGATGCAAAGGCCTGTTTACTTTTTACAATGGTTTACAGAAAAAAAATCTGGAGGAGGCCTGTACTCTTATAAATAAGACATACTTGAATTAATAAATATAGCTATGATATGAAAAATACTTATCAATCGAAGCTTATTATGTAAAAATAAACATGAGTTACCTATTTGTATAAAATATGATGATAGTTAATATTCCTTATAATAATCACTAACACATACAGAACTCTTTTGACGCCATCTGGCGGAAAAAAACTTTTTTTCATCAAACCCATACGTATAGGGTTTCTATGAAAATGTCTTCAAAAATGATGTTGAAGTTTCTTATATCGTTTTTTTCTAAACTTGATAGTTTTTGCGAGAGACACTTCCAAAGTGGTAAAATGTTGGTCCCCCCCCCCCCCTCTAACTTCTAAAATAAGAGAATGAAAAAACTAAAAAATATATATGATGTACATTACTATGTAAACTTACAACAATATTTTGTTTGAACGAAATCTAGTAGGTCGTTTTTTTTAATACGTCATTAATCGTAAACCGCAATGTACCTTCCGACGAACTGCTAGAGTTTCTATATTATATTACTAACTGCTACGGAACCCTTCATGGGCAAGTCCAACTCGCACTTGGCCGCTTTTATTTTTACATGATATTGATCATCCTAAGTTGTCTTGAATATAAAACTATACTTAGGTACTATAATAATATATTATAAACACACACCTACATAATATTACATAGCTCAGGCTAATGAATTAAAACGAGGAGAAAAATCATAATTCATAAATAAATAAATAAATAAGCCATTTATTTCCAAAGGAAGAGTAGATACTTAATTCTAATTTTACATCTAAACATTTATACAACTTACATACGAACACTTCTTTTGGGCACCCATAAATGGGTGTAGGCCTCCTCCATGCGCTTCCATTCATGCATAATAATAATTCATAGTAATAATTAATTAAATAAACAGTGAACACAAACTAAACAATTAATAATAAATAATTAAACAAATTTCAAATGTCATTAAATGTTATTTACAGTATTGCAATACAGTAAATATAACATTTAATGAAATTTGTGAATTTTTTTAATTCGTGTTCACTGTTTTACTTCCAGTGAACTCGCACAAGAAGTAAAACTAAAATAAGATTTCAATTTATTTACATTGTCAGCAAAAATGTCCATCTTTCCAGTTTTACGGGAGGCTTTGCATCGCCTAATCATTCTCGAAAGTGGTGCATATATAGTGCATAGTGCCCCAAATTAGAGCAAGGGCCACTTAGCTGAAATATATTAAATCTGGAAGCTCGCGGCAGTCTACTAGAAGCTGATAGGGAAATAGACGACTGTAGGTAGGGAGCTTCAAGGGCATATCAAACAATAGTACATTGTTCACCGAGAGGAGAAAGTGACCGATTACCGTTGAGGGTGTCGTTTGAATGGCTTTAAAACACCCGAGATCGGGAATCGCAGTTTCTCTCGAGTGATACATAGTGCTTTATACTACACCTACAAGAAAAATAAATTCTACGAAAACTGAATCCTCAAACAAACACACAAATTGGAAATGGCGCATGGCGTCTGCAATTTTCACATGTTCTTTTTTTCAAATTGTTTATCCTGCCGCCGCAGGGTCGCACTGCCAGCCCGACACCATCCAACACACAGCTAGTGGCAAGTGTCATTTTGCGAACTTTGAGGTAAAAACTCACTGTAAAAACTTTTTTAATACAGTTGCTCAAAAAGTGGCGTATTGCAGGGACGTATAGCGTTCGGGATGTGGGCTATTACACACGCGTGCTTTTTTTTACCATTCCCGCACTAGTGCTTTTTCTTTCCCAACTGTCAAAGTAATGTCTAAAAAGAAAAACCAACCATGAAGTTTTTACTAAAAAAAATCATCGAAGTTTTTATGATTCATGCAAATACGTATTATTTCTAAAAAGAAGCTACTAATTTGTTTCATTAACAGATTTAATGATTTGATTGAATGAGTTATGTTAGGTTTCATTTCATTTCATCTCATTAAATTTCATTTTCAATTCATATCAATAAAAAAAATCTACTGAAGACTTGGCTGTATGGGTATAGTTCCCTTTGCCTTCCAGAATGGGTGAAGAAAAAAAAAAATCTCTGCTTATATTTTACGGTTGGCGCCATTTTTCAGAAATTTTCTTTGCGAGTTTATTTGTTTGTTGCACAAAATGAGTAATTTCGACCCTAGTTTTTTTGAATTAACACCACCGGAACTCAGTATAATTGCACAAAATGCTTCGGAGAACATTTTACCGGAAAAGTCAAAAAGTCGCTACATGCATACATACGACGAACTTATTGCGTGGAGAGAAGAGAAAAAAGCAAATGGTATTTTTATTATTTTATTAAATTGCTTAATTTTTTCGCAACTGTATTAAAAATAGTCGTTCAGTACACGTGCGGAACCGTCATTGCAACTTGTTCCGACTGTCAACCCTCGCCTTCGGCTCGGGTAGACATTTGTCGGAACTCTTTGCAATGACAGCCTTCCCGCACTTGTAATGAAATATACTATTTGGCTTTTGACATTTAGATTACCGGCGCATAGTCTTACCCAAAATTAAGAAAGAAAAACCACGTAAGAAATGGATTTTCATACACTTTTCTCTCCCGCTCCGATGCGTTTTCTCCTCGCATATTTGTTCGATATGCAATGACGTACTTTCTACCGTAAATTTGATAAAGTATCAAGGTACTTTCCAAGCAGGTGTAGTATAATAGTACATTGTTCACCGAGAGGAGAAAGTGACCGATTACCGTCGAGGGTGTCGTTTGAAGCCCACCCGAGATCGGGAATCGCAGTTTCTCTCGAGTGATACATAGTGCTTTATACTACACCTACAAGGAAAAAAAACGAAATCTTTACTAATTGAAATCACATAAATTGGATATGGCGCCAATGGCGTCTGCAATTTTCACATGTTCTTTTGCAAATTGTTTATCAGGGTCGCACTGCCAGCCTGCCAGCCTGCCAGCCCGACACCATCCAACACACAGCTCAAGCCAGTGGCATTTTGCGAACTTGGAGATGAAAACTCACTGTAAAAACTTTTTGGCTTTTGATATTTATGTTACCGGCGCATAGTCTTACCCATAACTAAAAAAGAAAAACCACGTAAGAAATGGATTTTCATACACTTTTCTCTCCCGCTCAGATGCGTTTTCTCCCTGCATATTTGTTCGATATGCAATGACGTATTTTCTACCGTAAATATGATAAAGTATCAAGGTACTTTCCAAGCAGGTGTAGTATAAATAAAATTAAAATTTTCTTTTGACAAATGCAACCATTCCCTTATGACGTATTTTCTTATGACGTTGTCACGTTCAACTATCGACAGTAACTGACTTTACAGGCATCCGTTTTTTTTGTTAACATAAGTACATATTTTATAAGTACTCGATTACATCTTATCTTATACCTTTAAACGAGAAAAGCTTGTATATTATAATCAAGATCTCGGAAACGGCACCAACGATTTTCATGAAATTTAGTATACCTACTTTAGTTATTTCTGCAATGACGCTATTAAAAGATCGAAAAATATTATTTATATAAATATCATAATTTAATCAGTATATAATTCGTACATAAATAGAATTTCCAAAAACACAATTTATAAAAAAAATACCACCAACTGGTAGTTGACTATTATGTAAGAGTACCTACTTTCTACCCATACGGTGTCGTCTCGCTGGAAACACACCCCCACTGCATCAAACCCAGAAAACACCTGAAAATGGCTAAGAAGCCTACCGCAGATAAAAAGGACAGTATAAGAATAAAAAAATATTAAACTTTTTTAAATGTAACCCTGCACTGCGTAAATATTCAGGTCCAAGAAACCACAATTTTCTTACCTCTGACTCCAGCAACTTTGGAGACCTTTAACATTAATTTGTTCATTGTTCACACCAGTTATGTTCTTTTTTCCTCTCAGTTTGTTTATTCTCAAGATCATTTAGTTTATCTTTACCATTACTTGAATTGTCTTCACTCTTTTTATCCCCGTTACGTTATAATTACGTTCGTTTGTTTATTCCCAAAATAATTTAACTTAACTTATCAACTATTTGTTTAATCTCCATACCAGTTACCTAGTTCTTTTTATTATTTGGTTTTTTCTTAGCTGCGTTATCGTTGCATGTTTTTTTATAACTGGTTAAAAAGTTACCTTTCAGAAAGACGGCAGTTTGTCGAGGTAAAAAGTATCAACGGAGACTTGATGGCCACTACGTATAAGTCTAATCCTCTCAATAATAAAAATGGTGTCCCACAGGGCAGTATATTGGGTCCATTACTGTTCCTACTATACATAAACGACTTACCACTGGTCACTAAGCACCAGTGTGTCCTTTTCGCCGATGACGTTTCTATTGTTGTGACTTTTAATAACAAAAATCTGAATTATGAGGAGCATTTAAATCTAGAAATTAAATCAATCAAATGGTTAGAATGTAACAATCTTCGCGCTGATTTATATAAGACAAAAATTATTCATTTTCATATTTATAACAATCAATTTAATTTAAACATAACTTTACGTAGAGATAACTTTAATGATAACTCTTTTATGTTTTTTTTTTATACAACTAAGTTGACAAAAAAGCATACGGCCCACCCGATGGGAAGCGGTTACCGTAGCCTATGGACGTCTGCAATACCAGAGGCATCACAAGCGCGTTGCCGACCCTTTAAAACTTTCAAAACGCATTTTTTGAAGAACCCCATGCTATAGTCCGTAGGGAAAACCTCAGCAGGGAGATCATTCCACAGCCTGAGTGTTCGCGGGAGGAAGTTCCTCTGAAACCGAACGGTGCGTGACCACCCAGGCTCTAAGGTGTGACGATGAACTCTCTGCCTATGGCGAGCAGTGCGGTGGTAGAATGTAGCTGTTGTCATGATTTTTAAACAGTTCTTCAGAGCATGCCCTATTATACAAACGGTAGAACACGCACAATGAGGAGAAGTCTCTCCTCAGACTTAAGGGCTCAATACCGCTGAGCTCAAGTGAGCTTGGGATCGTCAACAATTCTCACAGCACGTCTTTGGATCGAATCAAGCGGTCCAAGCTGGTATCCAGGTGCTCCTGCCCAGAGGTGACAACAATTACTCCATGTGAGGCCGGACTTGCGACTTATAAAGAAGTAGTCGCTGGCCTGCACTGAAGTATGACTTCGCTCTGTTCAGCACACCGAGCTTTGTTTGTTTAATTTCTTGTTACGAAATGAAGTATCTTTAATGATATTATGGCCAGTAGTCTTACTAATCTTATCTTACTAATCAGAAATCTAACTTATCTTATCTTTTATTTACACTTTTGATTTTTCATTTCATATTTCCTTTCTTATAATATGCAAAGGGAATATTTATTCGGGTTCTGGGGTGTTTATGGGCATTATCTATTGCTTTACATAAAGGTTCATCGTCTATTCTTTTTAATTTCACAATGGCTTCTTTTTGAGTACTTACGTTAGTTTTTTTTAAGTTATCTTTGCCATTAGTTTGGTTATTTTCAACACCCGTAACGTTATTTTTATACTCAACAGCAGTAACATTCATTTGTTTTTTTTCAAGATCATTTACTTTATCTTTACCATTCTTTAGTTTAGTTTTTACACCAGTTACGTTTGTTCGTTTATTCCCAAGACAATTTAGTTTATCTTTACTATTACTTGGTTCAATCACCATACCAGTAACGTTCTTTTTATAACTTTTTTTATTCTCAGCTATGTCACCTTTACATGTTTTTTTATTCATTGGACCGGAAATATCCTTACTGTCTCTAGGGTGTTTCATGGCCTGACTTGCTCTATATATAAAATCTTCGTCTATTCTTTCTATTCTCACAATAATTTCTTTTTTAGTACTTACGTTAATTGGTTTCAACTGATCTTTACAATTAGTTTTTTTATTTTCTGGTCCAGTTACGTTCTTTTTATCCTCAGTTTCTTTATTTTTAACATTTGTTACGTTTGTTTGTTTATTTTTAAGATGGGTTACTTTATCTTTACCTTTAGTTTGTTTATTCTTTGAAACCGTTACGTTTTTTTTACCCTCAGTTTGTTTATTTTTAAGATCAACTACTTTATCTTTAACGTTGGTTTTTTTATGGTACACGCCAGTTACTTTCGTTTGTTTATTGTTAAGATCAACTACTTTATCTTTACCGTTGGTTTGTTTATGTGTCACACTAGTTACGTTTTTTTTACCTTCAGTGTGTTTATTTTCAACACTTGTTACTTTCTTTTGTTTATTCTTATGATTACCTACTTTATCTTTACAGTTAGTTTGCTTACTCTTCTTACCAGTTACGTTCTTTTTACCCTCAGTTTGTTTATTTTCAACCGCATTTACGTTTGTTTGTTTGTTTTCAAGATCATTTACCTTATCTTTACCGTTAGGTTGATTATTTTCAATGCCAGTAACATTCGTTTGTTTATTTTTATGGTCAGTTACTTTATTTTTACCGTTAGTTTGTTTATAATTCTCATTCTCCGTACCAGCTACCTTCTTTTTACCCTCAGTTTGTTTATTTTCAACAGAATTTACGTTTGTTTGTTTGTTTTCAAGATCATTTACCTTATCTTTACCGTTAGGTTGATTATTTTCAGTGCCGGTTACGTTCGTTTGTTTATTTTTATGGTCAGTTACTTTATCTTTACCGTTAGTTTGTTTATTATTCTCATTCTCCGTACCAGCTACCTTCTTTTTACCCTCAGTTTGTTTATTTTCAACGGCATTTACGTTTGTTTGTTTGTTTTCAAGATCATTTACCTTATCTTTACCGTTAGGTTGATTATTTTCAGTGCCGGTTACGTTCGTTTGTTTATTTTTATGGCCAGTTACTATAACTTTACCGTTAGTTTGTTTATTATTCTCATTCTCCGTACCAGCTACCTTCTTTTTACCCTCAGTTTGTTTATTGTCAACAGCATTAACGTTTGTTTGTTTGTTCTCAAGATCATTTACCTTCATTACTTTGGCGTGAATCTTTAAATGTATCACTAAGTTCAATCTCTTGTGGAATATTTTGTTGCATACATCACAAATGAAGCAGGAATGCATATTATTGATATCATTACTACTACGTTCTCGATCAGTATCTGTTTCATTTGAATAATCATTGACATTTACGATAGACTCTAACTTGAACTCCTCAATGTCAATTTCTTCGTGTTCAAGGATTTCTTCTTCTTCTTCTTTTTCTTCTTCTTCTTTTTCTTCTTCTTTTACAACAACAAGAGTGCTTGACGCATCTGTTAAACCACCAAGAGACAAGTGCACTTGACTGTCAGGTTGTTTATTCTCAATAGTAGTTACGTTCGTTTGTTTATTCTCATGGTCAGTTACTTTATCTTTGCCGTTACTTTGTTTATTCTTTAGATCAGTAATTTTATCTTTACCGTTAGTGTGATGGTTTTCCACACCAGTGACATTCATTTGTTTATTTTCAATATAATTTGCTTTATCTTTATCGTTAGTGTTTTTATCCATCACACCAATTGCGTTCTTTTTATCATTGGTTTTTTCATTCCCAGCTACGTTATCTTTGCGTGTTTTTTTTTTACGTCTATTCTTAGGGAAGTAATAGTCCAGTGGACGACCTTCATTCTTCATCAGTTCTTCTACGTCCATTTCTTCTACTTTCACAATAACTTCTTCTTCTGTATTAGTTTGTTCAGTTTTCACAATAGTTACGTTATCCTTACATATTTTTTTATTATTTGGTCCGTCATTATCTTTAGGTTCTCTAGGGTGTTTACGGGCTTGTGCTTCAGGAATATTTGTTTTCTTTGAATGGCAGGGCACAGGCAACTGCTGGTTAGAAGGCATCGCAAAGAGTGACTTTGATGATGCTTTCAGAGCCAATGTGATAGTTCTGTTCGTTATCTGAAAATAGTTTTTTATTAAATTGGGAGCTGGTATGATCTTTGGATCAGTGAAGTTTTTTTTTATGTAAGTAGCTGATGAAACGAGCATATGGTCCACCTGATATTAAGTGATAACCATTGCCTATAACAAAGCATCGCTCTCGAGTCACGCACGTCGGGAACGTGCCCTACGATGCACTGCTCTGCGTCCATCAACTTGAGGCCTACAGATTGCAAGCCTCACGTATCAGTAAGTACCTCAAGGCCTTTGTCCAGCAGATCGCGCACGATGCCCCGGGACCTATGCTCCATGTTGCTGAAGGTGAAGCATCTCTGCAGCTGCCAATAGCACTTGTTACACAAAGAGCTGGGTATGCCGGCGTCTTCAGTCGAATCTGACTTCAGCTGAAATGCAACGTTCATTCATTTTTATAGGTAAAGAAAGATTAAGCTTAAGTATATATTATATACTAAATAATTAAATAAAATAAAAATAAAGGTATTGCCTTTTGAATTTATCCACCCGTGCGAAACCAGGGCGAGTCGCTAGTTATAAATAATGCGCCTAATCCACACAACACTATCTAGCCCCAAACTAAGCAGAGCTTGTATTATAGGATCCAGTTAGCTGATATAATGCTTAAATACTTTTTTTTGTATATAATGTCCATAGATAAAATATCTACAATAAAGTTAAAAGTAAGTAGGAACCTACCAATCGATCTACTTATAAAAATTGGATGCATAACCTAAACACCATAGACACGTTTTTTTTTGTCGTCAAAATGGGAGCCATTTTAATTTGCTTTACGCGCGCCATTTTCTTTTTTCACTTAGCCATTTCCTCGCTGAGGTGTGATGAAAAGTTACGTGTTGCACTCGAGTGCAAAGATTTTTCACCTCGTGCTCTTTTGATTCCTTCGCGAACGCTTGGGATTCTAATTTTAAAAACACTCGCTACGCTCGTGAATCCTTTGCTTACTCAGTCATCAAAATTGAGCACGCAGTTAAAAAACAACTTTGCACTCTTGTATGACAACTACGAGTAGGTACCTATTATAAATTGTTTCTAAGAAGGTTGATAATGACATGCAATTTGAAATGACTAATAAAAATGAAATTGGCATTATTATAAAAAGGATGGAAGTAAAGAAATCCTTTGGCTATGACGAGATCCCAATAACTGTAATTAAAAACAATATTGATTTATTAGCTGAACCACTATCAGTTTTTATTACTAATATTATAATTGTCTAACGCTTAGTATTTTCCCAGACCAACTAAAAATAGCTCGAGTGCTTCCCATACATAAGAAGGGGAAAAAGAATGATCCAAAAAACTATAGGCCTATCTCGCTGCTGCCTATTGTTTCAAAAGTTTTTGAAAAACTTATTAGAGACAGATTAGTGTCACATTTAAAATTGAACAAAACTCTGAATGAACGACAGTTTGGCTATCAGATGAATGTAGGTACGGTAGATGCCATTGACTTTTTAGTAACCGACGTTGTAACGAATCTAAATAAAAAAATGAAGGTAGCGGGACTGTTTTTAGATCTTTCCTCAGCTTTCGACACCATAAATCATAAAATATTGATTGCTAAGCTGGAATATTATGGTGTCAGAGGTAATGTGTTGGATCTATTTAAGTCTTACCTCACGAATGGAAAGCAATTTGTGGAAATAAGAAGCATAGACAGACAAGAAGTTGTAACATAATCTAAAGCAGTTAGTATTGAACGAGGAGTGCCACAGGGTTCGGTACTGGGACCAATATTTTTTGTCATGTTTCTTAACGATCTCATAGATTTCGTAAGCAGCACTATTCCTGGAATTGGATTGGTGGTTTATGCAGACGACACAAACGCTATTATTCCAGGAAAGTGTTTACAAGAACTGGAAATCAAGATCGACAATGCTATTGTGGCTTTTGATAAATGGTTCGAATGTAATAAACTGAATCTCAACGCTAAAAAGACTAATGCTATTTTGTTTAAAACTACCTCTCACAAGCAGGATAAATTAAATATTATCTGTAAAGGAACAAAGGTTGAGTTTTCCAATAGTGTTAAGTTGTTAGGCATACCTACAGATTGACGCATTTTTAAACTGGAAAACCGAACTGGAGGTACTAGAAAACTCTTTAAGCTCCGCCTGTTATGCATTAAGAAGTCTTCGAGAAGAGGTAACTGTTGATCAACTTAAACTAGTATATTATGCTCTTATAGAGTCAAAGCTAAGATACAGTATTAAGTTCTGGGGTGGTAGTTACAATTATAATATAAATAAGGCTTTTATCATGCAGAAACGAGCTATACGCACCATGGTAAGAATCCCACAATGGGAATCGGTAAAGAGCACTTTTTAAAATTAAATATTCTAACGGTACCTAGCCTTTACATTCTGGTGACGTTACTAGACGTCTTCAAGCATCCGTACCGCTATGAAACAACGGCGCAATCTACTATTCGGCTCACTACAAGAAGAAAAAATATGGAAATGCCTTTCTGTCCAAAGCTTAATGTCGCGAAACACTGCTGTAGATATCAGGCCATTAGATTATATAATTCATTACCAATTGACATTAAAATAATAGACAGTACTAATAAATTCAAAACTAAATTAAAAAAGCTTTTGTTGAAAGGGTGTTTTTATTCCATTGATGATTTTATAAATAATGACATTTCTAATATTGATATTTGACTAAGTAAAATTGAATTCTGTACTATTATTATTATTATTTAATTTGTGTTTATTGATTATTTCTTGTTTGTCTCTTTCAATTGTATGTACTTATTTCAAACATGATTGTATGATCGTTCATGAATAAATGATATGATATGATATGATAAACCTGAAGAGTTAGATTGTTTGGTTGAACGCGCTAATCTCGGGATCTGACTCTCAGGCAGTGGCGGATTTTCCGTAAGGCACAGTAGGCCCGGGCCTAGGGCAGCAGAACTATGAGGGGCGACAAATCATGACAAAAAAAATCACTGATAATAAATATCAAATGTAAAGTACCTAAATATATAAAAGGCTCACATATTAAGCGGACCGAACCGCAACGCAACGTAGGTATAGCACGAATCTTCTTAATTCAAACTATTTTTCCCTTTTTATTATTTTTTCCCCTTTTTTCCTTCTTAGGGAAATAATTTGCCGCTTTCCTTTCTTAATGCACCCCTAATACGCTATAATAAAAACAAGTATGTTTCTTGTATGTGTGGAGGGTACTCCAAGTTTCATGCGAAAAAACGAAAATAACGAAATTTTCGTTTTCAACCCATGTTCGGTTCGAAAGAAAAGTGATCACTGTGATCGTTTTGAACAGTTTTCACCCCGGTTCGAGTTGGATAAAAACGCTAAAAACGCTACCGATTTTTGCCACTTTTTACGCAGCTAGGTCTATGGGTAAAAATTATTGTTTTTTGACATAATTTGTGTCAGTGACTTGAGATTGATTAGCTGTTGTGTTGCTAAATAATAAAAGTTAAAGATTTATAGCAAATTAATTATTTTTACGACTGAGATGGAGAACACGGGGACTCTGTAACCCTACCCATACCTATCTCCATAAAATATGGCTCAAACCAGGCTATCTATTACCGTACGAATGTCGTTTTCATACTAAGCAACTGGACTAGATCTTCGGCGTCTGAAAAATCCAAGGAAGACTCTGTCAAGAAGCCACTCACTGGTTCCACTTGAAAATCAGCGTCGCTACACTTCAAGGAGCGGCTATAAGCTGAGTTGGGAACAGATTGTGTCTCACGCGTACATGGACCACGGCACGAACTAATTTGCGGCCCGTAAATTGTTGTGCCTACGTGTTGAGCAGGGTACTCTACCTACCTAGTGGATTATTACCTACCATGGGGACCTACACACTTACTTAGAATTCATTCCTTTGTTTTCCTAGGTCTCAATCTACCATTACGGTGGGTAAGCCTACTTGTTTGCCTACCTACTACCTACCTGCTAGCTATCTTGTAAATTGTACCTACCTGATTTATTTGTCCTTTGGTACGAGTATGTGTGTGTTTCCAAAATAAATTCTTATCTTTCTTTTAATTATTTCTTTCAATGTTGTTAGTACTAGTGCTAAATCGGTATTCATGCTCTTCCAAAATTGGAATGATGCGAAGACGCAAATGCACAGAACACTTAAACTCAAGAGCAAATGTGTCGACACAGACACACGCAGCTTCACAAGTGGCCTCCCCAACTCCCCTAATATATGTAAATGCGAAACTGCAACAATTTGCAAATCAATTTGACAAAAACTTACTTCACCATTTTTAGAAATAGAGCAATTTAGAATTAGTAATATTGACGTAAATTATTCCGGACATAAAATTGAGCATGTAGACAGTACTAAGTTCTTAGGTATTAATATTGACTCCAGTTTAACATGGAAATCACATAGTGAAAGTGTATGTTCCAGGCTTTATCAATATTCATATGCATTATATATGCTGTCAAAAGTTGCGAATACTTCCACAGTCGTTACGGCTTATCATGGGTATGTGTCGTCTATCCTTAGATATGGTGTATTGTTCTGGGGTAATTCATCAGAGAAGGAATCTATTTTTAAGGCCCAAAAGAGGTGTGTTAGAGCAATTTGTAGGTTGAAACAAACCGATAGTTGTAAGCAGCACTTCAAAGATCTTAATATTCTTACATTACCCTCCATGTATATTTACGAAGTTTCCTTATTTGTGAGAACAAATACGTCGCTTTTTACAACTTTTCAAAGCAATCGACTGTTTGCTAAAATTTGTTGTCCTCCTAATAGAACTGCCATGTTTAATAATAGTATATTCTGCATGGCACCTCGTATATATAATAAATTACCTAGTTTTATAGTGGATGCTAGTACAATCAATATATATAAGAAGATGTTAAAAAAGTTTTTGATAGAAAAGGAATATTATAGTGTTAAGGAGTATTTGTGTGATAAATTTGAGTAATACATTTGAGTAACTTGCTAACCTGTGTACATGCCTGGAGCAAAGAACTGGATAATAAGAGGCCGGTAGACATTGTATACCTGGATTTTGAACGCGCGTTTGACAAAGTACCGCATGAGCGTCTCCTAAAAAAACTGGACCACTTTGGCATTCGTGGTACGCTGCTTAATTGGATAGCTAGCTATCTTAGAGGCAGAACATTCCAAGTTCGTGTGGGAGATTCTCTGTCACAACGAAAGCGGGTACTGAGTGGGGTACCCCAGGGATCAGTGCTCGCCCCCCACCTCTTCGGAATATTCATAACAGACCTAGTTGACCTCATAGATTCAACATCTGCCTTTTTTGCTGATGATGGTAAGTTTTTTGCCGATCCTATCATCAGCTCTGGACAACTGCAAGAAGATCTGAATCGAATCCAAGACTGGACTAAAGATTGGATTATTAAACTTAACCTGTCAAAATGCAGCATTTTGCACCTTGGTAAAAATAACCCTAAAATTACTTACACCTTGGATGGGAAGAACCTGGCCTCAGTAAACCTACAAAAGGATCTAGGAGTCAACATTGCATCTGATTTAAAGTGGGAAGAGCATATCACCTCGATAATTAAGAAGGCCAATTCATTTGTCTATGTGATCCGTAGATCATTTCAAGCTATGACGGTTGAAGTCTTCACTAAGATTTACAAGACATACATCAGACCGTTGTTGGAGTATGGTTATCAAGTCTGGAGTCCGTACTTCCAAAAAGACATCAATTTACTGGAAGGTGTACAGAGGAAGGCAACCAAGATGCCTCATGGTCTACGTCGTAAGTCTTATGAGGAGAGACTGCTTGTGTTACGCCTCACTACTTTGGAACAAAGACGACTACGTGGGGATCTCATCGAAACGTACAAAATTTTGACGCACCAGTACAGCCTGCCCGACATACAGAATATTCTCATAAGGAAAGAAGACAGGCCATCACGTGGGCACCATCTTAAATTAGTCCGTGCCCTTACCAACACACATGTGGCACACGACTTCTTTGGTAACCGGGTGGTACAGAACTGGAACAAGCTGCCTGAGAGCGTTGTTTGCGCTGACTCGGTCAATGGCTTCAAAAACAAACTTGACAACTGGCTACGAAATAATAAATTAGTGCTTAAATATTGACCAAAAATGACAATGACAATATCAATTAAATCAAATGACTATAATTCAACACTGTTTGACGTAGACACATCAGCGAAAGCTGCTCGTCTATAAATAATAATAATAATAATAATATTGTATTAATTATTAATTTTCATTATAGCGCTGACATTTTATTATATTTGCATACTTGTGACATTTAAATATTT
Organism: Thera britannica; assembly: GCA_939531255.2. NCBI lineage: Eukaryota > Metazoa > Arthropoda > Insecta > Lepidoptera > Geometridae > Thera > Thera britannica. Next base: position 19,235,564 of record OW618044.2, read on the forward strand.
TGCATGCCTTAAGGCAGAACATGGCTGAACTTCTTAACTTGTACCATCCTATATATATTACCTGTGTTTCGCAAATAAATGATTGTATTGTATTGTATTGTAAGGTTACGATGTTTGGATGTAAGTGAGTGTTTGTGGCTCAATTATACTCTACCCTACCGACACCAACGCTGCATCATTAACAAAAACCCGCTGCCCGTACCGCTCAACTCAAAATCAATCAAAACAAGATGGCGCGCAAACACACCTGTCTCAAATATTTTGATAGTCGTGCGTGAAATAGGTGAAATGTCATCCCGTTCGAGACACCGTGGGCAAAAGTTTTGAAATTTTCGTTTCGTGCCAAAACGAACGACAATCATAGTGGATGTAATCGTTTTGTGCGTTCTTGGCAAAATGTGCAAAATATACGTCGACTCGAACGGTCTATTAGTTTGATATACATTTATTTAGAAAAAGAAGAAGAATACATTTTCATTTCGATTTAGTCAAAAGATGGCAATAAAGTTATTTGTATTACTCATTATGTATCTATATGATGAGTGCTGAGAAGGGGCGGCACATGGCCTGGGGCCTAGGGCGGCGGAGACTGCAAATCCGCCACTGCTCTCGGGACTTGGGTCCGATTTTCTTTTTTTGTGTTGGATAGTCCATTTATCGAGGAAGGCTATACATAATATATAGGCTGTACCTACATCACGCTACAACGACCCGTGCGAAGCTGGGGCGGGTCGCTTGTATAATAATACCAAGTCATAATGATTCTATTCTGTAAGTTGTATAATCTAAGTTAGGTAAAGAAGTAAGGTTGTAGGTACCTTTGATTTAGTGACATTTTCAAATGTCTGAAGGAGATCCATGTTTGTGATGGGCTCGACCCGGGGGCGCTCAGCCAAGCACACTCGACACACGACGCCCGCCATTTTAATGCAAATCACTATGATTTACCTATTTTTGAGATTTAGATGACCATTTAAGTTGTCCAATAAAAACTTTTAAAAACTCAAGGATGGATATCATTAAAATATCTGTATTCTGAATATCATATTAAATTGAATAAACAAAACACAACCAGCCGTCATGGACACGGGATAGCAAAGAAGGGTGGGTCTGTCTTGCGCAGACTCCGTGGACAGCGCCCTCGATTCAAATTCAATTGATGGCCCCACCAGCACAATTGACTGTAATACTAGGCATGTCAGTTTTATACAATATTATTAGTTACTAAAATCGATGTCTTAAAATATAAATTGGTAAAATAAATAAGAAAAAATTTTTTACAAAATTAAAATAGATACCTATTCTAGGAGAAATAGCGTCAAATTTTATATAATATTAGATTAGATGTATCAGGAGCAATTTTATTTTTTCCGATTTTAACCAAATTGGTCTGGGACAATCTGGACGTAAGAATAACCATCCAAATAAAAAAATAATTTTCTAAATCGGTTCATAAATGACGGAAGCATGCAGTTACAAACATTAAAAAAATTATTTTAAAAAAATGGCAACAACGATTTTAATAAAATTAAAATGGGACCAATCTGGAAGCAGTACCTTTCAGATAAAAAAATAATTTTTCAAATCGGCTCACAAATGACGAAGTCATGCGGTAACAAACATAAAAAAAAAAACTTTTGATTGGAAGTCGGTTAAAAAAGGACATAAAACCAAAAAATCAATTTAATTGATAATAAACCTTAAAGCTATCGTGACATGGCTCTAAACTTAATAAAATAAACAGTGCTAAAATGAAATTCTACTTACCAAGAGATGGCAGCTTTCATTCAGTATTTTTTTCTTTTAGTCTCTATTTATTTGCAATAAATCAATTTTTGGGCAGTAAACCTCATTGGTACAGACTGGATTTGAGCCCACGACCTAAGGATCGGAAGGCGGGGCCGCTACCACTAGCCCACTAGCGCCAGCTTACTGTAACTGTTTCAAATACCTATTGTTTCTTTTTCTTCTTGTGTTTTCTTTTTCCTGTCGCATCGATACATTTATTTTAAATATCTGGTGCCTTCGGAAAACTGAAACCAGAATTATTATGTTATTTCTTCAAATTATTTCTGTAATTTTCATCTTACCCAGCCACTGTGGGCTATAAGAATAAGAAAAGAATCAGAATAATAAATACATTCAGAATAAAATCATCACTAAAGTAAAAAAAAAGTCAGCGCCCTAAACCTAACTATTTATATGATCAGAATAAAGTATTCGATAGCACATTCATCACTTTATTGGGGTACAGCCCTAATTGAGCAGCGAATGTTGAGATTTATAGAAACGCGAGAATATAATGGTTTTGCTTTCTAAACAAAACCAATATCGTTTTTGCACACGGAATTAAGAAGTAATGGAACAAGCATGTAGACGAACCTCTCACGCTCCAACTACGCGGAGTACCGCGACTTCAAGCCCTCCTTTGTTTAGTCGTGTTTGAAGTCTGACAGAAGAAACGTAACTGAGAAAAACACGAAAACATATAAAAATGCCGCATTGTTCTGTTTTGCAGTGCTAAAACGATAGCCGAACCAATAATTTAACAAAAGGGGGCATATCGTATCACAGGTAAGTATTATTTTATTGCCTAAATTGGTTTTGTTTTACAATACAATACAATACAATGTTTATTGGGTGTTATATTGTATTCTAAGTATGTATTTACAAAAAAAAAGTATTCATGTATTATATCAGCTATCTGGTTCCCATATTACAAGCTCTGCTTAGTTTGGGGCTGGGTAGTGTTGTGTGAATTGTCCACAATATTTATTTATTTATTTATTTAGTGCAAAACCATCAAACAAAAATAGACTGTGAATGATATTCGTTAAGGTATATTTATTTACACAAAGAAACTTACAATTAAACAAATATTTACAAAATGTACAAAACTCACAAGAAACAGTTGAGCTATCTGCAGATCGTTACAAACGATCTAGAGATAGCTCAACTGATCCAAATCAGTGCCAGACGGAAGCGTCCCCAAGACGCTGGCGGCATTGCCACGCTGAATAGCAATGCTTATACGCTGCGCCAGATACCCACAAGGTTAAGGTCGCGTTTCTATAAATCTCAACTTTCGCTACTCAATTAGGGCTGTACCCCAATAAAGCGATGAATGTGCTATCGAATACTTTATTAGTTCTGATCATAATATAAATAAATATGATGGGTTTAGGGCGCTGACTTTTTTTTACTTTAGTGATGATTTTATTCTGTATGTATTTATTATTCTGATTCTTTTCTTATTCTTATAGCCCACAGTGGCTGGGTAAGATGAAAATTACAGAAATAATTTGAAGAAATAACATAATCATTCTGGTTTCAGTTTTCCGAAGGCACCAGATATTCAAAATAAATGTATCGATGATTAATGTATGAGTTATTTTTTTTTTTTAATGAATTAATATTTTTGACTATTATTATTATTCTGACATAGGTACCGATTTATTTTAATTTAACATTATATAATCTACATTGTGAATTTTGTATGTCGGTCTCCGACGAAGTATGCGAGCCACTTTTTCTTACATGACGATCGAATTGTACCATGCTTCTTGCAAATAAAAAAATAAATAAATAAATAAATAAATATTTAACAGGAAAAAGAAAACACAAGAAGAAAAAGAAACAATATTTGAAACAGTTAAGTATACAATTTTACGAGTTATAAACATTTGATTGGGTAAATAAAGAAAGAAAGATAAGAAAAGCTTTTTATTTCGACCACCATAAATATAACCTGACGTGCTACCGATCGTTAGGTATACATCAGTAGGTAGGTGAGAGCGCTGGTGGGCTAGTGGTAGCGGCCCCACCTTCCAATTTAGGTCGTGGGCTCAATTCCAGTCGTGAACCAACGAGGTTTTCTGCCCAAAAAATTATTTACACTATGCCAGTGCTCTTAAACGGTGAAGAAAAACATCGTGGGGAAACCAGGCATACCATAGAACTTAAATAGTTCGAAAATATGTGTAAAATAAGTGCACGAAAGGAGCCTCTTTGAGGCGCACTTAAAATCCTTTCACCTCACTTGGTTCGGAAAAACCAGTGACACGATAAGAAGAAGAAGGTAGGTAATCATCGATGTCGATACATTTGTCTTGTATCCGCATTGGCACATCACTAAGTGAGTGGCTATATCAAGTAATAGCCATTGTATTATGAATCTTATACCTTGTGGATAAAGACTAACAGAATTGTTTTCTATAACGCCATCTAGCGTCAAGTAGCTTTGTTTTGTTGTCAATCAAGTAACAGCCATTGTATTATCAATCTTATTACAACTGAATAGAGACTAAAAAGAAAAAATACTGAATGAACACTGCCATCTCTTGGTAAGTAGAATTTCATTTTAGCACTGTTGATTTTATTTAGTTTAGAACCATGTTTTGATAGCTTTAAGGTTTATTATCAATCAAATTATTTTTTTGGTTTTAGGTCCTTTTTAACGTTTGTTTTCGACCAATCATAACTTTTTTTTCTATGTGTGTTTGTTTTTACGTGTATGAGTTTGGCGACACTGGTTTTCTTAGTAATAAGTCATCATGCTCTCTCTACTTTGCGTAAGCAAAAGCGTGTTTAATGCTCTGAGTTTTTGCACTGCAAAACAGCACAATACGGCATTTTTATATTTTTTCGTGTTTTTCTCAGTTACGTTTCTTCTGACAGACTTCAAACACGACGAAAGCAAGGAGGGCTTGAAAACGCGGTAAATCGCGTACCTACTTGGATCGCGAGAGGTTCGTCTAAGGCCCTTCTCCCATTACGATACGCCCGCGCGACTCTACTCTAGTCTCGGCTCGGAGACTAGTCGCCGCGAAGTATCTCACATACATTTATAGGGAGACTCTCACACTACGATACTGGTATTCTACCCGTTCGCGACTAGTCTCGCGATACCCGCCGTGTTGGTCTTTGTGCGTCGCGTCTCGCGCGTTTCGACTAGATGGCGGCGGAGTAAGAAACAAATATTAAGTTTGTACAAGAAATTGAAAAACATGCTTGTTTATATAACTACAAATTACCTGAATACATGCGAAAAATATAATAAATAAATAAATAATAAATAGACAAGACTTGGGCAGAAATTGGGAACAAATTTCATGGATGAATTCAGTATTTTATTTTCTACTCTTGCGTTGACGTCTTCTATTTCTATAAAACAGATAATTATAAGTTTAAAAAACTTGAGAAACCGACTTCATTGTCAAACAGCTAAACCGATTTTAATCAAATTTGTTTGGGACAATCTGGACGTAAGAATAACCTTCCAAATAAAAAAATAATTTTCTAAATCGGTTCATAAATGACGGAGGCATGCAGTTACAAACATTAAAAAAAATATTTTTAAAAAAATGGCAACACCGATTTTTAAAAAAATAAAATGGGACCAATCTGGAAGCAGTACCTTTCAGATAAAAAAAATAATTTTTCAAATCGGCTCACAAATGATGAAGTTATGCGGTAACAAACATTAAAAATAAAAATAAAATAAAAAAAAACATTAAAAAAAAAATACAACCGAATTGAGAACCTCCTCCTTTTTGATTGGAAGTCGGTTAAAAAACTGCAAGAGCTTCTTCGTCACTGGAGTCGCTCGACATAACGTCCGTCTACAAAAAACGAGTTTGCACAAATGATGAATTTAGTAATTTTTCAATAGCATAATATGCGAGCATCGCGTAGCGAAAATGTATTCAACTAGTATTGTACTCGAGTATCATACCCTAAAAGTATCGTAATGGGAGAAGGGCCTAACTCTACATGCTTGTTCCATTACTTCTTAATTCCGTGGTGGGACTATACCGAGCCATATTAATAAACGTAGACTAAGCTAAGATTAAGTTTACTCCAAGGTTTAGAGCAGAAGTCAATAATTTTGATATTAATAAACAAAGAGTAAGGAGGAAGTAAGCTAATCCAAATCTACTCTCGGACTAAAAGTTAATCCCAGATGGCACCTAGTTTAGAGACAGAATAAGCATAGAGTAACATGACAATGCATGAATTTTTTACATAATTAGCTTATAACTCCTACAAAGACTGTTATTTTCATGGTTATTTGATAAAATTGTGCAAATAGCTACGTAACATGTAAAGAGACTACTATTATGTTGATGATTGGAGAGTGATAGATGAATTAGATGAGTTTGAAAACCAAATTCCATCAGTGCGACGAATAAAAGTTTACAAGATTCGTATAAAATCCATTAGAAGATCTTGAAGAAACGGAATTTAACCCTTACCCACCTAACGTATTTTTCAGTTACACTACCTGTCATCGCTCCTGGAGACCGCTAGCCTATTTTTCATGTTTTATAACCATTTTTTATAATGGTTTGCTAAATAAAAGTCACATCTGTATTTTCACTATGTTTTTGTTTATTATAAGTTTTTGAACAATGCAAAAGTATGCATTTACTTATCAAAAATGAACACTTAACTTAATTATAGCACATTTTATGGCTGCAAATCTGATTCTTACATGCAAAACGCGTGTAAGCTAAAGTAGTTTCTGTGCCTTTCCAATGGAACATCGTCGTCAGAAGATGAATCTTCCATCGGTGATGGCATGGTTTTCATTTTCAGGTTTTTGTAGGTTGAAGCTTAGACCCGTCACTAATGACCCGACACAATGATGTGATCGCCTGCAATCTTCATTCAGTAGTAGATTCTCTCGATCTACTCACTACTGCCCTTTTCATCATTGACATGGTGAAAAAGCAGCCAAGTGCGAGTCGGACTCGCCCATGAAGGGTTCCGTAGCATCAAGTAACATAATATATGTTCTTGTAGTTCGTCGAAAGGTAAATTGCGGTTTACGATTTATAACGTTTAAAAAAAAAACTACGGGCTAGATCTCGTTCAAACCAAATATCGTTGAAAGTTTGCATAGTAATGTACAACATATATTTTTTTTAGTTGTATCATTCTCTTATTTTAGAAGTTAAAGGGGGGGGGACCAACTTTTTTCCACTTTGGAAGTGTCTCTCGCGCAAACTATTCAGTTTAGAAAAAAGCGATATTAGAAACCTCAATATCATTTTTGAAGACCTATTCATAAATACCCTACACGTATGGGTTCGATGGAAAAAATTTTTTTTAGTTTCAGTTTCAATTAAGGGGACCCCCAAAATTTATAGTTTTTTTTCTATTTTTGTGTAAAAATCTTAATGCGGTTTACAAAATACATCTACTCGCCAAGTTTCATCAGTCTAGCTCTTATGGTTTCGGAGAAAAATGGCTGTGACACGGTCGGACAGACAGACAGACAGACAGACAGACATGACGAATCTATAAGGGTTCCGTTTTTGCCATTTGGCTACGGAACCCTAAAAATCCATTAGCTGGTGATTCAAGAAGTGGCTCTAGACCACCCCATAAAATAGAGTAGTAACTTTTTGTGGACATCTTCCCATGCTTTCGTCCTAGTTAACAGAGCGACTACGCTTCGATGAACTCATTTTTAAAATCGTTTTTATAATATTATTATAAAAACGATTTGAAAATACAATTACAAATATTGACATCAATCAACCTTTGACATGTTTAACAAACAAATCACTAAAACAGTCTGTCAAACTCAAAATATTAACAGTCAGTGCCATCGTTTTCATTCTTTGACTCACTCTTTTTACTTTGAAATTTTAAGGGTTGCCATATCGCACGTGCTAATCCTGAATTAGCGAATGTATTGTTACTCAGAGGATACTCCTTGTTTATTAATAACATTGAAATGTCTTATGTAATACTCGGTTAGTCTAGGATTAACTAGTCTAAGGCCCGTATTCCGAAACAGCGCTTGAGTCTGAGTCAAGCCTCAAGCATAGATTTTATGACAGTTCTCCATTAAAAAGTGTCAAAAATCTGTGCTTGAGGCTCGACTCAGACCTAAGCACTGTTTCAGAATACGGGCCTAAGAGTAATCGCGAATTATGCTAGGATTAAGAGATTCTTATTAATAGGGCCCGGGGTGTTATTAATAATCCTGGCGCAACGCTGGAGTAGTTAAATCGTGTTTTGTCACATTTGTTCGAGTTGACAATTATTGCATGTCAATGCAAGAGACAAAACACGGATCAACTAGTCCAACGCTACGCCAGGATTATTAATAAGACCGGGTCTTTTATATAGGTTTAAAAAACTTAAGAAACTGACTTCATTGTCAAACGGCTAAACCGATTTTAATCAAATTTGTTTGGGACAATCTGGACGTAAGAATAACCTTCCAAATAAATAAATAATTTTCTAAATCGGTTCATAAATGACGGAGGCATGCAGTTACAAACCTTGAAAAAATTATTAAAAAAAAAATGGCAACACCGATTTTAATAAAATTAAAATGGGACCAATCTGGAAGCAGTACCTTTCAGATAAAAAAATAATTTTTCAAATCGGCTCACAAATGACGAAGTGATGCGGTAACAAAAAAATAAAAATAAAAAATAACATAAAAAAAAAAAAATACAACCGAATTGAGAACCTCCTCCTTTTTGATTGGAAGTCGGTTAAAAAGCAAAAGTTTCAAAGACAGCACACGCTACTTTCGGGGATACCAGTGAAATTAATTGGCAGAGATAGCTTGGACCAAGTATATCGAGAATGACATCAAAATGCCTCCATCATCGATTATGCGCTGTCATAAAATTGTCACATATCTTGTACGTTGGTGGAAACACCGAAGTCCCGCCACGTTTTGCCAGCTAGTCGAGCCATTGAGCAGTTTTTCGCTCGCTCGTCAGTAATTTTTTCCATAGTGATCCTAGTTACGGGATAAAGGAGCAAAAAGAGAAAAAATGAGTGCTCCTGTAGCGGCACCCGCCTACAGAACTGGAGTAGTAAAGCAGGTAACTCATAAATTCCTTGTTTTTGTTGAACTGTGATTATGTACTGGCCAACTGAGGTAACTCGTGCATGCTGGTCTGATGCCCCGTTGGCAGAGCATTGCAGTTTGGGATGGATACATTACACAAAGTTATGATTTATGAATCGATTGATAAATGGTTTTGTTGCATCTATTGCTGCGATAACTTCCCGTTTGAATGTGGCAGGAAATTGTGTAAAACGTACATTTCATTAGTACATCCATTAGTGTATTGCAATACCTGGCGGCGCTCTGCGGCACGCGTCGCTCTTATTTCATTGGGAGATGAGTGCTGCGACAGCACTAGGGGCGGGAGTGTTAGCGACGCTTTGTTGGCTACCTAGATCCTGTATAAGTACCTATAGTTAATATTAGTCTGCCAATGAATCTGCCATGTGGGTAGTTTTTTTAAGTATTGAAAAGAGAAGGTAAATTGGTAAAATTTAGTGTCTAAGGAGCATCCATGGGCTGTGCGCCACAAATTTTGAAAATAAATCTTTCTGGCAAACTAGACAGTATTTTTGTTCTAAACATCGGTCCACAACATTAATAAAGTATAAATTTATTAATGTTGTGGACCGTTAACTAAATATATATTACAAATATAAATTTATTTCCTATTTTTATGGCCCAACCCCTTTCAACATGTTACAGCAGATTGTTGATGATGTTATGTGTTGTGTAGGTATTGTCAGGAGACACAGTAGTGATACGAAGACAACCAGTGAGAGGTCCACCTCCCGAGAAAATTATAGCTCTCTCTGGCATCACCGCGCCTAAACTAGCAAGACAGAGAACACCCAACAAGTAAGTTTACTTACAACTATTACTAAATTAGTTATCATATACATATTTCGATAGAACTTGGGCTAAGGAGGCCACTTTACTTGTTTCTTTTTGTTGTCGGGGGGAAATCTGCACACAGACACCTTAACACACCGAGGGATGTGCTAAGGTTGTGTGAAGTTGACTCGCTAAAACCACCCCTTGGCCGGCCTCGGTGCATGTCAAGGAGTTCTGGAATCTCCAACAGAATGCACTGGTACCCCTCTCGCATTTTGCCAAGAGCACTATCCGGGGAATGACATCAATAGCCACCCCCGAAGCGCACCATGACACTTGCCAAGAGTGTCACCGTCTTCCCGGGACCGCATCAACACCAGTCAGGGTCCTCGCCCTGACCAGGCATGGATCCCAAAAAGGCGCCTGTTTGGCAGGCCTATGTGCCTAACAGAGGTATCCAATTTATGTCATTTTGAGCTCTTTGGAGTTATATGGACTATGGGGGACTTGTTGGTAACAGGTATTTTAGTCACCAAAATACCTCTTGGATGGCTTAACATCAAAGTCCGCAGTCTATCAATAATTTATATAGCAAGAATATGTTATGTAGCTCTACCACTTAGTATGGAACCACTACATGCATTTAGACGTCCATGCATGGTTGATATACCTTCTATCTGAACCAAGAGTGGAGTCTTTGCCAACCGTCAAAGAGTGGAATTCTTACTCAATACATTTGCTTAGGCATGGTTTAGTTTAAGTACTGCAAAGTTGTAAAATGTAAGTATCTTATTGAGTTGGGGGAATAAGATCTGCACTGACATCCCGAGTGGGGTGTATTGTTCATTGTCCCCCAGCCAGCCCAACTCTTTAAAATAGCGGAGTAGGACTATGGGTTGATGACAACGAATAGGTATTATAAAACATGAACTTTTTAAAATCTAAAGTTTGGGGAGATATTATATAGTAAAAACCGGCGTTTGAACAAATCAAATGCTGGTTTTGACTATGGCAGTAATGCAACCTAGAGCTTGCCTATTTTGGTACAAATAGCGTGGTTGCAAAATGCAACTAGCTTTTATAATGTTGAGAAACCGCGCTCTCTTGCTTCTCAATAGAATTTGTGGAATCGCATGGAACTGGCACCTAACAAAAATAAAAAAATAAAGTGATCCTTGCGATTCTAATAATTTATTTTGCATCAACTTAAAATTAATATTTTACATGAATTGTAACTAAATTTGTTACCCAAAAGCACACAGAAATATCAATTTAAAAAACCCCCCCTTAGTAAAACTATTAGTAAAAATATTTTATAACAATAATTAACCGTAATATCCACCAAAATTATCCAGTCTTAACAAAACACAAACCACACCTTAATTGAGTCTAAGGCCAGTCAAAAACAGTGCTTGAGTCGAGCCTCAAGCGTAGATATTTGACATGTTCTTTGTCGCTTCGAGAATTCAATGGAGACCTGTCAAAAAATCTTTGCTTGAGAATGCTTGCGGCTCGACTAAGACTCAAGAACTGTTTCTGAATATGGGCATACATCAGAATAAAAACAACCAATTCATAAAACAATTTTTTGTAGATTGAATAGGTATTTGGAAGGAAGTATGTTTCTGCATAATAATGTATGTCTAAACTCTGAAATGGAGTGGTTTGCTTGTATTTTTCAAAGTTTTTTGTATAGTATACTACATTTGAGATAATAGAAAGAAAGTAAGAAAAACATTTTATTGACCTGAAGACTTAAAACTATTACAATGGGTACCTACCTACTGCCAACCTAAAACATAAAAAAGAAATAAATTTAAGTAATTTAAAACAAAAAAAAAACTAGAAACAATTAAAAACAGGTAAGCATGTGCCATTCTGTAAATAAAGGTCAATTAGGCCCTGGCTTGGTATCTATTGCACCGTGTAGGTCACCCCACTCAGTGCAACACTGGTATTCTGCCAGGGCCTAGAGACAAGTGAAGGCACAGTCATAATAGACATAATGACAATGACTTATGGATAAGCTACACCCAAACCAGCAGATGGTTCTACATTCGACAGAATAACCATTAATTACGTCGCCCTTTATGTTGGTGTAGTTCAAAAATCGTGCTTATTCCTGCAGTATATCGCCTCTAAAGTTGAAAGTTCGATGCAAATCATGATATTTCCATTGATAAAAAAAAAAAACCATGCTTAATAAGTTTTTACAGTTATTTATTCATTAGAACCCATATTTTCTTGAATTGTGCTAAGGCAAAGTAGTTGCCGGTTTTTGCCTTTTGTGAAAAGTTAGACATCATGGAATCATCATGTTTTGTTCCGTCACTCCTCTATAACTGTTAGATGTTTCATCAGCAGGAGAAGACCATTGGTTCTCCATCCAACTTTCCGCAATCATCACAATGTAGTTTATTTTTTATTTTGTCTGAAAATATCATAAAGTAATATACCTATTATAAGAATCAAAATTTTCTGCTTGTTTAACAACTGTTACTCCCTAAAGTAGAGGTCTTTGTGAAAGACTTGGCCTGGGAAAGTTCTACCATGGTACAATTTAACCTTTTCTGCAGTCATGCTAGCACTGCGTTGTCCTGATTTGATAGGTGTGTGGTGGTGGGAGAGTGTGTGCATGAGACTGAACTTCTGAGAAATTAACAACACCCGAACCAAGTCACGGGCATTCCACTAATGTGGGTACTTACTTAAAAAACCTGTTGCAAGACCAAAGTGAAAGGAGAAAGTCAAACTGTTTTGGACTATTAGAGCTGGTTCAGACACGGCGGAATCCGCGCGGTTCCAAACCGCGCGGGACCCGCGCGGATCTTATTTACATTAGAGCATATACATTCGTTCATACCTGTCCGGGCGGATTGACAATCAAATTTAGAACCGCGCGATTTGCATCAGCGCGGAATCCGCCATGTCTGAACCAGCTCATAACATGATGACAGACAAGTGACTTTTAACCGGTTGGCAAAGATTGAGCGTCTTGGAACAAACCGCGCAGTGAAGTATAGGAACATCATAACTCGGTTTAGTACCTACCTGATGACATGGCGTGCAATAAAAAACAAAAAATATCTGAAGTGCTGGCACTTTTGATTATTCAATACTGTACTATCTTTAACTATAGTTCGGCCGTTCAGAGAATGCGTTTGACAGTTTGATCAGTTTGTCACAGTTAGCCACATAGTTAGTACAGCACTACAAATATAAAGCGCTGGCATAACCTTGTAATAGCGCATTATAGATTTAGAAAAATATTGTATAACAAGTTATTTGACACTCAGTTTGGCACAAAATTATAAAATTCATTGATTATTGATATAATAATGTTGTTTTAATGCTCATCAAATGTTAAAACGGTAAACAACCAGCAAAAATATTTTTATCGTAACTGCAACGCCATTACAAAGTTACGTCGTCAGTTCAATCGCGACGTGTCAGGAACGCATTCTCTGAACGGCCGAATTATAGTGCCCCAGATATACCGAAAGGTGAAAGTATTTCTTGCATGCTACCAGTTCTACTTACTAAATCATTTCATTTATTTTAGAGAATATTTTTTTTAGATTATATAGACCATCCTTTGGCTACAATCCCACCTGATGGTAAGCGACGATGTAGCCGACGATGAAGCAGGATGGTCTAGAAGCGATCTAGAAGACACCAATTCACTCTTATTCTTCAGTTTCAGTTTATTTATTCATTAAAACAATTAAAAATCGTATTCGGATATTACTTAAAACTAACTTCTTATTCTTCTTTCTTCTTATTTGGACGATCTTTGGCTCGCTCCCCAGTTTATTTTTAAACAGTCTAAAAAAGGTGTAACAACCGGAATAATCAATACGATCGCTAACGAATTTCAACCGTAACATAAAAAAATCATACAGTGAATTAATAATGTGTAAATAAATGTGAATTAATAATAACAATACAGGATTACGCTCCCTCACCAAAGTTCAGATTCGAGCAACACAGTGAACGCCGGCGCTCACAGCAACAGCAGTGCGCAATCAATACGATAGCTCTCTCCCGCGTTCTAAGCGTTCTGCGATGGCGATCAGTTTAAACTAATATTGTTTTTTGTTTGGCTTGTACAGTGATACGGAGACGAAAGATGAACCCTACGCATGGGAAGCTCGAGAGTTTCTAAGAAAGAAGCTGGTTGGCAAAGAGGTGACATTCACGTCTGAGAAGCCGGCGAACTCCGCGACACGGGAATACGGCTTCGTCTGGTGCGGCAAGGACCCCACTAAAGACGACAACGTTACAGAACTGTTGCTAGCCGAAGGACTGGCCAAGGTCCGCGACGGCGGGCGGAACATCCCGCAGCTCAAGAAACTGGTTGACATCGAAGACGCTGCCAAGAGTGCCGGCAAGGGCATCTGGTCTTCGAACGCTCATGTAAGCATACTTTTGAAAATTAAGTTTTTTTCATATTGTCTGGCCTCTCAGCTCAGTTGGTAGTAGCTCTGCCTTCTGAGCCGTAGGTCGTGGGTTCGATCCCCACAGAGAACAAATATTTGTGTGGTGAACACAGATGTTTGTTCTCTGTCTAGGTGTTATATTGTATATTCTAAGCATGTATTTACAAAAAAAAATGTATTTAAGTATTATATTAGCTACCTGGTTCCCATAGTACAAGCTCTGCTTAGTTTGGGGCTAAATAGTGTTGTGTGGATGTATTTTATTTATATTTATTTATATATCCCAGATTACTCAATTTTCTATACCTTAAAATTAGAATAAAAAATAAGTGCATACGCTAATCTTGTAGACTCCTCTCCTAGTTAACTCCTCCTTTCTGAACATCCAAATTGTAGGTTAGCCATTTAAGTATTTATAAGTTGCTTAGTTTGTTTGAATAAAATATATCTTGTCAAGTTGTCACACATGTTTCAACATAATGAAATGTATCCTAAGGTAGGGAGCAGAAGGCTTTAGAACACTGTTGTTATATCTGACCTAAATACAGACAGGTCGCGGAAATTGATTATTGGATGCGCTTCGACAGCGCAGCCGCTTCCCAGTAAAAATAGATTACTTCATAATGAACTTATCAGGCAGCGAGGCTCGAGCGGAAAATAGGTCGGCCATTTTGAAGTGACCTTTGACTTTACCTGCGATCGATTAAAGTTTACGACGTATGAGAGAAGAGATTTTGTATAATAAAAATTATAGTTTAAAAAACTAAAAAAAACGCTTTTATAACTAATTGAACTAAAAAGTTAAAAATAAAACTAATAATCAATTAAAAAATTTATATTATTGTACAAAAAAGCGTGGGTGCTTTTTATAATAACTTCAGATATACTAAACTATTGATAAAATATTTACAACAACCAAAATCAAGCACCCCACGCTTTTTGTACAATAATATAAACTTTTCAATTGATTATTAGTTTTATTTTTAACTTTTTAGTTCAATTAGTTATAAAAGCGTTTTTTTTTAGTTTTAAGTTTTTTTTTTTTTCATTTTTTTTTTTTTTTTTTCATATTATTGCATTGTCATCGACCTTTGACAGGTGTGCAAAGTTTGAATCAAATCTGATCGTTCAAAGTAGGACAAAATCGAGCTCAAAGAGGTCGGTTACATACATACATACATACATACAGGTGAAGCTAATAAAAGCGTTATAAAAATACTACCATTCATTTCTATACATTCTGGGTCCAAATACTGCATACAAGTTCTTACTTAGTTAGAGCGAGGAGTCAATGTCTTTAGACTATTTACAAGGGTTTAGTTGCAAACTACTTTAAAATTAATTGTGCACCTAGTTTTACCTATCTAGACTTAGTTTAATTTAGTCAACTTTGTAAAACTTTTTTTTCAAGTAAATAAATATTGTTACTATTTATTTATTATTAAAGATATGCCAAAATTCACATAATTATCAGACTGGCACCATCTACTGCTGGATATAAGGTACATGTCTACACATGTTTATGGCACAAACTACTACACACTCGCTTCTCGCTCATCGTCGGTGGGTCGGGTGCCTAATTAGGGGCACCAATCTTTTTATTATACCTTGATTTTTTTTTCATCCTAGGTCCTGTATATTTTTTGCCATCTGTATTGATCTGTATATAATTTAATTTTTGATCATCCAGGAACATGTCCGTGAAATAAAATGGACGATCGACAATCCCAAACAGTACGTGAACAAATTCAACGGAAGCCCAATCAAGGCCATCGTGGAGTACGTACGCGATGGGTCCACAGTGCGACTGTGCTTGATGCCAGACTTCACGCCGATCACTGTGATGCTCTCGGGAATCAGGGTGAGTCCGTTTTCATTACCATCTATCATTATATTATATTCGGCAAGTTTATCATGCGCACTTGATGTGCGGGCAGGTTTTTCCGCAAGTAGGCCACTGGTGGGCCCTTTTTGCGTGACCCTTGACACGTGTTGCTCGAACTTTTTTAGGTTCTACAGCACGCCGGTTTCCTCACGATGTTTTCCTTCACCGTTTTGAGAGTACTGGCATAGTGTGATAGAAAAACTCATTGGTACACGAGTGGATTTGAACCCACGACTATATTATATTAAATCACTAGTTGAAACTAAACGTCTCACTACCATACATGGGTCAACAGGCCAGGAAGCTGTGGTTTGGTTCTATGGGTGTTTTTTTGAAGTCATTAAAGTAACCCAAAATTTGTCAGCTGGGTGTCCACGCCACGAGTTCTACCCTAAAAATGTCGTCTGTCAAATATGACTGCGTTTCATTGATCGCCACCGCAGAACGTTTAGATGTGCGCAAGACTTTAGTACAGAGCCACCGAAGAACCTCTGCCGCCGGCTCAGCTGGAATACGTAATTTTTTGTGATTTGTTGGACGGCTCTTAGCCACCGTGGTCGCGGACTGAGCCCGAAGTCCCAGTGCATCTACAACATTTCGTTACCAAATGTTGTTTTCGTTTTGCTTATTTGTCTCTGTCTATTGTATGGAGAAAAGATGAGACAACAACTCTAATTACGTAACGTATTTTTGCCGTCTCATATTTTCTCCATACAATAGAGAAAGACAAATAGGCGAAACGAAAACCACATTTGGTAACGAAATGTGGTAGCAAAACTCCGACTTCGGGTACGGAAACGTTTTGTTTCGAGATAACAGCCGAGAGTCAACGTTCACTTAAAAGTTGGACAGAACGATTATTATAACGCTTTTATTAGCTTCACCTGTATGTATGTTTTCATTACTCATATTCTGAAAGTAGGTCTGAAGTTGCCTGAAGGGCCTAATTGAAAGTAAAACTTTCAGCCCTAGGGAGAATCGCTTTCTACTAACAGCTGTCAAATTATAAAAAAAAACAAGTTCTATTTTATTCAACCATGTTCCAACTTTCTAAAGTCTTTCTAACTGCAAGGAGGTCGTTAAACCAACTTTTTATTCAGCAAGTAGGTTGGAAACCCATTACAACAGTAAGAAGTTTAAAAGGTCTAATATGATAGCGCAATGTAAAATTTAAGTTTAAATAACATAAAGATAGTATTAAATAAATAATATATCTTCTAAATTACTTGATTAATATATAGCTTCAACTATTTATTTTAAATAACATAGATTTGACATTTACCATTTTTTTTATATGAGAATGAAAATAATGGCTGAATAATGCTGGCGAGCCGAAGCCGAAGGCCCGCCAGAGAAAAAGAAAAAAAAAAACCGGGAAGGCGGCAATTCAATCTTCATTTTCACAAATTTTTCTTTCATGTTTTTATTTTTACTTTCCTTGTATTCGTAATGAAAAGCACAGTGTTTACCTCGGGTGAAAGTCTTTTAAGTCCCTCAAGCTCCATTGGCGCCCTCGCTAACGCTCTGGCGCCAAACCCGTCTCGGGACTCAAAAAACGTGACTTTCAACACTCAGGTAACAATGTACTATTGTACGTCACTGTAACCGACCCCTTTGAGCTTGATTTTGTCCTACTTTGAACGATCAGATTTGATTCAAACTTTACACATCTGTCAAAAGTCAATGACAATGGAATAATTATGAAGAAAAAAAAAACTAAAAAAAAAAGTTAAAAATAAATTATAGTTTAAATAACTAAAAAAACACGCTTTTATAACTAATTGAACTAAAAAGTAAAAATAAAACTGTAATAATCAATTGAAAAATTTATATTATTGTACAAAAAGCGTGTTTTTTTAGTTTTTTAAACTATAATTTATTTTTAGTAATAAGAGCCGGTAGTCATTTGTTGTTTTGAAAGTGACAGTTGTTATGAACAGTGCCCCCTGGTGAAGCAAGACGGCGACTCGGAGCCGTTCGCTGAAGAAGCCCGCTACTTCGTGGAGGCGCGCCTCCTGCACAAGGACATCGAAGTGGTGCTCGAGTCGGTGAACAACAACAACTTCGTCGGCACCATCCTGCACCCGCAAGGGAACATCGCCGAGCTGCTGCTGCGGCAGGGCTTCGCCCGGTGCGTCGACTGGTCCCTGGCGGTCATGAAATCTGGTCAGTACCCACCTATTGTAGGTATTGTGTGAAGGCCCACGTCGGCTCCAGTTAGCCTAACTAGTAGTAGTAGAGCTCTCTGTGAAGGGCTCGTCCGGGGAAGTACCGACCTCGCACCATGCCTATTTCTGCCGTGAACCAGCATTGCTGTGTTTCGGTTTGAAGGGTATGGGTGCCGGTGTAATTACTGGCACGTGAGGCTGAATATCTGTATGCCTCCAGTTGATGGACGCAGAGCAGTGCACCGTAGGGCATGTTCCTGACGTGCGTGACCTACGAGGCATGTCTTTGTTATAGGCGATGATTACCACTTAACATCAGGTGGCAATATGCTTGTTCCATCAACTAGTTAAATAAATAAAAAAACTAGTTTATTTTTTATTTATTTTATTTATTTATAACCATTGCCCTATCCTTACAGGAGTATCCTAATACGATAGTGCAGCCTTTCATAATCAGAATTTTTGTTTCTATAAATAAACATTACAAACAAAAAACATAATAAAAATAATCACAATAATATACCCTGAATCCAATCAATTACATAACAGGATTTTGAAAAATGTATTTATTCTTTTATTAATGTCGAGATTAATAATTTATTTGTTAATATAAATCTACAAAATACAACAATCTGCTATGATAGCTTAAACACCGGTTAGAGCGAATTACGTCACGGCGTTGTAAACGTCATTCTGATTTAGTACAAAAGCACCAATGTTTACTGTTGATTTGAAATACATACCCGTGACATAAAAACAGACGCCATGACACCAGCGAGCCTTGTGGCGTGAATTTGAAAATTTTAATGTACTTTTCTTAAACATGCGCGGATATATTGTCATTACTTTTGAATATAGAACACGCGAAGTATCATATATACGTAGACTGAAAAACCAAAATCACCTCCCGGCGCGTTCTCGCTCCGGCAATGTTGTATGAAACGGTGTGCTGTTTGAATTAAGAACTCTTTCATCTATCGTACACATTGCGTTCTCGTGGCTGTATAGCCACAGATTCGTTTACCTTTCGGCACAAACTGTAAAATAAAATAAAAAATTGGCGGTAAAGCGGAGTTCGTTGTTATTTGGTTAATAAAAAATAAATTTATTATGTAAAAGACGCTTTTTTATTTCCTTGCATTTTTTTAAGAAAAGCACTATACAGTGGTGGTCATATAATTAGAAACACAGAGTCACTTGTTAGTGTTAATGACTTTTTATGTTATTATTGCAATTAATTGGAAGGTAAAAGATTCATTTACCACATGAAAATGTACACTCGTAACACTAGTTTCAAAAACCGGTCATTAACATTCTGATATTTGATTAAAAAATATAAAATAATGCAACTTGAAAAAAACATGAATATATTTATTACTAGTAGTCGGACAACTAATTAGAAACACAAGAAATAAACACTAAAAACTTAAACAAAACTCCAATAATTTGGTTTAATCGTGAAATGGATACCTTCGAATACTTATTCATAACCGATTAGTACTTGGTTGGGTATGGGTAGCCTCTGTTGTCGATTACAGCTTTACATCGACGTGGTATTGATACTATCAGTTTTTCACTCGTTTCCAATGGAATAGCTATCCAAAATTCAACAAATACGTCGTAAAGTTGGTCGACGTTAGTGATGTTTATCCGATAGTGCTTTCTTCACAATGTGCCACAAATTCTCTATCGGATTTAAGTCCGAACTATTGGTAGGCCACTCCAACATTGTCACCGATTGTTCTCTGAGAAACACTTTAACGCTATTTGCTGTGTGCTTTGGGTCATTATCGTGTTCAAATATCCAACTCACTGGCAAATTTTCATCAGAATATGGAATCATTGTTTCCTCTAAGATACCTCTGTACTGATACATCCATTAGTCCTTCAATTTTTCTCGCGGGACCCACCCCGTATGCAGAAAAACATCCCCACACCTTAACATTTCCACCGCCGTGCTTAACTGTCTTTTTCGAGTACTTATTATTCAAAGCCTCGTTAATTGGTCGTCGTACGTATCGCTTTCCGTCGGAATTTACCAAATTTATTTTAGTTTAATCTGAAAATAAAACTTTTTTCCATTGATGAACTGTCCAACTGCCATAATTTTCTCGCGAAGGCTAAGGAGGGTAAGGTGTGGCACTTTCCTAGCAAGTCTCCCAAACAATTTCCCTTCAACCAACCGCCTACGGACTAGTCTTGCGGATACGTTTCGAGTATAATAATACTCGATAATACTTCCTCCTGTGATAATACTTCTTTTCGAATAACATTAGAACCTTTGAAGGGGTCCGTCTTAGCGAAACGAATCATAAGCCTGTTTTCTTGAATTGTGGTCTTCCTTGGCCGAACTTTTCTTGGCACATTATCCGGTGTTCTATGCTGTTTGTAATGTGCTATGGCGTTAAATACCATACTTACGGAACACTCTAAGTGAGCGGCTATTTTTCTGTAAGCCCATATTTGCTTGAAATAAAAATTCACTATAATGTTTCTTATTGCTGCATCATAGCGCTTGTTTTTACCCATTTTCAATAATAAAACCTTTCGGAATGTGACCAAACGAAATGAATAAGAAAAGGCCGGAAACTGCCTATTATGATGACATTATGCAAGAAGTATTATATTATTAAAATAAAATTTTAGAACTCAAGTTTCATTTTGTTTCTAATTTGCTGTCCGACTGCCAGTACCGAAGATATTAATAGTATATTTTCCAAGTTATATATTTTTATATTTTTCTATGAATTAACAGAAAGTTAATGATCGTATAGACACTAGTGTTACGAGTGTACATTTTAATGTGGTAAATTAATCTTTTACCTTTCAATTAATTGCAATAATATCATAAAAAGTTATTAACACTACCAAGTGACTCTGTGTTTCTAATTATATGTCCACCACTGTATATGCCTCGGCCGAAATGGCAATTGCCTATTTCGCTGCCTTTGCAATAATGTACTATTTCTTAAACATGCGCGGAAATATTGTCATTACTTTTGAATATAGAACACGCGAAGTATCATATTTACGTAGACTGAAAAACCAAAATCACTTCCCGGCGCGTTCACGCTCCGGCAATGTTGTATGAAACGGTGTGCTGTTTGAATTTAGAACTCTTTCATCTATCGTACGAGGGCAGGCTGATAAGTCCGCGGCCTAAGGTACTTAAAGAACGAAAAGTCAAGTTTTATATTTTTTATTTCTCAATATAATCTCCCTCAAGGGGTATGCACTTCTCACATCTGGCGTATAACGCCTTTAAACCACCATAAAAATATTCCTTGTCTATGCCTTCAAAATGTGTATTTTCAGCGGCTATCATTTCATTGTCATCTGAAAATCTCCGGCCCCTTATTCATTTTTCAAATTGGAAAAAAGGAAAAAGTCGCTAGGAGCTAGGTCTAAACTGTAGGGAGGATGGTCTATTTCAGAAAAGCCGGTGTCTTGTAGGGCCAGCCTCACAATGCGTGCCTTATGAACGGGCGCGTTGTCTTGCAAAACGAGCACTCCACGCGCTAACTTCCCGCGTCTCTTCTGAACAATGGCCTGACGGACCTGAGCCAATAAATTTGCATAATACTGACCATTCATTGTAGTTCCCTTAGGTAGGTAATTAATTAGCAAAATGCTTTCGCTATCCCAGAAAAAGCTTTGACGCTGACTTTTCCACCTTAAATTTCTTCGGCGCCCTTTCTCCTTTTTTCATCCATTGCATGGATTCTTTTTTGGACTCCGGGTCATACTGGCGAACCCATTTTTCATCAACGGTCACGATAAGATCGCAAATTGCGTCCAAATTTTCGCCGTCTAACTCCAAAAAATCCATGAAAGCCTGGAGACGTCCCTCTTTGTTGTGCGCCTAAGCATTTTTGGTACCCAACGCGCACAATTTTTTTTCATGCTCAAATGTTGATGTAAAATTTCTTCAAACCATTCTTTGCTGATCTGCAACTCTTCTGCTATCTGCCACAATTTAACTCTTCGATCGGCCAGTACCAATTTTTCGACTTTTTTAACATTTTCTTCGGTCACTACCGTTATTGAACGTCCCGGGCGGGGGTCGTCTTCGCAGCTTTCTCGTCCTTATTGAAATAAACGTACCCATTTTTTAACCATCGTGTATGAAGGCCCAGAATCCTGAAGAATAGATGACATGTCTTAAAATTTTTTTTTGACGATTTTCCCTTTTTTACAAGGTACTTTATTACGGCACGGTGTTCCAAATTGCGAGAATTCGTAAATTCGGCTGACATGATGTTGTTTGATGTTCCACAAAATATTGAGTTATGACTTTAAAAATTAATTAGAGGGTTGTTTCAAATACCATTGAACCTCGCAATAAGTGATTTCAATAATAAGGCGATAGGTAATATTTAAGTACCTTAGGCCGCGAACTTATCAGCCTCCCCTCGTACACATTGCGTTCTCGTGGCTGTATAGCCACAGAAACGTTTACCTTTCGGCACAAACGGTAAAAAAAAAAATGGCGGTAAAGCGGAGTTCGTTGTTATTTGGTTAATAAAAAATAAATTTATTATGTAAATTTATTTTTTATTTCCTTGCATTTTTTTAAGAAAAGCACTATATATGCCTCGGCCGAAATGGCAATTGCCTGTCTCGTATCATTGAAGTCCTCGCCTGCGGCTCGGCCTTCAAACTCATACTCGACCTGCAATTGCCTATTTCGCTGCCTTTGCAATAATGTACTATTTCTTAAACATGCGTGGAAATATTGTCATGACTTTTGAATATAGAACACGCGAAGTATCATTATTTACGTAGACTGAAAAACCAAAATCACTTCCCGGCGCGTTCTCGCTCCGGCAATGTTGTATGAAACGGTGTGCTGTTTGAATTTAGAACTCTTTCATCCATCGTACACATTGCGTTCTCGTGGCTGTATAGCCACAGATGCGTTTACCTTTCGGCACAAACTGTAAAATAAAATAAAAAATTGGCGGTAAAGCGGAGTTCGTTGTTATTTGGTTAATAAAAAATAAATTTAGTAAAAGACCCTTTTTTATTTCCTTGCATTTTTTTAAGAAAAGCACTATTTATGCCTCGGCCGAAATGGCAATTGCCTATTTCGCTGCCTTTGCTATAATGTGTAGGTATTGCACAAAAACCTTAATTATCTACAGAAACATGATATATTTTAGACATAATAGATACTTCTGAATATGATAGAAGATATTTTGAAAATGAGTCGTCATTGTTGTGTGTGTTGTTGGCAGGTGCGTCGTCCCTCCGCGCGGCCGAACGCGCCGCCAAGGAGGAGAAGCTCCGCGTGTGGCTGAACTACGTGAGCAGCGCGCCCGCCATCGCCGCCAAGGACCGCGAGTTCACGGCCTCCGTGCTGGAGGTCGTCAACTGCGACGCGCTCCTCCTCAAGATGCACAACGGCACGCACAAGAAGATCTTCCTCGCCAGCATCAGGCCGCCAAGAGAAAAGTATTCATACTCCTATTACTTTCTATCAATGTACACGATAGCTGTGGCTCAGTCACGCCCTAACTACTAAACCGTACAAGTCCCAGTGCATTTACAACATTTCGTTACCAAATGTTGTTTTCGTTTCGCCTACGTGTCTCTCTCTTTTGCATGGAAAAATGATGAGACAACAACTCTAACTACGTAACGTATTTTACATCATACATGCTCAGTAAATAGGATTTACTTTAGCGCAAAGAGGCGGTGTAAGTAGGCGTGTGCAGCCCAGTGCATTGTAAATGCGTTCCATTTTCAAATCACTTTTACCGTCACACTATGCTTGATACGTAATGGTTCATTACAGTTCAAGAGCTATGCAAACCTCCTTGGTGAAACAATCTCTTTTCTTACAAAATGATATGAAAACTTTTTACTGAAAAGATATATTATAGTAGCTCACAGATGTGTGCATAAGTGTGCGTCTACTACTGTTTTAGCAGATACCTACTGGTACAAATAATTATAATAATACTTATATTATTATTGTAATTTTATTTTTCTCAAATTAAAATTACATTTTGTCATACCTACCCGTATAAATGTTGTGTTATTGTTGTATTGTAAGCCTATTTCTGCCGAAAAGCAGCTTTGCTGTGTTTCGAGTTTTTTTTTTTTTTTTTTATTATAAGGTCCACAAATTGCAACATGCGCATGACTTACATCTAAATAATAAACTGACAATAAAATTCGGCGCAGTTACTAAAAACAGTGAACACAACGGTGAGTTGACGGGTATGGGTGCCGGTGAAATCACTGACACGTGTGGCTGAACATCCGTATGCTTCAAGTTGATGGTCGTAGGGCAGTGCATTGTAGGGCACGTTCCTGACGTGCTTGATCTACGAGGCAATGCTTTGCTATAGGCAATGGTATTACCACTAAACATCAGGTGGGCCAAATGTTTGTTCCATCAGCTAGTTAAAAATTTACCTCGCATGAATGATGTAAAGTAGAATGCTTACCTCGGTCATAAGTAGCTATTGCACCCTCGAACTATATTTGCCCTCGCTCGCTTTGCTCGCTCGGGCAAAAAGGATCTTGTTCTGCAAAAGCTCACTTACTGCCCTTGTATAACAATCTACTATTTGATGTCTCTCTACAAAAGACAGAGGCGAAACGAAAACAACATTTGGTAACGAAATGTGGTAGCAAAACTCAACTTCGGGTACAGATCTGGATTCATATTTTTTCGAAATGAAAACTTGGGCTACTTTTGACCCCGAAATAATAGATAGATAGATAACACTTTATTGTACACCACAAGAATAGGACATTACACATAGCGAAAAACTAAAGCGAAGCACAATGGACGGTCTTATCGCTATGAGCGATCTCTTCCAGACAACCTTTAGATGGACAGGATTTGATTAAATAACGAGAAGGCGGTGCCATAAGGGGGAAATAATTACAGTAATGGGAAAAAACTACCACTAGTACAGTGTAAATGATAGGACTGCAATGTGCTTTTACTCCAGTAATTTCCCCGTAAATGGCAGTAGCTGGAGCTAAATACATCTCACCACATCTCTCGATACTTTGTCTAGGAGGACCGATATATGCCCAAACCTTTTCATTTGGCACATGCACTCATATTGTCCGTATGGTTAGATTAGGTTAGCTTAATAACAAAAAAAAAATATTAATTCAATAATGTGCTTGTTTTGTCGAAAGCAACACCCCGGGCCCGAACGACGAAGCCAAGCAATCGCCTCGGCCCAAAGGGTTCAAGCCCTTGTACGACATTCCGTGGATGTTCGAAGCGCGCGAGTCCATCCGGAAGAAGCTTATTGGCAAGAAAGTGAACGTCACCGTCGACTACATACAACCGGCCAAGGACAACTTCCCCGAGAAAACTTGCTGCACTGTTATTGCGGGAGGACAGTGAGTTTGGTCTACATTTCTTGTTGCTATAATAGCCTGTAATGATAATTATAATAATATATTAAAATAAATATGTATTCAGCAGGTCGGAAAGTGTGTTTTTGCTGTTCATTATCTGACTGCAAAAGCCGTTTTGATGAAATTGAATTTCAATATCTGACTTCAAAAGCGAAGGATTCTAATTAGAATTCTAATGAGAAATTCTTCTCATTAGAATCCTTCGCTTGCTCGGTCATCAAAATTGAGCACGCGGTTTATAAAGCAGCTTTGCACTCTTGTTTATCAAATAAATATTAAAGTGGTGATCAAATGATGTGAAACAACATGCTTTACCAAAGTGTGCAAGTATAGAGACGGCACTTCAATATACAAAGAAACATTTACAATTTGTCGTTTCAGAACTCTTCTAATATTTAATCGTTATAACTAAAGTAGGCATTATCAAAATTAATGTATGCGGAATGAAAATGTTCGTCGATTTTCAACTTGATTTGTTCAACGTATCACGTCAAAGTGTGTTCATGATCAAGGCACTGACTGGTGCAAGCGAAAACCGACTCTAAGGTGACGAACATTTTGATACCGCGACTGTACAAAGGTTATCGCTTGAAACTATGCGTGTGGATCAGGAACATCGCGGAAGGGCTGGTCAGCAAGGGGCTGGCACATGTGGTGCGGTACCGCAACGACAACGACCAGCGCAGCTCGCACTACGACAAGCTGCTGGAGGCCGAGCTGAAGGCGCAGAAGGCCGCGCTCGGCGTGCACGCCAAGAAGGACATCCCCACGCACCGCATCCAGGACACCAGCGGAGACTCCGCCAAGTCCAAGAAGTTCTTCCCCTTCCTCAAGCGAGCGCAACGGACTGAGGCCATCGTCGAGTTCGTCGCGAGTGGATCTCGCATGCGCCTCTACATTCCCAAGGTAATATGATAGATGTTGTTGTTTTTGTGTAAACTAAGTAAGTATTGTAACGAGTGTAATTTTTTTTTAATTAGGTACACAAAACAGAGTACAATCGATAATTTACAGGCATAAATACTATTAAATTATGAGCTAGACAGTACCCCAAAACATGCGTACACAGAATGCGTAGAACAGGAAAGTTATGTAGATAGTGCGTAACCAGGCTTAACTAGAATTAGTAGGTGACTAAAGTTAACATTTACTTGGAACTTAGGTGTACTTATACAATTATTTTATTACAGTTAGTGCACACACTTCGAGTTAAGACTCGAAGAGAGTGCAGAATTAATTAACTAACTAATTTGAGTTTTCGGCACACTCTAATGAAAGAGTGGCCAAAGCTGCATTCTTGAATTTATTTTGATTATTGTTAAAGATATCAATTTTATCACTGTATTTAATCAATAAATCGTTAGTTAGGCGACACATTCTGACAACAGGGAATAAGAGGTGTTGTTTGTATGGACTTGTATAGCGAAAGTGTTCTGAATGGGTTATATATTTATAATTGTCTGAATAAAGAATTTAAATGATGATAGTGAAGTGTAGTTGTGAAGTGTAATGCGCATGGGTAGGAGTGCGTGCTGGTGACGTTCCTGGTGGGCGGCGTGCAGTGCCCGCGCGGCGCCCGGCCGGCCGTGGGCGGCGCCGGCGCCATGCAGCCCGCGGAGCCCTTCGGCGAGGAGGCGCTGCTCTTCACCAAGGAGAGGGTGCTGCAGCGCGACGTCAACGTCACCATCGAGGAAATGGACAAGGCCGGCAACTTCATCGGCTGGCTCTGGGTGAGGATACACGACACACTATGGACACATTCTTTGACTGGCCTCTCAGCTCAGTTGGTAGTAGCTCTGCCTTCTACGCCGCAGGTCGTGGGTTCAATCCCCATCGAGAACAAATATTTGTGTGATGAACTCAGATGTTTGTTCTCTGTCTGGGTGTTGTATTGTATTCTAAGTATGTATTTACAAAAAAAATGTTTGTATGTATTATATCAGCTATCTAGTTCCCATAGTACAAGCACTGCTTAATTTGGGGCTAAATAGGTTGTGTGAATTGTCCACAATATTTGTTATTATTTTTATTATTACTATACAGGGTTGTGGCAAATTTTAATCATCCGCACTTGATGTGACGGCTGGTTTTTCCGCAAGTAAGCCGCTGGTGGGCCCTTTTTGCGTGACCCTTGACACGTGTTGCTCGAACTTTTTTAAGTTCTACGACACGCCGGTTTCCTTCACCGTTTTGAAAGTCAGATACATTTTTAGACAGAAAAACTAATTGATACACGACTGGATTTGAACCCACGACCTTCGGAAGGCGGGGCCGCCACCACTAGACCACCAGTGCTTTCAACAGTGTAACAGTGCCATACACGGTTACACAAAATAAAAGAACACCAAACAAAAACTGTTTCGCAATATTATTGGAATGGACTTATTTCAGAGCGGGTCGTGCGAAAATTTGAGATTAAAAAAAAAAAAATCATAACTAAATAATTAAGTGACATTTTAAAAATCGCAAAAGGACTAATTGTAGACTATACATTTGAGATTAATTCGAATTTAAGTGTGTTAAAAAAATATACTATTTAACATGACATTCTATTTAACGCTGATTAGCGTTAAATAGAATTTCATGTTAAATAGTTAATAGTCTACAATTAGTCCTTTTGCGATTTTTAAAATGTCACTTAGTTATTTAGTTATGTTTTTTTTTTTAAATCTTAAATTTTCGCACGACCCGCTCTTGAGCGGATGATGGACATTCTTTCGGCCTACTGCAGTGCAATATCAGATTCATTAAAACGCAAATATCTTATATTATACATAAGTTATGAGCCGAATAGGATATAAACGACCTCATTAGATCGACCAGGTTGCGTCGATGCCGCGTTGATATAATGAATAAGGTTGACTTAGGGGGCTGGCTGTGTGTCAAATAGTGTTTTTTGAACTCAAGTTAAAGTAATTTTGGTCAGCAAGACGTTTGTTTGGCGAAAGGTATGGGCTTGGAAGATAAGGGTTCAATAATATAGGTAAGTTTAAGGTTGTGGAATACTCTTCCTGCCGAGGCTTTCCCTATAGATTACAGCATGGGGCTCTTCAAGAAGGGCGTTTTTAGTTATTTGTTATACAAGAGTGCAAAGCTGCTTTTTAACCGCGTGCTCAATTTTGATGACCGAGCAAGCGCAGGATGCTAAAGTTTAACCACGAGCGTAGCGAGTGGTTTAAAAGTTAGAATCCTAAGCGTTGGCGAAGGAATCAAAAGAGCACGAGGTGAAAAATCTTTGCACTCGAGTGCAACACGTAACTTTTCATCCCACCTCAGCGAGGAAATGACTAATGCAAAAAAGAACATGGTGCGACTAAAAGTAACACACCAAGAAGGTTCCGAGTATGAGTTATTATCAAATTTAAAAAGGTTGTATGATAAATTCGGCACCATGCAGGTAGAAGTAAATAGGTTTAATGGTGTTTTGAATTCACAAATACACCAAGAAGGTTACGAGTGCGAGTTTTTAACAAAATAAAAAAGGTTATATGATAAGTTCGGCACCATGGAGGTAGAAGTAAATAGGTTGTGTATTCACAAACTTATTGAACACGATATTCTAAATTCAAATTTACTTTATCCTCTAGCGGATAAAAACGGCTTTTCCAGTCAGAAATTAAACAGCAAAAACACACTTTCAGAGCTGGTGGGATGAAAAAAACATTTAAAGGGTCAGCAACGCGCGAGTGATGCCTCTGGTGTAGCAAGCGTCCATAGGCTACGGTAACCACTTTCTATCAGGTGGGCCGTATGCTTGTTTGTTAACTTTGTTGTATAAAAAAAAAAAGGATGTGGCACTCGGAGACTGCCGCGGTAAAGCTATTGCATAGCATTTTTATCAACTTATGCAATTATAATTATTTATTTATTTTATTAATGCAGTATTTTTTATTTTTTAATAAATCGGTTTGTCCCTACCTTCATGTGCAAATCTCCCTAAAGAACGGAGCAAAGTCTTTTGAGCACTGACTTGAACTTTGTTACGTATGGCAACTCCAAAACTGTTACTTATACGTCATTCTAAAAACGTCATTGGGGGTGTTAGGTTTTTTTCGTTACGGAATTTCTGGATTCGGTCCCCACGCTCAAGGCCCGCGATAGAAGCTATGCTATAGCTTAAAAAATAATGATTCTCTGTCGAGAACACGTATGCTTGACTATAACTGTTGGTGTAATATTGGAGGTGGAGAACGAGAACCTGTCGGTGTCTCTGGTGGAGCACGGCTTCGCGTCCATGCACCACACGGCGGAGGCGTCGGAGTACGCGCGCGCGCTCAAGGCCGCCGAGGAGAACGCCATGCGCCGCCGCATCGGCATCTGGCGCGACTACGTGCCGCAGGACAAGGAGGCCGACAAGAAGGAAGCTGCGCCCCAGCAGGATCGCACACTCAAATATGAAAAGGTATTGTAATGCTGACTACTTTAGTAATTGATTTCTCCTTACCGCCTTACCTCTCTTACATTTTGCGTGTCGTTGGCAATTTTCTGGGCCTCTTTCAGATCTCTAGCCGATAGCCTACATCAAGGGTGCTCGCACTTATAGTGTCGGCGATCGACCAGATAATATTTTGAAAGCAAGGGATCGACTAAACTAATATGTAGGTAGGTCTTGGGAACACTCCCATCTGGCACTGATTTGGATCAGTTGAGCTATCTCTTGATGATAATGCATGGCAGTACATATATTATCCACGTATTTCCAGATATTCTACTGGGTGGCCTATATTAAGCATATTGTGCGATCGACTGTGAGCAAATGAAATAATTATGTATCTTTGTTTGCATAAAGTATGGTAAATGGCGGTCGAATGAAGAAATCTGGCCTGCATACTTCGACGGAGCAGAGACATTGAGTTTTAATTTTATTTATTTATCAAACAACTGTAATAAGTACAAGAAATAAATGTCAGTAACGCAGCGTTGAACTGCGTGTGAGTTGTGTTGGGACCCAGAAAATAACCATTGACAGTGTTTGTCGAAAGAACCGCGGGCATTACCGACGGGGTTCTTTCTACGATATCGCTGTGAAAGAGAGGGATGTTTTGTGTTTTAAGGGTCTGCGACGATATTTAAAAAGGTTAGACGGCTGCGCTGCGAGGTACGGACTAGTGCGCGCCGCGGTGTTGGCTGAGCGCCGGCAGCGAGCGCGCCGCCAACTGATCCAAGCGCGCATGCCCACCGCGGTACGGCTACGACCACACCCGGGGCCCATTCTCCCTCTCCCTCTCTCTCTCCCTCTCTCCCTCTCTATCTCTCCTTTCCTATCCTGTCCACTCGCTCATCTATAGGGTTATTCATTATTCGGTTTAGAGAAAATTTATTGTATTATGAAATAATAACATTTCACTAAAAATACAACTTAAGATAACTTACAAAATAATGTTAATAGGTTACAAAATAAATGTATTACAAACACAAAATTACATTTCTAACTGTAAACTAGTATTATAGGAATATTAGTATATCGGAACATTTTCAATCACATGTGAATTGACTATCTTTTTAAAACTATTTGTACGTACATTCAATTTTTTTAATGGCCTTTATTATACACCAAGTACGAATTTGTTTATACATAGTCGTCAATATTTGATATATTTTTTACACTTTTTTTTATTTCGTGTTTCAATATGATATTGCAAAGTGATTGCCGAGACACCGAGACACCGATACGGATTCAAGGTCACACAGCTCGGAACCCCGGTCGTACCTACAATACCAGCTCTTGTGTTCAGGCCATTGACCTTCAGTTAGTCAGACTGCGTCGTGAATTGAACAAATAAACTTTGTAGATGTTCTGAAGTTTCATAAATTTTGTGCATGTTTATCGTTGAATATAACTATCTAATCATGAATAACCCTGTACTCACTCTCGCCCTTTTAAACCTATCTGTCTCGCTTTATTACTCCCTATTGTTATTACAAAAAACAGTAATATCCACAAGAGCCCTGGCTAAGCTCTAGAATGCGTGCTAAGACGGTGCTCGCAAATGTTATTGAGAGAGATGTCGTTAATAGTGACGAAATGAACCGCGTTCAAGGTATCTGCTATCATCCTCGATTTGCCATCATCTATCCCAACTACATTTGTGTAACGTTTCCGAGCATAAGGCCCCGGGTCCGTAATCCAGAACTTGGCTCCCTTACTTATTGGAAAATTAAAGAAACAGTTCTGGAATATAGATCTATAATCCGGTCAATTTAGACATAAAAATAGTTTTGACCACATTAGATCGATGGGAATTAAAAATCTTTTTCTTAAACATGCGCGGAAATATTGTCATTACTTTTGAATATAGAACACGCGAAGTATCATATTTACGTAGACTGAAAAACCAAAATCACTTCCCGGCGCGTTCACGCTCCGGCAATGTTGTATGAAACGGTGTGCTGTTTGAATTTAGAACTCTTTCATCTATCGTACACATTGCGTTCTCGTGGCTGTATAGCCACAGATGCGTTTACCTTTCGACACAAACTGTAAAATAAAATAAAAAAATGGCGGTAAAGCGGAGTTCGTTGTTATTTGGTTAATAAAAAAAAATTATTATGTAAAAGTCCCTTTTTTATTTCCTTGCATTTTTTTAAGAAAAGCCCTATATATGCCTCGGCCGAAATGGCAATTGCCTGTCTCGTATCATTGAAGTCATACTCGACCTGCAATTGCCTCTTTCGCTGCCTTTGCAATAATGTACTATTATTTGTAATGGTGAACCCCAGCTCTCCACCAATGTTTATTTGGCTCTGTGGGAATTATCGTTATACCACTATTTTTATGTCTAAATTGACCGGATTAAAAGACGGTAAAAATAGCCGATTGGGTTCCAAGCAACAGACTTACAAATGATCAACATAACACGTGTGGATCTATGTTATTGTAGTTAGAGAACGGACCCTTTCCCCGGCCGCATTCGATCTCGCGTCTTGACCAGACTTGCCTGATTTAGTACTGCAACCCAACCTTTACTGCCGCTGCCGGCCACAGACCAAGCGAACGAAGCCAAGAAAAAGCAGCCAAGTGCGAGTCGGACTCGCCCATGAAGGGTTCCGTAGCAACAAGTAACAAAATATAAAGGTTCTTGTAGTTCGTCGAAAGGTAAATTGCGGTTTATGACGTATAAAAAAAAACTACTGACTAGATCACGTTCAAACCAGATATCGTTGGAAGTTTGCATAGTAATGTACAACATATATTTTTTTAGTTTTATCATTCTCTTATTTTAGAAGTTAGAGGGGGGGGACCAACTTTTTACCATTATTGGAAGTGTCTCTCGCGCAAACTATTCAGGTTAGAAAAAAACAATATTAGAAACCTCAACATCATTTTTGAAGACCTATTCATGGATACCCCACACGTATGGGTTTGGTGAAAAAATATTTTCGAGTTTCAGTTTCAAGTATGGCCACAGACTTATAGTTTTTTTTCTATTTTTGTGTAAAAATCTTAATGCGGTTCACAGAATACATCAACTCGCCAAGTTTCATCAGCCTAGCTCTTACGGTTTCGGAGAAAAATAGCTGTGACATACGGACGGACAGACAGAATCTATAAGGGTTCCGTTTTTGCCATTTGGCTACGGAACCCTAAAAAACTCACAGTGGATGCTTTTCTCTTGCTACTTCGCACGCTTACTCGATGTGGTCAAAATATTTGCATTATTGAACTGACTATGTAAGTCAGTAAGTTTTTGTAGATCTCTAAAGGATCCAATAATGGTAAAACATAAGGTTAAGTCGCAGTACTTCTAATTGTTGTGCTTTACAGCCGTTAAGAGATTATCGGCTGTAAAGCGTTTTTGAGTTATATACCCCGCGCCAATAAACAAATGAATGGTAGCGAAATGGTGACGCTGGTAAAACTACCCCTGCACCCTATTTGCTGACATGTCACCTTTCACTTGTACTTGTGAGAGGTAATACAGGGCGTGAATACGTAGAACTATAATAGTTACGTTGTATGTCGGACGTCTTCGGAATTTGCAGTTGTTCTTTCAGAAAATGCCTTAGGATCTCCAAAATGTCCAAAATTCTTACAAAATGCACCTCCATAGAACTTGAAGCAAGTATGTTCAGTAGCAGTCTGTTTTTGTCATTTACATGTGGATTGAGTAATAAGTGCACTCGGCACCAAACCTTTGCACTCGTCTGAAGTGCTTATGCTTAATAAATACACCTCCTTTTTAGGCTTGTAGGGGTATTTGATTAGCGTCGCCGTTATTGAGTTTGTTGACGCGGGCTATACTCGTAGCAACAGTTCGAAAGAACGTTCCACGAACAGTGCCATGTGCCGTGACACATAGCGAATAGCGGCAACCGACAATTAGAATAAGTTACTTACAGCCACACTCAGAAAGCTTCATTAACTTAGTCCTAATGAGCGATTAACTAACTAGCATTAAATCTGTTAATTAGAGGTACATCCCAGAGACATAATTTAATGGTTCATTAGTTAATGACACTTTAAGTTATCCGTAGGGCGGAGCATCATCAATTCTCGGTCGATTCACTCGATCGATTGCAAATTGTACAGCAAACTTACTTCTAACTGTCAATGTCAAGTCAAATATTTTCATAATGTCAATGTCAAATAACATTCAGAAGGAATATTGTATGTAATGCAAAAGTTCATTTAGGTTGTTGTTTTGTTTAGTTTGGTTGGAGTCTATGTTCGCTGGGAAAATAATAAAGTTTTAAGTGGTTGCCGGGAAAAAATAGTTAATTGTTTCCGGGCTGGATTGTCCCATCCAAGATAGGTGGATGCAGATTACAATGGGATTGGATATAATTTAATTAAATTTTTTAGTTTTATTTATGTATCATCTTTGACATTTTAATTTGATTTTATTTGTGTGTTATTTTATTGTGTACCTGCATTATGGATTTGTATAATCTGAAATAAATAAATTAATAATAAAAAATAACTAGAAAAGGCTAAAATACAATATGAGGAAGTTAAGAAATCTAATCCTCAAAATATTTTTTTGTTAATATGTATGGTAAAATAGGTAGTACCTAATTTAAGATAGGTATTATTTAAAACACCTTCCCACACTATTTCTGGTTTAAATTTGATTTTTTCTGTAGTTTTTTTTACACATTGAATAATAAACATAACAGACAATACAAAGCGAATCACAAAAATAAAGATATAACCTCAAACGAAATGACAAAATCAGTCATTAAATAGTTAAGTGATGGTTTTGCTATACTTAACTTTAATTGCCATTAGAGGGCGCTAATGAACCGTTAACTGACTCTGAGAGTGACTTTTTTCAAATCTACACTAAGGAACGACTTAAGTAGCCATTAACCAACTCTGAGTGTGGCTGTTAGACTTGTAGATAGTGATTGATTAGTTCGTGACATTGTTTGTTATTTATTTATAAATGGTTTGTAATTTATTATTTACATTGTGTTATTATAATTTGATCACTATTATTATTGAATTGTATAGGTTCTTTTCAATGTTTTTTCATTTGCTATTTGATTGCTTTTTGTTACTGTTCTTTTTGTAGTGTTTTTTAGAACGTGGCTCCTGAATCGTAAATGATCTTGAGTAGAGATCGGAGAGAGTTCCTACTAAGCATGAAGGTTCGTGAGCCTTAATTTAGTTTCGTCATTTGAATGGCTTAATTATTTACTTTTAGTTTAAATTGAATGCTATATTGATGTGTTTGTTTTAAATAATTGTGTAAACTCCTTCTCCAACATCTGACTGAAATAATGTTCTATTAGGGTGCATACATACAGACGGGTTTTCCGATCCCACCAATCGCAACAACTAAGTGTACTCTGAGTATGAGACGACGTATTGACGTGTACCTGGAACTCGTCTCGTTATGCACGTACCCTTAGGCTGAGCGCACACATGAGCCATAGACAGACTACCGCTTTACAAAATGATTGAAGACGCGCGCACTTCTAGCAAAACGTCTCATAAACTATACATACAAGAACTGCACAGAGACAAATCTGACTACGATCGTCGGCTTCTCTTTTGTTTGTATGTGGGCGCGCACTTATAATACAAAACAATCTAGTGACGTACCCCCAGCGTTGCCAGAATGTTACTTTTGTACCATTTTTCGTTACTTTTGACCCTCTCATATTACTTCCATGTTACAATTTTTTTTTGCAATAAAGTACCAATAGTAGTATCTTGTCGTTTTCCACATATTTTTTTGTAATGCTACTTTTCTCGTGAAAAGAAAATGTTATACAACAGTATTGATAAAGTCCATTTTTATACTGAAAAAGAATTGACGCAGACGATGCGCGTCGTTGTAGTAAAGTAGACAAAACAGTTTTGTTCTAAGTGTGTCACGTGTCGTAAGCAAAACAGTTCCGTGGCAGACTTTCAGAAAGTCTGTATTAAAACTGTCGTGACTCCAATATGCGCTCAGCCTTAGTCATGATAACGGAAAGGATATAAAACTAGTTTAAATGTGTAAGAAAGATGTGAAAATGCTTAATAATTAATATCCTAATTTCCGCTGAGATTAGGATAATTACACGGACACAAACCGGTCCGCCTCCGGCCCGTAGGTTTGTGTCCGTTGACATGCACTTAGAGATATATGTGATGTCGTCACATGCATCGGTCCACAGGCTCGTGTTGCTAACTAAACTATGAATGCATATGTTCATTCATTTGTTTTGTATTGCTATAGAGCCCTGTGGATTTATGTTCATACCTATGTTATGTGCACGTATATATACCTACCTTTAAGAGGTGGAAACTTATGATGATTTTTGTTCAAGCTTTTATTCTAAATTGAAGCTGAATCGTGACTCGATTATCGAATTTTAACAGATCGATTCACGCTTGAGCGTTGTTTTGAGTATGGAGCTTTTGTTGTAATGTACGCACGCACCTCCCTAAGGTGGTATGATTATGATTATGACGTACATATTATATTGTCTCGCATTATACACAAATAAAACGATGCTTGTCTTCCATAGGTTGTGATCACTGAAATAACAAGCGAGGGTAGTTTCTACGCCCAGAGCTGCGAGCTCGGTGCCAAGCTGGAGAAGCTAATGGAGCGGCTGCACCAGGAGTTCCAGATGAACCAGCCTCTGGCGGGCTCGTACACGGCGCGCCGCGGGGCCATCTGCGCCGCGCGCTTCACGCTCGACGACCAGTGGTACAGAGCCAAGGTGGAGCGCCTCGTCGACCAGTCCACGGCGCAGATACTCTACATCGACTATGGAAATCGCGAGGTATCCAACCGCCAACCACCAACCATTCACTTACGATATTATTTAATTCTTTGCCGTTTTCGGCACGTATCTTCGTTTTCCGTAATGCACAGCAGGGGAGAACCGAGATGTAGTTTGTCACTGAACTAGTTAAACAATAAGCGGGACTCTATAGATAGAAAGATCGATAGAACATCCTTTATTGCAACCCACATAAAATTAACAAAGAAATACAGAAAAACATCAAAGTGGAATACAACGGACGGTCTTATCACTAAGAGAGGTCTCAAAGAGACGTTTCAAAGTGATTCTTGAAATGGAACTGTATTTAGATGAGATGAGATGAGATGAGATGATGTGTGTGTGTGTAGATGGTGAACGTGAGCCGGCTGGCGGCGCTGCCTGTGGGCGCGGGGCTGGGCGCGGACACGGAGCTGCCGTACGCGCACGAGTACACGCTGTGCTGCGTCAAGTTCCCGGCGGACGGCGAGGAGCGCGCCGACGCCATCGCCGCGCTCTGCGCCGACACCCTCAACCGCAAGCTGCTGCTCAACGTGGAGATGCGGGCCGCGCCGCCCGCCGTCACCCTGCTCGACCCCATCACCAAGGCCGACCTCGGCAAGGTACTCTACTCTACTCTACTCTATGCATATACATATACATCCAACTAGTACCCCTCCAACATTCAAGGGACTAGCATGCATGCTACCTGAGGCGCGGGTAGGGGGGGGCCTTGATCCGAGCACGTCTGACATGTTTGTTTATTATTATGTTTGCCTATTTGGAAGTATGCTTTGAAACAGTCATGCTTATTTCTAGCAAATGTGAA
Source organism: Thera britannica (assembly GCA_939531255.2). Classification (NCBI taxonomy): domain Eukaryota; kingdom Metazoa; phylum Arthropoda; class Insecta; order Lepidoptera; family Geometridae; genus Thera; species Thera britannica. Next base: position 19,273,134 of record OW618044.2, read on the forward strand.
GTTTGCAGAGCATGCTAATTTTAAGCAAGCTTATTAACATGCTTATAAGCATGATTTTTTTGAGCACGTCTGTCAGTACCTTTAAGTATACGAGCAGCCGCCCGCTAGTATACCATACTAGTTCTCGCTTATTTACCGGGATAAAAAGTTGTTTATGTTCTATTCCAAACTATAATCAATCTCCGGGCCAAATTCCATCCAGATCCGTTCAGGCGTAACAAACATCCATCCAAACTTTTACATTTATGATATTATAGTCCGAATGGTATATTATACATGCATGTAAACACAAAGTTATATTATGTATTACGGGAAGTAACCATTGCTCATCAAATATAAGTTTGTTGTCGAGTGAAGTTCTTGGTGAGTTTAGTTTTGGCGAGTAAGCGCCGATGGCCCGTTATTAGGGTGACTCGTAGCTGTTGCTAGTTCAGCCACCCGCTGATGTGATCCAAGAAGGCTGGCAACTTGTCTTGTGAGTAGAGCCCATGTATAAGTGTAGTGTTTGTTTCAGAATCTGATAAAAGAGGGCTTGGTGCTGATGGAATGGGTCCGCGAGCCGCGCATGGCTCCGCTGGTGGCGGAGTACCGCGCCGCGCAGGAGCACGCCAAGGCGGCGCGGCTCAACCTGTGGCGCCACGGAGACATCACCGACGACGACGCTGTCGAGTTCGGCGCGAGACGTTAAATACTCCCCCCTCCCCCTGCCCCTGCCCCTCCCCACACACACACACACAGACACAGACGTGCGTGTCGTCACTATTAGCACGGCGCGCACACAATGATAAGGCAGGCTTGCCTCTTATCGATAGTAATTACCATATAATAAAATTTTAACGAGGTGAAATTAAATAATCATATTAGTAACCTCTTTTTCGATTAGATGTACTTCAAGTAGATTTATGTCGTTATTTATTTTAATACCTTTTTTTACCAGCTTTTTATTTTCTATTATACTTTTTTTAACACTGAACATACAATGATGTACCGTTGTAGTGTTTTTCCATGCTTCTTGAATTGTATATTTTGAATTAATGCATGGTTTTAATTTTCAAAAAAAAAATTACCACACTGTTTAATGTTCATTATTGTTAATGTCGTTTTTAAAAACTGATTATACTATGCATGCATGTAACGACGCATTGATGTCTTCTGCACTCTAGTTTGTTACTCCGTACTTGCAAACTTCATAGTTAGTACATAGACTTCTCACTGGGATGTTTTGCAATAAGCAATACTTATTGGATGTTTAAACTTATTAGATTACCATAACTACCATAATATTGGTGCGTGGATTGTTATATTCATGGTATATAATAAACATATTTTAGGATTACACTGTTGTTTTTATTTACTGTTATACAGGGTGTCCCATAAGTCAACGTCCAGCCGAAAACGGGTGATGCGCCAAGTCATGACAGTTATCAGAAAAATATAAAAAAAATATTTGCTAAGTAACTTTTGAGTTATGAGTATTTAAAAAAAACAGGAAAAACTGACACCCTGTGATGATCTTTTAAGTCCTGTGACTACAAATATTAACTTTTCATTAAACTTTTTTCTGCAACGTAAGCATGAATAACCCTTCTGTAAATTACAATTCAAAATTAAGCCATAAATGCCTCAGTTTTCAATGAAATCGTAGAGTTTTGGCCAACGTTTCATTTCAGATAATTACATCACTCAACTTTAACAGTCTGTACTGCAAAAAAAATGTACTACACTATCATGGCATGTAACTTTAAAAATTGGCGCATTTATCCAGAATTCCAAAATGGTATAATACTTGCTAGAGTACTTCTTAGTTTTGGAAATAAAAAATGTTTTTTCAACTAAACCGGATTTCCAATCAATTTTATTTCATGAGATAAAATGTTTGTACCCTTTAAATTATGGACTTAAAATGCCTACGCTGCGTTTTTAAGTTGCTCACAAGTTACAAGTACAAGTAAATACCACTTCGACAATGCAAGTAAACAGATAGAACCACCATCTTGTCGAAAGAGTAATAACCATGAGTGTTCAAGTAATTTGTTAGTTTTAGGTGAAAGTTTGAAATAAAATTCAATCATAGGATTTCTTCAATCGTGATTTTAATTTAACTACATCAAGGATTTACAGCAAATGTTCAAACTGTTAGCCTTCAGCAGTGATGCAAGCTCTACATTTCCTTAAAAAAATCAGCTGTCTGTAAAGTCAGTTAACTGACGACAGTTGAACGTGACAACGTCATACAGCTGTCCACGCGGACGCATCGCTCACTTTGTCGCTCGTTCCGCGCTCTCACTTGCACTTCAAGTATTAAATGGAACGCCTCAGAGCGAGATAACGCCGCATGAGTCATGTTTTTTCGTACGAGCAGCCGACTGCATCGAATTACAAGACGTTATCACGTCAAAAACCATGTAATAAGACCGGCGACGGGCGAAGGCAAACTTTAGATTAAAATCACGATTGAAGTAATCTTATGATTGAATGTTATTTCAAACTTTTACCTAAAACTAACAAATTACTTGAAAACCCATGGTTATTACTCTTTCGACAAGATGGTGGATCTATCTGTTTACTTGCTGTGTACCTGTGAATTGTGAGTCACTTAAAAACACAGCGTAGGCATTTTAAGTCCGTCATTTAAAGGGTACAAACATTTTATCTATTGAAATAAAATTGATTGGAAATCCGGTTTAGTTGAAAAAACATTTTTTATTTCCAAAACTAAGAAGTACTCTAGCAAGTATTATACCATTTTGGAATCCTGGATAAATGCGCCAATTTTTAAAGTTACATGCCATGATAGTGTAGTAAATTTTTTTTGCGGTACAGACGGTTAAAGTTGGGTGATGTAATTATCTGAAATGAAACGTTGGCCAAAACTCCACGATTTCATTGAAAACGGAGGCAGTTATGGCTTAAATTTGAATTGTAATTTCTAGAAGGGTAATGCATGCTTACGTTGCAGAAAAAAGTTTAATGAAAAGTTAATATTTGTAGTCACAGGACTTAAAAGATCATCACAGGGTGTCAGTTTTTCCTGTTTTTTTTAAATACTCATAACTCGAAAGCTACTTAGCAAATATTTTTTTTTATATTTTTCTGATAACTGTCATGACTTGGCGCATCACCCGATTTCGGCTGGACGTTGACTTATGGGACACCCTGTATACCTACATATTATATTTATTACCTCGCACGGTACACCCGACAATCGCTTTTGGTCGGGTACCCTTTTACATTGATCAAAATGGTCAAAAGACTAGCCTCTCAGCTCAGGTAGTACTAGTACTGCCTTCTGCGTAGGTCGTGGGTTCGATCCCCACTGAGAACTTATATTTGTGTGGTGAACACGGATGTTTGTTTTCTACCTGGGTGTTATTACCTATATTTTGACTGGCCTCTCAGCTCAGTTGGTAGTAGCTCTGCCTTCTACGCCGTAGGTCGTGGGTTCGATCCCCACCAAGAACAAATACTTGTGTGGTGAACTCGGATGTTTGTTTTCTGTCTGGGTGTTATATTGTATTCAAAGTACTTATGTAAAAAAATTATATAAGTAATATATCAGCTATCTGGTTCCCATAACACAAGCTCTGCTTAATTTGGGGCTAGATAGTGTTGTGTGGATTGTCCAAAATATTTATTATTAATAATACCTACCTACAGTTTGTGCGGCACCGAAAACCTTGTGCTGGAGGGGTTGTAAGTATTACGTCGGGGTCACCAATGAGTTTCACACATAACGACCAAAAGGTTTGAATAGGAAATGAGTTTTCTTGGTGACATTCAAAACATTTATTTACAAAGATTGATCCTTATCAGCAACAAAATCCATTGGTTCAATAATACAGGGTGTAATTTTATTTGAAAAATCGTTCGGGTCCATTTCCGTCAAAAGTATAAGATTTAAAAAAAAAAATGCATCCCGAAGAGCGCATCGTGCGAAAATTTCCGATTTAAAAAAAAAAATCATAACTAAATAATTAAGTGACCTTTTTAAAATCGCAAAAGGACTAATTGTAGACTATACATTTGAGATTAATTCGAATTTAAGTGTGTTAAAAAAATATACTATTAGTCCTTTTGCGATTTTTAAAAGGTCACTTAGTTATTTAGTTATGAATTTATTTTTAAAAAATCTCAAATTTTCGCACGATGCGCTCTTCTTCGGACATCATAAAAATCTTAATAAATATGCAGTACATTTTCTTATAAATCGAGGACATGACTCCTTTCACGACTTCTCCCTACCTCTCGTGGTTCCGAACTTGGCCATCACCGCCCTGAATCTAGGAAACGGCTCCAACGATTTTAATGAAATCTTGTTTAAGAAAAGGATGGGATCAAAGCAAACTGTTAGAAGCACTTAGAGTGCAACCCTGCACATACATAATAATACATACCTAACAAGTAGCTAACTGAAGTGTCCAGTTCAGCATACAAAGTAAAAATCAAAATAGTTTTGTAAAAATATTTATTATGTAATAATCAATATGTAATGCATTTATTTATTTCTAATTATGTATTATTAATACAAAATAAGGTACAATTTCACAATTACAAATCTTTTATCACTAACAAATCAGATTTTTTTGTTTGTATTTAATTAAATATTGTTTAACTGGCCAATTCGATTTTTGGTGTGTAACAGAAGCAGAAGACAACTCTACAATACGAAGGGTACGCCATTAGTACCTAGGCCAATGTACACACGGATACAGAGCAAGAATAATGATGATGGGTACTACAAGAACATAAAGCGAGTAGCGTACCTACTATAGATAGACTGGATGTGTATTGTGTAGGTAAGATTTGAGTGGTTTAACAATTTCCATCTGTAAGGGGGTGGTTTCCATGTTACGCTGGCCAATCGATAGGCCAATGATGGTCTTGATTATTATTTCCAATTTCACACAAACGATGGTATTACAAAAAGGGTTTAAAATTAAATTTTCTACAATTTTAGTTCTTATTAGTTTTTCCTAGGGTCGATATTTTCCGATTCATAGTAAAGAGGAACTTTTTAATTATTTTTTACTTTGTGTTTTTTTGTATGTTTCGTGTAAAATAGGAATAAACGTTATATGTAATACAATAATAAGATTATACCCCACCGCGGTATAAATCAAAAATATCGATCCGACAAAAAAAATATAGGAACACAACTTTGTTTCTAACATATTTCATGTGCTTAAAATTTAAAATAAATGAGTTGTAAATTAAACAAAAACGATACACAAATCTTAAACTAGAGAGAAGTAACTGGTTTTTTTTATTACTAATATTATTTCTACTATCAATTTCTAAGCTAAACTGGATGTTTGATATTTTTTGTGACTTGTCCCACTATTATTAACCTAATAAATAATAATCATTAAGTTGTGAAAACAATTTTGGAATGTAAGCAGGGTGCACCTGGGTTGAATAAACCGCGTGAAGTGTAATGTAAGCAATAGTATCTATGTTAGTAGCATACAGAAGAGTAACAGAGGAGGGCTTGCCTTACGAACAAAGAGCAAGAACGGATCGCACAAGTCAGAGGTTTTCAGCTTTGGGATTACTTCCTGGAACACGTCCGAGAGTAAGAGTGCTATTACCAGAACCTTGCGTCTACGTAACCCCGAAGGGACTTCAAATGGCGGTCGCTTCTTATAACTATACTAACATATTTTAAATATTATTATTGCTTGATTGGCTAGTTTAGATTACATACCTGTTTTAATGTATGAATTACCGTGGTATCAAAAATACATATTTAACTAGCCGTAATGTAATTATAATTGATTCTTAAAACCATTGCATTCTAATTCTTAATTATATTAAGACGACAAGCTTGGATCATTTTGTCATAGCTAAGTAATTGCTTTGGATGTAAAACTACATAATATATTAAGTCTTACCGATTGTTCATAAAACTAGATAGCTACATAACATCGATTGACAGTACATTTGTGCTAAGTATACGTATTCGTACCTTACTACCTATTTTAATTTGTACGGCTAGCCAAATTAATAATATTTAATTATATAAATGATAAATATTGTAGACAGGCGTCAGGCTCAGTTAGTAGCAGTTAGTTAGTAGCCCTGCCTTCTGCGCCGTAGGTCGTGGGAGCGATCCCCACCGAGAACAAATATTTGTGTGGTGAACGCAGATGTTTGTTCTCTGTCTGGGTGTTATATTTTATTCTAAGTATGTATTTACAAAAAAAAAAAAAAAAAATTATATCAGGTTCCCATAACACAAGCTCAGCTTAATTTGGGGCTAGATAGTGTTGTGTGGATTGTCCAAAATATTTATTATTTATTTATTTATATATTTTTGTGTGGTGAACACAGATGTTTGCTCTGTTCTTGGGTTTATAAAAAAAGGTTGGTATTTATAAAAAAAGTAACATAGATGTTATGTCAGCGTGCTGGTTCTGAAAATGATAGTGGTGGTATTAGTATTGTTACCTACACGATCAAACGTACCAGGTCAATTCTTTCTGTAACGTCTCACACCACTTTTGTACTACCTTCCTATAGTATTACGAAACTGATCATTTTATTACTTTATATAATTTACGAATATACGATTACAATAGTCAGTAAAACGCCTATTATTATAATAAATTAAATCCGTGAATGTACATGAAGAAATGCGTAATTAACGGCGTTGTTTTTCAAATTTGAACTATAAATTGCAAAACAGTACCTACTTATGCTCAAATAGCTTAAAAAGTAACTCCATTAAAATTATTGCGTTTAAATACGCATTAAACCTAGACAAGGCAAACATTTATAAATTCCTGGTGGACAATAAATTATGACCATTAGAGATTGATTTGTATATAATTTATCCTACTGCTTCATTAAAACTACGGTTTTGTTCGATGTATTACAACGCAACCATGTGCCAATACGCGATAGGTAGTGACGTTATTTCACTGCATGCACGAACCACGATACGCGACCAAAGTCGCAGGCGGAGCCAGTACCTACACACTCCAGGCGAACTAATGTACTATTGACGTTAAACATTTCTGTTAATAATTATTTATTTGTTTTAGTGTGATCCACGGCGCGCGTGAAGCCCTAAAGCGAAACGTGCATGTGTTTTTTAACCATATTTTTTCTATAAACTTTCATACAACGTGTTTGGTTTTTACAATTTTCTATTTTATATCCCAAATGGTAGACCGAGAAAGAATACGTCCAAAATAAAAAAATAATCATTCAAATTGAGAATTGCAAAGAGAATGATTCATCAACAATTGCATTTAATAATAATAGCATTTAATAATAATAATAATAAAAATAGGAATAACCAACCATTGTCGTATCCGCCCAACGACTGTCGGATCAGGTACGGGCTATCCAACGATGCAAGTTGCTGGAACAGTCCGTGATTGATCGGCTCCGCCTGGAGACGCTGCCTACTCACGTGACTTCTCCCTTGACGCGGGACCTACCTGTGGTGGCGATAGCCCCGAGTCTGGCTATGGTACCGTCATCAGTGACGACACAAGAGACCCAGGTAGATCCTGAAGTTGACGAAGAAGATTCAACGAGTATGGGCGTAAGTAGCCAGGTGAGTGAGCAATTGAGGAGGGCTTTGGAGGACGCCGTTGAACGGTATCGCTTTGCATTTGACTGTAGACCACGATTACCACGTTTGCCTACCCACAGACGCAATCTAGCGTTAATGGGAGCCCTGAATACTTTGCTAATCCCGTACATACAAGATAGCGAAAATTTAATTGATACCCACTCGATTATGTATTGCGGCGCTATCGCGGCGTGCCGCGTTGCTCATGTCAAGTTTCCGGATACTGACCGATCAACGCGTCCCGTCGGGGTTGCGCCTGCATGGCAAGTGCGGATTGAGCGGCGTATCAACTCATTCAGGACTCTCATTGCTAAGCTTATCTGCTTTAGCCGGGGCAATAGTCGCCCCCGAGTCATGCGTTTTGTGACACAAGCTTTTGCCGGGACCGATATCCGGCCCCAGGATTATATGGCTTGTGTCACAGATCGCATTGACTATCTGAAGCAGAAAGTCTGTGCTTGGGCAAGCCGTATTCGTCGCTATAGGAAACGTGTAGATCGATATTGGCAAGACCGCGTTTTCCAGAGTGATCAAAGGAAGGTGTACCGGAGATGGGAGGGCTCTGACCAACGTGTTAGTGACGGGCAGGTACCAGATGCCAATGTGATGACTGATTTTTGGCGGCGTATCTGGTCGGTACCTGTCGAACACACCGAGGGTGACTGGATGAATGTTGTCGAGCGGGAATGCGAGAACATCGAATGCATGGAGTCTATTAGCATAGAACCCGAAGACGTTAGTTGTGCAATCCGTAAGGCTCAAAACTGGAAAAGTCCTGGGCCAGACGGATTGCATAACTTCTGGATAAAATGGATTCGGTGTTCACATTACCGCTTGGCGACACAATTCCAAGAAGCTCTCGAGCTTGGATCCCTTCCTTCTTTTATGACCACAGGTGTCACCTTTCTGCTCCACAAGTCCGGTAGTGCCACGGACCCAAAGAATTACAGACCTATTACGTGCTTGCCTACCATCTACAAGCTCCTTACATCCATTCTAACTACAAAAATTAATACGCACATTGTTTTGAACAATATTTTAGCCCCTACTCAAAATGGATGTAGGGTTGGGTCCCGTGGCACTAAGGAGCTCCTCCTCATAGACATGACCATTAGCCAACAAGTTCGACGGAGTAGGAGGGCTCTTTCTGTTGCCTGGATTGACTATAAGAAGGCCTATGATTCGGTGCCTCATTCATGGCTGGAGAGGATCTTAGAGCTGTATAAAATTGATGCAGCTCTGAAATCATTTTTAAGCTCATGCATGAGACAGTGGACCACAGTTCTTCGTCAACCAGGTGATGGCAACAGCTCTCCTGATCCGATGAACTTTATAAGGATTGAGCGAGGCATTTTCCAGGGTGACAGTCTGAGTCCACTGTGGTTCTGCCTAGCACTGAATCCTCTCAGCACATTGCTGAAGGATTCAGGGTTAGGCTACAGGCTTCGGAGGGGAGGTGAGCTTATAAGTCATCTGTTGTACATGGATGATCTCAAGTTATTTGCACCGAAGCGCCAAGACTTGATGGAGCTACTAAAAACCACTCAGATGTTTAGTAGTGCCATCAGGATGGAGTTTGGTGTAGATAAGTGTGCGGTCTTACATGTAGAGCGGGGGAGAGTTGTAAATTCTCCGAATTTGCAGCTCTCTGAAACAGTAATGCTCAAATCTCTTTCCGAGACCGAAACCTATAAGTACCTTGGTATGTCAGAGTCGTTGGGTGTTTCAGTAGATGACATCAAGAAATTGGTGAAAGAGCGTTTCTTTGGTCGGCTGACAAAAGTACTTAACAGTCTTTTGTCTGGCGGCAATAAGGCGCGCGCTTTCAACGGTTGGGTGATGCCTCTATTGATATACTCCTTTGGCATACTAAGATGGAGTCAGACAGAGCTAGACGCCCTGGATAGGAGGGTGCGTCAACAGCTCACGTTGAATCGCATGTTGCACCCACGCTCATCTGTTATGAGACTGTACATTCCACGGAAAGAGGGGGGTCGTGGCTTTTTAAATGCCAAGAACCTCCACAACCGTGAAATGTGCAGTCTTAGGGATTATTTCCTCAACAATGGGAGTGGGATGCATCGCGATGTGGTGGCAGTTGACAAAGGCCTCACACCGCTCTCCTTGGCGAACGAGAACTGGCGTAAACCCGTAGTACTGAGCGCTGAAAACCGTAAGGACGTATGGAAGAGCAAGGAGCTACATGGGAGGTTCTATCGCGCCTTAACAGGGCCTGATGTGAACCTCCTAGCTTCTGTAAACTGGCTACGTTTTGGGGACCTCTTTGGGGAAACCGAAGGTTTTGCCTGTGCAATTGCAGACGAAGTAATGATGACGAACAACTATCGAAAGTATATCCTGAAGGACGGTACGGTCGACATTTGTCGGGCATGCCGCCGTCCTGGAGAGTCGCTCAGGCATATAATTTCGGGTTGTTCGCATCTTGCTAACGGCGAGTATTTGCACAGGCACAATCTAGTGGCCAGAATCATCCATCAACAACTTGCTCTTCGGTACGATCTTGTGGAGTCTGAGGTGCCGTACTATCAGTACGCCCCGGTGCCAGTTCTTGAAAATGGTCGTGCATTGCTCTACTGGGATCGCTCTATCATCACGGATAGGACTATTGTTTGCAATAAGCCTGATATCGTGTTGGTCGACCGATCTCAGCGGCGGGCAATGCTCGTGGACATCACCATTCCGCATGACGAAAACCTCGTGAAGGCCGAGAAGGAAAAGCTCAGCAAGTACCTAGACTTAGCCCACGAGGTAACTACCATGTGGAATGTTGATTCCACGATCATTGTCCCGATAGTCGTTTCGGCGAACGGCCTAATAGCGAAGAGCCTCGACCAACATCTCAAGAGGCTCTCGCTGGATGGTTGGCTCAAGGGTCAGATGCAGAAGGCGGTGATCCTGGACACAGCACGCATTGTCCGGAGGTTCCTCTCTCTGCAGCCTTGACCACCGGTAGCTTGGGCCTAGCCCCGTTGTTGGTGGCGCACTAGTTTTTAAGTTTTTTATAATTATGTTTTTTATTTAAATAATTATACCTATATTGTAAAAAACTTAAAAATTAAGAAAATAAATTAAATATCTGAATAATAATATAATAGCAAAAGCTGAGTCAGGGCCTATTTGGCATGACATCTAAGCACGGAACATACCTACAGTGCATGTAGTGGAGTGGGTATGTATTATGTAACTAACCTACCTACCTACTTTATTATTTGTGTTCGATTGTATTTTATTTTATTTTCATTCTTTTTTGTGCCTATTCATTATTATGTATTGTTATTATATTATGTTTTAGTATTATGTTTGTCAGTGTTCCGTTCTGTTAAATAAATATATTTTCTTTCTTTCTTTCTTTCTTTCTTTCATTTTTTTTAACTTTAGTTGGGGATTATGCGTGTGTAGTATCTTTAACGATATTAATTTAGGCTTGGATATAACAGGAATACGTCCATATCTTTATGGCGCACACCGCAAGATCATCCAATGAAATCGCCACAAAATACCATTACCTTATAGTAATAATGATCGAGTGGCACTTGCATCTGTAACCTAAACTGTAAGCACCATTCCATCCCTAGGCTTGTGATCGAAGTAAGGCTCGGTGGTCATTGGCGGAACGTTTACCAAGAAGTGCTGTATGGAAGGGTAGTAGTCCCGGCAGGTCCAGGTGTCGTCGTGTCCTCCGCCGATGAGCACCACCAGCTTCTTGCACAGCGCCCCGCAGCGGTTGTAGAGATCCTTCGCCATCGACGGCGGCACCAGAGCGTCCATCGATCCGCACATCACTAACGTCGGAGTCACAACGCGACCAATCTTTTGCAGTGACATGTACTGAAATGCAAGAAACAGCCTGAATACGACAGAGAACAAACAGGAGCAAACCATTGTTTGCTGAAGTACATTAAAAAATCTGAGATTTTTTTAACTTTTAGCACACTATCTAGTATCTGCATAATCAAATCATGGCGGAATGACCACATATATCACAAGTGTGAATAGAAAAGTTTACCACTTTTTTGGCAGTAGCATAGAAAACACGAAAAATTATCAGATTTTTCATCAGAAATCCTATTATATAGAATGTAATATATTAGGATAAAGTAAGTACCTTGTTCTTATGACAGAAGTTCGGCAGCCAATTCAGACATTTCCACTTAAGAATGATTCTTGCCATATCTGGTATGCTGGTGAAGGTGTTCTCTATGATCATAGCCCATATTTTATTCCTGTTGTCAGGCCTCGACGCCAGGTCTATAGCCACGGCTCCTCCTGTGTACACAAACCATGGCCTTCATTACAACATATTCTAGCTAAAATACTTTTTTTCAAAACCCACATGACTCCCAATCCCTTAAGTAGGCACTTTACCTACTTAGGGGATTAGGTAAGAATGAACCACACTTATATTATAAATGCGAAAGTTTGTAAGTTTGGATGGATGGGTGGATGGTTGCATGTTTGTTACTCAATAACTCTGGAACGACTCAACGGATTTAAATGAAATTTGGCACAGATATAGATTATAGTCTGGAACCTTTTATCCCGGTAAAATGTATGGTTCCCGTGGGATAGCTTTGTTTTTAATTAAATGTATAAGAGAAAGTCGTGTTTATAGACAAGAACGGCTGAGCAGCTTTGGCTGAAAAATGGTGTAGAGGTGGCTTAAATCCAGGAGACGGACATTGGATGCTTCTTAACCCGAAAAATCAACGGGAACGGGGCGTAACGGGAACGGGACGAGCGAAGCCGCGGGCGGCCTATTGTATAAAATAAAATCATATTAAAAATACTTGATGCATACTTAGTGGTTTACTCACCAAGAGATCTGCCAAACAAGATAAGCTTGGTGGGGTCAATGTCTGTTCTCTGAGAGATATAATCCAGGGTTGTCTGTGCATCTGCATAGAAACCGCATTCCGAAGGAGATCCTTCAGACAGTCCGTATCCTCGGTACTCCATCATCAAAATGTTGATGTTTAACTTGTGGTAAAACCCCGATACATTTGATAGCCTTAAAAAATATAAAGAGAGACTTTAAACAACCATTTAAAATTAAGGTATTGTTGAGATAGAATAAAACAACACAAATCCTTGGTGGGCCCTTTTTGCGTGACCCTTGACACGTGATGCACGAACTTTTTTAGGTTCTACAACACGCCGGTTTCCTCACTTTGTTTTCCTTCACCATTTTGAGAGTACTGGCATAGTGCACATACCTTTTTCGACAGAAAAACTCATTGGTACACGAGTGGATTTGAACCCACGACCTTCGGATCGGAAGGCGGGGCCGCTACCACTAGACCACCAGTGCTCCTTATAAGCAGCCGGACCAGGCAAATTTGATGAATATAAATCATTCCTCACTCACCTCTGCCCCATATTGCCTGCGTTTCCATGAAAAAATATCATGGTAGGTGTTAGATTGCTGTTTACTGGCTGCTTTATTAGAAACAAGTGTATTTTGTAAGCATCCTTGTTTTTTATTTTGATACTCTCATATGGCAACTTGTAGTTACTAGGTTGCAATACAAACACTCTTGAGTCAGCCGGGTCGTTTGGATAGTACAGTAAAAGATCTTGGGCACTGTACAATATACCTGTTGAAAACAATTATCTTTAGTTAAAGTCAAAAATATGTTAATTCAGTTGTATCACAAGATCACTTTGAAATGTCTTAAAGCTAGGTAGTCTAGGTGCCAGTTCCAAGCGACTGAGCCTAGAAGAACAGGCAGCAATGGCTTGGTTTTTACCTTGTTTTTGACATATAATATTTATGTTTTCTTAAAAAGCTTTTGCATACAAAACCTACACATTTTATAGGCTGGATAGTGTTGTGTGGAATTTCCACAATATTTATTTATTTATTGCTAAACAGTCCATCACAATGATTGCAGAGTGTAGCATTCAGTAAATGTAACATAGGTACCTACCAACTTCATTTGGCAAGCTGTCTGCAATCTGCTAGTGACAATCGGGCCAGCGGATCTAGGCAGCTCTGAAGTGAGCTTTTAGGCTTGTACGAAAATTGACAATATTATTAGTAGTGCAGTATTACAATGAAAGACTTACCAGATATTCCTACAACGAAAACAGCAAACGCTAGTAAAAACCCGTAGAACCAAAATACTAAAACACTAGCAAATAGTGTAAATGCTGATACTATCCATAGCCTGTATAGAATTATCCGTATGATGTGATACATTTTCACGTTCATTGTAAATCTAAATTAAACTCTCATTTTTTTGGGTTTGTTTGTGGATATTTTGGAAATCTAAAATGGTTTTTTATGTATATCTAAATAACAGTTCTATTATAGTTCTGTAAGAGCAAAGCAATGAGTATTTATTGCTACGCTTTGCGCTTTGGGAGAAGTACGAATATTTAACATGTCTAGTTATATTATTATTACTTATATTCAGTTTTGCTGTAATTTTGGGTTCGGTCCGGTTAATGTACATCCAGTTATAACGAATCCACTTTTTTCCACTGTGAAATTGTAAAGGCCCATGTACACTGCCGCAGATAAATATTTCTATTATAACTTATTTTTATCTAGCGATGGATAATTGTACTAAACGGGACAGCCTCTTTGAAGGTATTAAAAAAAACATTTTCTAGCACTGCGGCGGCCGCTACCGCAGCAAGCTCACTCTGCTTGCTCGCATTGTGCGTAATTTTTATGTTATATTATAAAATAACCTAAACTATCCAAGTCGGATCCGTCCTAAAATGAATCGAGGACAAGGTATAAGTATCCAGTGCCAGTACAAAAAATAAAAAATCCATGTTTGAATCGCTCCAGTGTGCTTATAGCTTAACTGGCATTGTAATATTTTTTTATTATTTCATAGTAAAGTATGGTGGAAAACGACACGTTTTCCACTTTATTTAGGGTAATGTTACTTTTTGAGATGTCTCATTGTCTCATTTGAGATGTGTGAAAGATTAATTTATATGATTTAACAAGGATTTAACTCATAAGTTATATTTGACTGTCTGCCACTGGCAGCACTGGTCTGGTTTGCACGGGTCCCTTGGCGGAAGGACTTTGTATACAAGTCAGACAAAAATAAAAATAAAATTGCATGGGTCCGGTTAATGTACTTCCAGTTTGTGCATTGTACATGTTGTACAATTACTGGACGTACATTAACCGTTCTATTGTATAACCAATTAAAACGAAACCTTTTTTGTTTTTTGGATTCGTTTTAACCTGTCGTACAATAAACAAATTATTTAATATATAAATGTACAAATTAACTGCGTGTGCAAAATTGACACGCAATGTCAATTTCAAGTAAATTAATTGGAAGTTTAATTGGAAGCCATTAAGGTCCATGTACTCTGGAGCAATTAAATTTTAACTCTTTTTTTAGGGTTCCCTAGCCAAATGTCAAAAACGGAACCCTTATAGATTCGTCATGTCTGTCTGTCTGTTCGTCCAAGTCACAGCCATTTTACTCCGAAACCGTAAGAGCTAGACTGATGAAACTTGGCGAGTAGATGTATTCTGTGAACCGCATTATGGGTTTTACACAAAAATAGAAAAAAACTATAAATTATTTCATCAAACCCATACGTGTGGGGTATTTATGAATTGGTTTTCTAAAATGATGTTGAGGTTTCAAATATCGTTTTTTTTCTAAACTGAATAGTTTGCGCGAGAGACACTTCCAAAGTGGAAAATGTTTGTCCCCCCCTCTAACTTCTAAAATAAGAAAGTGATAAAATTAAAAAAAAAAAATGTTGTATGTAAAATACTTTCAACGATATTTGGTTTGAACGAGATCCAGCCAGTAGTTTTTTTTTTATACCTACGTCATAAATCGTAAACCGCAATTTACCTTTCGACGAACTACAAGAACCTTTATATTATGTTTCTTGATGCTACGGAACCCTTCATGGGCGAGTCCGACTCACACTTGGCTGCTTTTTTAAACAATGGATACATGTCCTTAAGATGATAGCCCCTTTGGAGATATTATAGAAATAACATTTTCTAGCACTGCGGCTGGTGGCCGCTGCCGTGGCACGCTTGCTTTACTCGCTCGCCTTGTGCATAATTTATATTTCCTAACATAACCTAACCTATCCGTGTTATGTCGGATCCGCCCTATAAAGTTTCAACGACAAGTACAAGTATCTGCTGCCAGTAAAAAGAGCAAAAATCAATAATTGAATTGCTCATTTGCGTTATTGCGATGCCAGTTATGGCTTAACTGGCATCGTAATAACGGGGCGTACAATAACAACATGTGTGTACATTATCCTGCTGTGGTGCTGTGCATTATCTGGCCGTACATTAATGCCTCCCGTTTGTACAGGCAGGCAGGCAGGCCAGTTTTGCACGTTATTGTGTACACGCCCAACGAAGTAAAGAAACTCGAAAACTAATTAAACACTAATTACGAAAGATTATTGATGCTTCCAAGCAAAGTATTTTTAGTTCCGTCTAGTTTATGTCCAATTCGAGGAAAGGATGTCCGTAAGTGCCAGCGCTGAGAACCTGTCGACTGATGCCCAGGTGAGAGTTTTGAAAAACTTGCTTGTAGATAGGTGTAGGTATATACTACTACTAAGGTGTTTGCTATTGCGCACCTGATATCGCACAGTGCGTCACAGCTGTCGATTCTAGTGAAGTTTGACCACAGTTTTCCCTTGCAGAGCGATGCAATTCATGTGTGAGTCATGCTACTGGGGTCCTAATGCGGATGCCACGGCCTAACTCACTTCCGCATACATACATTCATACATTCACGCATTGCGACCTACAAGAACACAGAGTTCACTCAAAAAAGTTTTCAAAACTTTTGTTAACATCACTGCTTGAATTTTGAGGTAATTGAGCCCATAAAACCTACCAATGCAATGCTAAAACTAGCATCTGAATTAGCTCTTCAGCTAAATGACAACTTATAAAAATACAATACATAGAGTAGTATACAGTAGAATCTGGATATAGCAACCTTCAAGGGACCGGAGATTTGGTCGTACTAACTGGATGTCGCACAAAACAACCAGATACTTAAGTGGTTTTTTATTGCATATTTATGAATAAAATTAGTATTGCTGTAGTTCTTATTCTATAGTAATGATGCATACAATAAATTAATTTAGATGTAAATTAATACTGCACCCAGTTTAATCAAAGTACCTACCAAGTATAATACTATTATTATGCACCTATGTACTGCATTTTCGTTCAATGACTGAGAAAGTCTATAATTTATTAGTTTGTGTCTGAATTTGCTTAGAATTTTGAACAGCATTGTGAATACGAGGCATAATCTTTGACATAAAATCATCAAACACATTTAGTGTTTCTGCAGCCTTAGTTTTAGACGCGTTCTTAACGTGCCTTGCGCACGTCTAGGTGTTTCACTGATCGCTACTGCAGAACGCTTAGATGTGCACTAGGCCTTAAACTGATTTACGCGTGCCAATAAAGTGGTAAAGGGGAAAAGTAGGGATGCATGATGGAGGTGCATAGATATCGTAACCAAAACACTGCACGTCGTTCTAACCAGACGATTTATTGTCACAATAGGTTGTTATAAGGAGATGGTCGCTTTACCCGGAGTCGTACTAAACGGATACATTTTCATAGTACACCCGTATGAAGCCAACCTTGTTGTTGCATGTCCGTTGCTATAAGCGGTTAACCGTTAAAAGCGGAGTCGTAATTAGCTGTTGCTTCTTATCTTTTTGACATATTTTTAGGGTTCCGTAGCCAAATGGCAAAAACGGAACCCTTATAGATTCGTCATGTCTGTCTGTCTGTCTGTCCGGCCGTGTCACAGCCATTTTTCTCCGAAACCATAAGAGCTAGACTGATGAAACTTGGTATTCTGTGAACCGCATTAAGGTTTTTACACAAAAATAGAAAAAAAACTATAAATTTTGGGGGTCCCCATACTTGAAACTGAAACTCAAAATTTTTTTTTTCATGTAACCCATACGTGTGGGGTATCTATGGATAGGTCTTCAAAAATAATGTTGAGGTTTCTTATTTAGTTTTTTTCTAAACTGAATAGTTTCCGCGAGAGACACTTCCAAAGTTAAAAAAAGTTGGTCCCCCCCCTCTAACTTCTAAGATAAGAGAATGATAAATCCAAAAAAAATATATGTTGTACATTACTATGCAAACTTCCAACGATATTTGGTTTGAACGAGATCTAGCCAGTAGTTTTTTTTTATACGTCATAAATCGTAAACCGCAATTTTCCTTTCGACGAACTACAAAAACCTTTATATGATGTTAATTGATGCTACGGAACCCTTCATGGGCGAGTCCGACTCGCACTTGGCTGCTTTTTTATTAGGAAGGACTTACACAATGTTATAAAACAACTTGTTACGTATAATTGTATTGCAGGCATATTCTATTACTAAATTAGCTACTTACTAGGAACTTGTAATAAATAGGTATTTATTTATTAATTATTTAAATGCAATAATTGTGATTATTTTTTATTTAAGTTAAGTTTTAGTTTAAGTTTAAAATTCCGCACACAGTTGTATTTTGTTATTTTGGAATAAATGAATATGAATAAGCGGATTCTAGTGTACTTTAAAAAAGGGAGAATGGTTTCTGGATTATTTTGTTTATAAAATTAAACCAGATACCAGATAAGGAAAGAATACTTATTTCAGCACAGTAACTGTTAGATCTCATTTAGAAGGAACTTCCTAACTACAGCTTCTGGATCATACAATAAAACAGAGTGCTTACTCGGAAATAATAACATTTATTGTTATTATTTAAGAACTGATTTAGTCATTCGTTGTCAAGTTTTTTGTTGAAGCCATTGAAGGCCAGCGCACACCTGGGTCGCTGGCGTCGGCGATCAGTGAAACACTGTCAAATTTAACAGCGTTTCACTGATCGCTAACGCCAGCGACCTAGATGTGCGCAGGCCTTAAATCGGCGCAAACAATGTCCTCAGGCAGAATGTTCCAGTTATGAGACAGTCAGTTACTAAACAATCAAAACTGGCACTGGCGCCTGTAGGCGAGCATGCAATGCTTGTGAGCATAGCATAAATTAAGTGCCAATTCATCCAACCATCCAACTCCCATTTCCGGCACCTTAGTTCATTCATTGTATGGATCCAAGTGTCGGAGAGAGTGGCAGAGATACAAATACTGAGATGGATGTGTGTTGTGACAACAATGAACAAGATATGGAATTAGTATATTGGGGGCAGTCTGAAAGTAGCACTGGTGACGGTAAAATTGAGCAGCAACATGGGCTGGGGTGGTATGGGCATGTCATGAGGAGGAATGAAAGTCATGTGACAAAATCATGTGATGAGTAGGAATGTAGATGAATATGTGGGTAGAGGTTGGCCAAAGGAAAGATGGATGAATGGTGTGACATAAATAAGAATGAAGTGATTAACGACAACATATTGTGCAGCCCCCACATCAAGCGGAATAAGGGCAGTAAGAAGAACTCGCAAACCAACTCGGAAGAGGCAGTTATATAACAAACAAAAAGGTGCTACATTAAAATCATTGCATCAAAAATGTAGGTTCCAACGAAAAGTTAATTGAATTATTATGAAAATGGTACAGTCCACAGTTTAATCAAAATCTTTGAAAGCTTTCACTACTCTAAAATGGATGTTTTAATCTCCCTGAAATTCACTATAGTTTTTTTCTTATACAATAAAAAAGCAATTTTGAAGTTTATTAAGATGTAGTAACTCATTAGTTTACTCAACAGTGAATTCCCCAGTAGTGGACACACTTCCTTGTTTTGTAGCTGTTAAGTGTCACCATCTATGTATGACACATACCCCCGAATACTGAAACGCAACTCAGATTTAAGCACGTCTCAAGCGACGAATATTTGACAGTTTTCAATGAAAATCTGTCAAATATTCGTCGCTTGAGACGTGCTTAAATCTGAGTTGCGTTTCAGTATTCGGGGGATAGCAAATCAATGAATAATTACCTACTCTTGCTTGAACTAAGGAATAGTTGTTAGTTAGTGTTTTAAAATATAACATTTATCAAAAGTGTATATTTATTCTTCATTGAGGTTGGCGTTTCTGAAGCTCACCGATTGACATAACCTGAAGCCGTAAGGACGGTCGCTACTGAATCAGCCTCAATTAATAGGTACTTAAACATTATTTAGTGTGTTTAGTTTAGAAATTGGTGTTGTATAAAATATTTATTCATTTTTACTAAATGTATGTACCTACTTAAACATTGCACCTGTTTCTTCAAAGGGGTAAATGGAGCTTCATACATTGGCCCAGTTTTCGGCCGCATTTCTTGAGTATAAATAGTAAAGAAGGCAATATCAATAGTGATCAGGTATGTACATGAGGTGTGCCTTATTGCTTGAAGAGCATTCTAATAAAACGGACACGTGTTGTAACTTGTAGAGTTGTGATGGAGGCTCCATGTGCCTGGAGCTGGCCCTCGAAGGCGAACGGCTGTGCAAGGCCGGGGACTGCCGCGCCGGGGTTGCCTTCTTCCAGGCAGCCATCCAAGCCGGGACAGATGACATACGGACCCTTAGTGCCATCTACAGCCAACTGGGGAATGCTTACTTCTACCTTGGGGACTACAATAAAGCCATGCAGTACCACAAACACGACCTCACCCTAGCTAGGTATTATACTGCAAAATGAAACGTATTCTTCTTTACAGATTCAGCTGTTGTGATTAACTTATTATGATATATCTGCCATTTGCCAGGACAATGAACGACAAGCTAGGCGAGGCGAAGGCGTCTGGCAACCTCGGCAACACCCTGAAGGTGATGGGCAAGTTCGCGGAGGCGATCCAGTGCTGCAAGCAGCACCTGGAGATGTCGCGCGCGGTGGGCGACCGCCTGAGCGAGGGCCGCGCGCTCTACAACCTCGGCAACGTGTACCACGCGCAGGGCAAGCAGCTCGGCCGGCTGCAGCAGAACGACCCGGGCCACTTCCCGCAGGAGGTGAGGGAGTGCCTGCTGCAAGCCGTCGACTACTACGAGGCGAACCTGCAGCTGATGCGCAGCCTGGAGGACCGGCAGGGCATGGGGCGCGCGTGCGGCAACCTCGGCAACACGTGCTACCTGCTGGGCGAGTTCGCGCAGGCCATCCGCTACCACACGGAGCGGCTGCGCATCGCGCAACACTTCGCCGACAAGCCGGCCGAGCGGCGCGCCAACACCAACCTCGCCAACTCGCACATCTTCCTCGGACAGTTCGAGAACGCAGCCGACCACTACAAGTAGGTCACTCTCCATCTATCCTAACTACCACTCTCTCTCCACATCAGGACTCTCTCTCCGCATTCTATAGAACGCGCCGCGGACAAACTGCATGTGCTATTATGTCAAGAAACCACACAACCACAAATTATTTACATCATCCCCATCAGCCTATAAATTATCTCGGTTCTTGCTATTAGAATTGTGTATTCAAGAATAATAGGCTTAGTAAGGGTGGTTCGTTTATAATCCACATGCGGTTTGTCAAGTTTGCCAAGTACTCAGTGCATTTTGATAGCTTCTGTACATGCTACTAGTGTTTTATTTTATTTTAATGCAGGGACTTAAAATCGTAGCACGACTTAGTTTGCACCAATCGTGGAAATGCGTATACTTCTAAAGAGCATATTGGTAGCTTCTTAGGCTTGTTAAATAATTCAGCTGTCTATCAGACAATTACCTACTTACCCGCGCCGTTTAAGATATTTTAACCCGTATTTACCCGTTAATTAACGAAGTTAATATTTTGATTAACTTTTAAGTTAACTTTGAAAAATGTTAACGGACACGTTAACTTCCGTTAAATATGCAGAAGTCCGTTAATCGTTAATCCAATATCCTAGTTACGGGCGTGCCGTGCGGCGCGTGGCAGCGTCTGAAACAAAAACAAAACTGGATATATTTTGCCGGCGCGAGCGAGTGAGAAAGAAAACTGCGAAGAGATTTGTTTCGTTTGATAATTTCATTACTTAGTGCCGGTGCTTAGAGTGACGAGTGTTTCGATTGTTTGTATGTTGTTATTATAAATTACTGTTAGTGATCATTTGCGTGTTGATAATTGATAAAAAAGAGTGCAGTATCATTTAGTTAGATAGAAAAAGTATACTGTGTAGTAATTAAAATAAAACCATTTATCATGGATGTTGGAAGGAATGTGATGGATCAGATTCCAGCGGCCCTGATGAGAATCCATGGCCACTCTTCGAAAAAGGAGAACTCATTCTGACAATGACGATATTAATGAAGGCACACGAACGCTACGATTTAAAGATGCAATTTTACACATATTGACGGATTAACGATTAACGTTAACTTGCGTAAATTCTTCCGAAATGTAACGCTTCAACGTTTAACGAAGCTAACTTTTTTTGTAACGGATTAACGAAGTTAACTATGTATTTGATTAACGGTGCCCAGCTATGATTTTAAATATATATTAAATTGCGGGGTTGGTTATAATTTGGTATATAATTTCCAATTTTTACAATTTCATTAGTATTGATGGTTGTTTGGGCTGGTTTTATGCATAATAACGAATGTTAGACCCTTTCACCAGTTGGAGGCACGCTGGTTTTAACGGCGCGATTAACAACCCTAATGCCGTTTATAGACCAACGAACGAATGCAACCAAATAAGTAATGGTGTTCATACCTTGTTAGGTGCTTACTTATTTATGTTGAATGGTATTGTTTGGCTTGGGCTACTTGTACTACTACTGTATTGTCCATTTCCTATAGTTTGTGCTCGTTTGTGTGGTCAAAGTGAATGTATTTTTTCTTCTTATTTAATGTACTGTAGACGAACGGTTCGCTCGCTTGCCTTCAAAGAGCCAAAGCAAGCGAAGGCGTTCAAATTCTATTTCTTTGGCTGTATAAGCATGTGCGTGTGTGTTCGTTTCGCTCGCTTGCTTCCGCTTCTTCGATCACTAGTCAGCGACTAACCAATAAACCTAGATGCTCTGCGAATTGTTTGTTCAAATTATCGAGTGTTGCATAGTTGTTTATTGATAGGACTATATAATCGAACAAAATCGAAACCGGATTGAGCTACGAGTAGGCCCGTGTCGTTCGACTGCAGTGATTTCTGTGCTCGCGGGCTGATGACAAGGGGGCAGGCATGATACAAGTTACCTGTTATACATCATCGCGAGCTGCAAACAATAAACATAATATAACACATCAAAACATCTTGCCTAGATGATTCACTTCCGATGCTAAAACTCTGGGTTCGAATCCCACTCTAAGACCTCTAATCGTATCACTGACCGTTCACTTCTTCTTGTCACTTCACTGTCTTTGTCACTAGTTCTTGCGAACCAGTGTGGTGGAAGGATTTTAAGTGCGCCCTCAAGAGGCTCCTCTCGTGTACGTTCACTGAAATAGTAAGGAAACCGCTTAGATACCATATAAAACACTCTTGTCCTACAACCTAAAATAGCATGAGAGATCTTAGCGATCATGAACTTGATTTTACTATCTCTTTCACTATTAGACATACCTACTTTTTATGAGTTACCACATCAGTTTAAAGAGCGACCAACATTGGCCCAGCTACACGTAGTCAACCATCATCCAGCAACGACTAGCAAGGGTTGCCAATGCATCTTTTAAATTATTTTTTTACTTTGCTTGACCTAAACTGTAAGTAGGGCTATTACCGGCGCGTTTCTGTTGATGGAGATCATTGAATGTATAGCAGTTGGTCATGTCCAAGAATGCGCACCGCAGGCGCAGGCTGATGATGATTCGATGCCGTCGCACCTGTCTTGTATATTGAACTTCTATATTTAGACTGGCCTCTCAGCTCAGTTGGTAGTAGCTCTGCCTGCTGAGCAGTAGGTCGTCGGTTCGATCCCCACCGAGAACAAGTATTTGTGTGGTGAACACAGATGTTTGTTCTCTGTCTGGGTGTTATATTGTATTCTAAGTAATGTATTTACAAAAAAAAAAATATAAGTATTATTATCAGCTATCTGGTTCCTA
This sequence comes from Thera britannica, assembly GCA_939531255.2. NCBI lineage: Eukaryota > Metazoa > Arthropoda > Insecta > Lepidoptera > Geometridae > Thera > Thera britannica. Next base: position 19,296,710 of record OW618044.2, read on the forward strand.
TAGTATACAAGCTCTGCTTATTTTGGGGATAGATAGTGTTGTGTGGATAGTCTATAATAATATATTTATTTATATCTACATCTAGGCAGTTCCAACACAGACAAACGTTTGCGAGATCTGGAAATATGAATCTTGCGATAGTTCGCATAAAGTGCTCGTTATTCAGACATGAGGATCAAACACTTGCATTGTGCACAGGCATGCTTCGCCTTATGCTATATGCGTGAAACTGAAACAACACTATTTTTAACCGAATTTACAAACAGGAGGTTTAAAAATCTTCTGGTTTTGAACTAGCTATCACGCCTTCGCAGGGGTGGAAGAATTCAAACGCTTTTTTTCTAAATGGCACCAGTGCGAATCTGGGGCGGGTCGCTAGTAAAAAATACAGCCTATGTTACTCGGGGATACTGTAGGTTTGTAATGGTGAAAGAATTTTTGAAATTGGTCTACTTAGTAGTTTTTGAAGTTATACGTTCCATACCTACCAAAATACCATGAATACGAATGTTGCTTCTTTATAATAATATGTATTAGTATGGAGAACTGCAGTACTGGTACCGCCGGCGCCGTGACATATTACGGCTGAATCAAAAAGAAACAATGTTTTGTTTAGCACTTATTATCTATTGGGTGTGGTAAAGCGTTCTTTGTTTAGATTAGGATTTTAAATTAAGTGTTAATAGATTAAGATAAAGAACACGATTGCAAAATACAGTCCCTGTCATGTACCAAATAAGTTAATGTTGGGGTGGATATGGCTGCCAGCTACAAACTAAGCAAAGCTAGTCTAATGAGAACCACATAACTGAGATTAATTAGTTTTTTTTTAAACAGTTACAACGGTTTTAACAATTACTTTGCGTGCATTTTTTGAATACCTTATACAATTACTGAGCGAAACCATTAAAATGAAACAACCATGGCTCATGAGATGACCTATAATAGAAATAAAATGGGTAATATATTTTTTAGTTTTACAGTTTTATTTATAGTGTACTAACAGCTCAAATATAATTATTTTTATAATTTCCTAGGACCCAGTCATCAAACCCTCTCCTCATCGTCTACTAGGGCATAGATCATACTCAAAAATAAAATTGAGGGGCGTAGTGTGGGCTAAGTACATAATAATATGAGAAATATTCTCATGTTTTTATATTTGAGCCATGTCATGGTAAATTTGACTACTGGCTTAAGCTGGTACTTGAGAGTACCAAGTTGGTAATAATAAGTCATAATGGATGTCTACCGTGCCTGGAAATCAAAGTAGTCAGGTTATTTTTTACACACACTACATTACATTAACGGCCAACGCGCGACATACTGCTATGCATTGTGTTTTAAGTCTAATCTAGTCTATACGTACTAATATTATAAAGAGGAAAGATTTGATTGTTTGTTTGCATTGAATAGGCTCCGAAACTACTGGACCGATTTGAAAAATTATTACACCGTTAGGAAGCTACACTGTCCCCGGGTTACATGCTATATTATATTTCCCCCTAAAAAAAATAGAGATTCTTACTATATCTCCAATAATGTAACTCAAGGTTTAACAGAATAAATAACTAAAAAATTCATAACATCGCGTATAGTGTGAAAACTAATAATGATAGATAACAAAACAATGTTGGATTTTTTAGATATTGGATATTGTCCAATATCTAAAAAAACCAAGCGACACGGTTCCAACTGTTGTACATTATTCCACAATACTTAAGTACTTTTTTTTTCATTCAGTGATTCATGTTATAAATACCTTCTGTATTAATTCTTATAAATATTGGAATCGGACATCCCATTCAAAAGATATTACGAAGTTTAAAAAAATGCTAAATACAAACGCCAATGTTGAGTGAACATCCATTAACCCACTTTTTCTGTTTTTGTTACTTACACCATGGACTCCATTATTGTCTGAATAAAGAATTTAAATTATTATTATTATACTAGCGACCCGCACCGGCTTCAAATTTTCACTTCTTTTTTCTAAATTCACCCGTGTGAAGCCGGGGCAATAGTAAATTAATAAATTGGCATGTGCATGCCATGCACATGCAGGACTTCCGAAGTCAGCAAGACTTAGTAGATATTGGTTAGTTAGACTTCTTGCAACGTCAGGGGTTCCACCATGGTTTGTATTTTCAAAACAATTCCCTAGGCAATAGGTAATAGGCTAGGTTGTATAACGCATCGGTAGTGAGCACTGTTGATCTAGAATCCAAAATGAAAACTATCGCGGTGGAACGAGAAGGAAGCCTCTTTTAGTTGCACTTAATTCACCACACTGCGGTGCGGAGGGACAATTGACACGACAACTATACTATAGTGTCTATTATGGTTATACCCAAGGGGTAAAGTAAAAGTAACTTATTTAGACCCGAGACGGGGCTTCTAAGGAAGAAGTGTTTTTTTAAATACTTATCGCCCTAGGGTTTTTATAGCTCATTACCCTAGAGATTAGTCACCTACAAGCCCCATTTGGAGGTAATACTTACACTTCATTACTTATTGAACATGAGAGATGTGAAGCATCTTAAGGGAAGCGGCCTGTCCTAGAACCTTAAAAAGGAATGTGTGAGGCTTGCGTAAAGTAGTTAGAGCACGGTTGTTGTTGTTGTTGTTGTTGTTGTTGTTGTTGTTGTTGTCCCGATATGAAGAGGTCGGTCGGTGTGCTTGCGTTGCAGACGCACGCTGGCGCTGGCCGAGGAGCTGGGCGACGCGGCCGTGGAGGCGCAGGCGTGCTACTCGCTCGGCAACACCTACACGCTGCTGCGGGAGTACCGCGCCGCGGAGCAGTACCACTCGCGCCATCTCGCCGCCGCCACCAAACTCAAAGACAGGTATCCATACCTGTTACTATCTATACGTACCTATGTACTTCTCATAGGAATCGAATGCGTTACTAGGGATGAAGGTGGCCCTCATCTCCTTCCATGGAAGAGGAGGTAGACCACCTGACGGTGCCTATTATATTGATTGACGACCAACCTTTCTCCTTAAAAGAAAGGCCGCGTGCTGCTCTGGGAGAGAAAATTGCTACCAAGCCGTCAGAAGCACCAACCCAGTAGTGAAAAATCGCCCAATTTTTCTTAAGACAGATCTTTATTACATTACCTACTGAAATGTAACAGCAAAATTTCCACACTCGACGAAGATACTATAAGATATAACTGTAATTTACTAAAACTCGAAATTTGATGACTTAAAAAGTATTTAAGTACTAAGATTTTATACTGTCACGTTTCATTAGTATCGAATACATTACACAAATGTATTATTTATTATTATTGATATATTGCTTTATTATAGAGCTCTGCACCGAGCTCTTTTCAAAAATTTCCTGAGTCTGACGATTCAACTAATCAGTCGGCTTTGAATCCCCAGTCAAAGGACTAGGGACTTAGGAACTTATATCCTAGTAAGGCACACCGATCAAAATAATATGGCCCGACCCAATGAAATCGGCGTGAGATTTCGTTAGCGCGTTTCAGCATCGTACACCACAGAGCAGCCAACACGCTTTTGCTTATTGGAGTGGCGACATCTAGTTCTGTTTTAGGTACTGAACTGCAGAAAAACTGAAGGGCTTGCTTGACGTTCAAAAACACTTTGAACGTCAAGCTTTTCGAAATGCGAGATGTAATCAAAATAACTTTTTGACTTATTTTTATTTTTGATACATTGTTTAATTGGCTCGGCAAAATAAAATTTTAAAAAATCTTGAGTACTATGGGAATCGTTGGATTTATCGTACAGAGCTATTTTTTCTACACATTCGAATTTAACCTAAAATATAAGGGCGTTTTCACCGCCGCCGCCGTAAAGATATAATTCCGATATCGACAGGGGATTCTATCCCCTGTCGATATGTTCGAACCCAGGGATGTTTCCTGTATTTTTTATAGCTTCGGGTTTACATAAAAGGAACCCTTTTTGTTTTGGTTGGTTTTGTAACCCTGTTTTTTTATGTAAATTATTTCGACATACCTAGTATTTTTGTAACCAATAGTAGCGCGAAACCAATAAAATTGTAGGTAGGTAGATTTGTCTGCAATAGTATATTATGCAACTAGTGAATAAAAGACGGATTTAAATCGAGGGCCATAGATGACTCACGAGCAAGTGAAGGATTCTAACGACTGAATCTCGACCGTAGCGAGTCTAATTCTAATTGAGTGTGTGTCAGGGTGGGGGAGGGACGCGCGTGCTGGTCGCTCGGCAACGCGCACGCCGCGCTCGGCAACCACGAGAAGGCGCTGTACTACGCGAACCAACATCACACCATCTCCAAAGAGGTCAGTGCTTTACGCAATAACATATCGGTGGACATCCCACCCACACTAACTACATCCATCCGTTTAATACCCAAGGAGCTAACAGACTTGCTACTACTTTCTATGCTAGCTCACACACATAATGGGGGCGACATTATACATTAAATTACCAACTGCAACTTACTCTGACTACATGGCGCCATGTGGAATGAGAGTCATATACGAGAAGAGTGTTGAACATGGATGAATACATAATTGTATTGATAAAACCAATGTTACAAGTCGATTAGTTATACAAAAACATTAATATTATTTATAAAACAGGTGATGGTTATAGAGGTAAGCCAAACAAAAGATAGATAGGTTCTGTGAAAGATGACACGAGTTAAAAAGAGGAGAGGAGTGAGCACCGTAATGACGAATGATCGGAGAGAGTGCAAGAAACCCTGTTGTGTTGAGCACATTAACGTTGCGCGTGGGATAAGGACAGGTAGATGATAAGGGTTGTTGTGCTCCCAGCTGGGCGATGTACTGGGCATGGCGACTGCGCAGATGAACATCAGCGACTTGCGCAAGGTGCTGAACCTGCCGGCGGAGGCGCCTCCCCCCGCGCCCGCCGCTCCCACCCCCGCCGGTGACCCCTCCCCGCGGACACCCTTCAACGCGCTCCGAGTGCGCCGCCAGAGCATGGAGCAGCTCTCGCTTATACAGGTAACACACACTTTATGCCCGTAGCACACATCCGCTGCGGAACTGTTAGCAGCAGTTAGTACAGCGATACCGCAGTAAATTCGTCATGCCCCATGTAGGAGATGTGGAACACTAGCGAAACTGCCTGTTTTAACGCATAGATTTGACTATGAAATCGTTTTGAAGCGGCGCACGCCTGCGCCACGCCTGTTCCACGCCTGTTCCACGCCTGCTGCCTTACGTCGCTTGTGTGTGTTTTAGGCCTTAGAGCGCTAATTAGTCACCTACAAGCCCCATTTGGAGGTACATAATAAGAACCTACTTACCGAACATGAGAGATGTAAATGACGATTTCGAACCTAAGACGCCTCCTCCACCTGATCGACCAACTGCATCGTAAAGAATACGGGAAGTCGGTGGATGGAGAGGGCTTTGAGTCTTTGTTTCTAGAAATGTTTTTTTTTTTTTTTTTTTTTTTTTTACAATTTATAGGCTAACGCTTGACCGCAATCTCACCTAATATTATATTATATTATATTGACATATAAGTATAAAATGAACGTGCTTTCCAGATAACGCCAGACGCGAAGAGCAAACAGTCCGAGTGCAGAGGCGAGGTGTCCCGCGCCGACTCCGAGGACAATCCGGAGTCGTTCTTCGAGCTGCTGAGCCGCTGCCAGTCCGCGCGGCTGGACGAGCAGCGCGCCTCGCTCGGCAAGGAGAACCACCTGCCGCCCGGCAAGCTGCTGCGATCCAACACCACCACCAACACCAACAACAACAACACCAACACCAACACCACCGGCCACAAGCACGCCAGGTACGCACAACAGAGATGCCAACACATTCGCACGGCACCATTCATGAAATTCTTTGGGAATGTACTGGTGCCTTTTTGAGTGACGTGCCACGCTAGACGTTGTACGTAGAGAACGTTTAGGTCGCCAAAATAATGACCCCATTTCAAGCATTCTTAAGTATAAATACATTTTGTGTTGCGGTGTGATTCCAAAAACGGATATTATAACTTCGCCTTCTGCGCCGTAGGTCGTGGGTTCGATCCCCACCGCGAACAAATTTGTGTGGTGAACACTAATGTGTGTTCTCTGTCTGGGTGTTTATATTGTATTCTAAGTACGTATTTACAAAAAAAAAATTATGTAAGTAATTTAACAGCTATCTGGTTCCCATAGTACAAGCTCTGCTTAATTTGGGACTAGATAGTGTTGTGTGAGTTGTCTCCAATATTTATTGTATCTTAAAACTCTTCTTCTTTCTGTTGCAGCAGTGAAGCTGAAATCATAAGGTATGCGCTCCAGTTAATTGCTCAAAATAAACTAAACAAGGGTGCGTTGTACCAAGAAAGAGACTTATTAGACTAGAAATAAAGACTGAAATATTTACAATCTGACGAATTATGTACAGTCGCGGTATGAAAATGTTCGTCACCTTAGAGTCGGTTTTCGCTTGCACCAGTGCCTTGATTCAATTCAATTCAATTCCGCCACTATACATATACACCTATCATTATGTGTGTTGTGATAATGTATCTGCGATGGTACAACCCGCCCTAAAAAGGTAAACGTTCAGTCGCAATGTCGCAAATAGACGGGTTCCCGTCACAGCCCCAAATCGGTACGGCTCAACAGCCCACAGGGTATGTTGAGAAAACCCGCCTTAAGGTTGTTCGATTCCGATACAAACTGAATTTACACAACTATGGGCAAACAAAGTATAAATGTACACTGAAATAGCTGTAATAGAATTTTACAGTGGTCTTTATTGCCGGCCAGTTATATAAAGTTGGAGAAAACTGTAGGATTACAGAAATATTAATAAAAACCAAAAAAGTAATTTTTTCGTCATTCTTTCTAACGGGTACTCGGCATTGAATACGTGAATGAGCTTAAAACATATGTCTCAAAATAGTCGTAAAAGTCTGTTAGTTCTTTTTCTGAAGCCCCGACTGCCACGACCAACGGCTGACACTCCAACTTTATATAACTGGCCGGTAATAAGGACCACTGTAAAAGCCTATTACAGCTATTTCAGTGTACATTAATACTTTATTCGCCCATTAATGCACGCACCCTTAGCCACCAGTTTGTTATTCCAGAAATTGACATCGTACGTCAACTTTCCAAAGTGGTTCTCTATTTCTATTTCTTGTGATTTTTTTCAAACAAGATATTAATTATGTTGATTTTGCTATGAAGTAGTGGTAGCTAGAGCTACACTAATCCACATTGTCTAGGGATATTCCATTTTTCGATATTTTGTCCTACTTTAATTTTTGTTTATAAATAACTAGTGGCCGCCCGCGGCTTTGCTCGCCCGTTCCCGTAATACCCCGTTCCCGTTGCTTTTTCGGGATAAAAATTATCCTATGTCCTTCTCCCGGTTCTAAGCTACCTCCCGGCTAATTTTCTGCCAAATCGGTTCCGCCGTTCTTGAGTTATAAATAGTGTAACTAACACGACTTTCTTTTATAAATATAGATATCAAACAGTTGTATTACATTATTATTAATAAACAAAACAAAATATAGATTCTTGCCATATTAAGTTTTTTAAAGAAATTATATTCCGTTTTTGTAAAAATCGACAAAGTGTTGAATATCCCTAGACAATGTTAATGTGTGTATATCAACTAACGCAACGTTCACCGTTGTCAAACAGATGAGAGACCGCCCGCGCCGGCGGTAAGGCCGACAACATATTGCATATTTATATGACCTTTATTATCTATATCGAACGAAAGAGCTAGCATTTTCTATATATTCATAATGAGCTCTTTCGTTCGATGCCCTACTATTAGTGAGTACTCTTCGTGGAATACCTACTTCAAAGAACGTTACAAATGCTTTGAAACATTCAGTTTGACAGCTCTATCAGCTCAGTTGGTAGTGCTGCTTTCAGCGCTGCAGGCCGTGAGTTCGATTCCTATACAGAGCAAACATTTATTTTGTACTATGGCATAGATGTATGTTTCCTGCCTGTGCGTTATAATAGGCATGATGACAGTTATCAAGTATCGCCAAAATATTTATCTGATCTAATGAAATAGGATTCAAAGATTTTGAAAAAGGCATTATTCCCTTATTAATGTCGAGATTAATAATTTATTTGTTAAAATAAATCTACAAAATAAAACAATCCGCCATGATAGCTTAAACACCGGTCAGAGCGAATTACGTAAAGTTTCAGTAAACGTCATTCTGATTTAGTACAAAAGCACCAATGTTTACTGTTGATATACATACCCGTGACGTAATAACAGACGGCATGACACCAGCGAGCGTTTTGGCGTGAATTATAAGAATAATAGTACATTATGATATAAGTGCGGTAGGTTGAAAATTACATTGAGGCGTTATTGAAGCCCGAGCCGTAGGCGAGGGCTACAAGAAAGCAGAGGCTGTAATTATTAAAGCGCACGTAATGTCATACGACGTTTTATAACACATTTGCGAGGAAATAAATAAAAATAAAACGAATAAATTGTTTATCACTTTGTTAAAGCAGTTAGAGAATTTGAAATGAAATGACATAACAGATTGTAAATGTCATTTCATTTAATTTCATTCCAATTCATCCCGTTTCATTCAGTTTCATTCGGTTTCATTCATTTTAATTCAGTTTCATTCAGTTTTATTCAGTTTCATTCAGCTTCATTCAGTTTCATTCAGTTTCATTCGGTTTCATTCAGTTTCATTCGGTTTCATGCAGTTTCATTCGGTTTTATTCAGTTTCATTCGGTATCATTCGGTTTCATTCAATTTCATTCGGTTTCATGCAGTTTCATTCGGTTTCATTCAGTTTCATTCGGTTTCATTCGGTATCATTCGGTTTAATTTTGTTTCATTCCGTTTCATTCGGTTTCATGCAGTTTCATTCGGTTTTATTTAGTTACATTCAGTTTCATTCAGCTTCATTCAGTTTCATTAAGTTCATTCGGTTTCATGCAGTTTCATTCGGTTTTATTCAGTTTCATTAATTTTCATTCAGTTTCATTCGGTTCCATGCAGTTTCATTCGGTTTCATTCAGTTTTATTTAGTCATTTGGTTTCATTCGGTTTTATTCGGTTGTATTCAGTTTCATTCAGCTTCATTCAGTTTTTTTCGTTTTCATTCGGTTTCATGCAGTTTCATTCGGTTTTATTCAGTTTCATTAATTTTCATTCGGTTCCATGCAGTTTCATTCGGTTTTATTCAGTTTCATTCAGCTTCATTCACTTTCATTCGGTTTCATGCAGTTTCATTCGGTTTTATTCAGTTTCATTCATTTTCATTCAGTTTCATTCGGTTTCATTTGGTTTCATTCGGTATCATTCGGTTTCTTTCCGTTTAATTCGGTTTCATGAAGTTTAATTCAGCTTCACTCAGTTTCATTCGGTTTCATGCAGTTTCATTTGGTTTTATTCAGTTTCATTCGGTTCCATGCAGTTTCATTCGGTTTCATTCAGTTTCATTTCATAAATTTAGCATCTTGATAAACCGTACGTTTTACCTTATTAGAAAGCAACCCGTGCGTTTTACATTACATTACCGCACTAGTGCGTAATGACATACATAACGATACTGAAATTAGTGGAATAAGACACCCTTTTCGAGCAAATGCGTTATAAAAATTTTAATGTACTTTTATTGCACAAAAACCTTAATTTTCTACAGAAATATTATGATATGTTTTAGACATAATAGATACTTCTGAATATCATAGAAGATATTTTGAAAATTAGTCATCACGCCTAGTGACCGAGCGAGCAAAGCTTCTTTAACTTTAGAAATAGAGCAATAGTACATTGTTACCTGAGTGTTGAAAGTCACGTTTTTTGAGTCCCGAGACGGGTTTGGCGCCAGAGCGTTAGCGAGGGCGCCAAACCCGTTGAGGGACTTAAAAGACTTTCACCCGAGGTAAACACTGTGCTTTTCATTACGAATACAAGGAAAGTAAAAATAAAAACATGAAAGAAAAATTTGTGAAAATGAAGATTGAATTGCCGCCTTCCCGGTTTTTTTTTTCTTTTTCTCTGGCGGGCCTTGGGCTTCGGCTCGCCAGCATTATTCAGCCATTATTTTCATTCTCATAATTTAAAAAATGGTAAATGTCAAATCTATGTTATTTTAAATAAATAGTTGAAGCTATATATTAATCAAGTAATTTAGAAGATATATTATTTATTTAATACTATCTTTATGTTATTTAAATTTAAATTTTACATTGCGCTATCTTATTAGACTTTTAAAACTTCTTACCGTTGTAATGGGTTTCTAACCTACTTGCTGAATAAAAAGTTGGAATTTGGTTCAACGACCTCCTTGCAGTTAGAAAGACTTTAGAAAGTTGGAACATGGTTGAATAAAATAGAACTTGTTTTTTTTATAATTTGACAGCTGTCAGTAGAAAGCGATTCTCCCTAGGGCTGAAAGTTTTACTTTCAATTAGGCCCCTCAGGCAACTTCAGACCAACTTTCAGAGTAATGAAAAAACACTTTTGTCCCGCTGTCGGTCTGTCTGTCAGTTCTCGCCTAAAGGTGGCAATTCTCAACCTTTGCCTTAACCTATTCCTATTCCTGCCGTGAAGCAGAATTGCTGTGTTTCAGTTGGAAGAGTGTGAAATTACTGGCACGTGAGGCTGAACAACTGTATGCCTCAAGTTGATGGACACAGGAAAGTGCATCGTAGGGCACGTTCCTGACGCGCGTGACCTACGAGGCAATGCTTTGTTATAGGCGATGGTTACCACTTAACATCAGCTGAGCCATAAGCTACATAGTTGTATAAAAAAAACCTCTGATGAAATTTGGTACGCAGGTTTGTACAATTTATTTGTTGTCGAGGATTTTTGATTGGAGGTACTTCCTCCAAAACTGGGGCTACTGGATATCTCCGCCGTACGAGATCCAATTTTGATGATTCTTTTTTGAAAATACTACTAACTTTAAATTGGTCTCATAAAAAAATTACGAAGATCTGATGAGGATTTTCAGTGCATAGCCTCCACACATAGCCTCCAAAATGCAGTGAATTGCTCACTTTTAGTGTGCTCAAGAGGTCTACGGCTCACAATTCTACTTGTTCTATTTATTTATATTGTTGTAGATATAATTGATCGAGTGAGCAAAGCGAACGAAGATCTTTCAAACAACTTGGGCGATTTGGCATTTTATGTGCGTATGTATGTATTTGTGTATGTTTGTCCAACTATAACTCTCGAACCGTTGCTCCGATCTGCATGAAATTTGATAGCTTGTGCTTGAGAAATTTACTGGTAAGTATATGATAATATGATATAAAATCTGATGAGGGGTTATTAAAATATAGGGTTTTTTAAGGGAGCAAAAATAAAAAAAAATACACAAAAAAATCAGGTTGCATGTCATATGAAAAAAACTTTGTTTGGACATTCCAAAACAGTTTTAACTTTTTTTGTAGGACGCTCAGTTTTTGCTATAAAAAAATAAAAGGTTAAATTAAGATAACCAAGAACCCGAGAGCTCCCATCTCTAAGAATTTAATTGATATCAAGGGTTTTCAACTGGTCGGTCAATTCGTTGGCTCTTTCTTATTTTTTTTTACATGAAATAGATTAAGGAAGTACTCAGTTGTCATAAAATGGTGAAAACGACCTGGTCTGATGATGGAGGCAAGGTCTGTCCAACGGAACTCTTCAATCAATTGGCCAATTGAGTTAAAAATTGTCTACCATACAAAGTAAGTGAGGGATAGTTAGAGGCAAGGCCAAACAGTGAATCTAGACAGAAATATGTGCTTTCTCAAAGTAGATAAAACACAATGCGTGATCGGGCACATTTTTTTCTGATTACCATCTACCTATGTGCTTAACTTTTCGTAGCATTTGGATCGCATCACGAGATCTCAGTTCGGGGCGAACTGCTAGTATTAATATATGTATTTACAAAAAAAAGGGAGTAGAAAAATAATTTAAAACAGGCATTAGTAGGCTCAACAGGCATTAAACTCCAATGTAAGTTTAAACTAAAATGAACACTGTAAATGATAAAGCGTACAGTACAGATGCCTCGCGTTGCATAAAGAGTAAAACAAGACTCGAAACGCCCTCAACGCGTCGCCCGAAACTCCCCTTTCATTTAATTATCCGCACAGCCTCCCTTAGCAAAATTAAACGGAACGTATCAGCTGTAACTTCAGTTGCACAGAAACGGGTTATGTTAGCCATTCCATACCGGCCTTACTGAAATTAAACCGACGACGATGAAGCTGAATGTAGCTTGCAAAACGATTGGCGACAGTTCTTGTAATAGATAGTAGCAATAAAGTGAAGTGGATATGGTTGCGATAACATCTGGATGTGTATTATCGGGCGGGCTCCTGCGTTATCGCGACATCTCACTATCTGCGTCCTAATCCGCGGGCGGCGCGAACGGCGCGGGCTGCGTGCTCGACATTACTCGACAACTAACTCGCTTTTTACACAAAAAACACGTCAAAACGACGTCCTGAAACCTGAAGATACGAGTGAAATACGACTCGATCTCATTCACACCTCTTATTGTCTCTAAAATGACCGGCGATTATCGTTATTAGTTAACAGAAAGGTCAATAAATAGTTAGATTCTCACGGTTTTATACTGACACGTCATTGATGTAATCCGCGATTGAAAAGATGAATAGACAATCACAAGTGAATAATCAGTTGGAATCGTTTTGTTACACCGCTTGTTTTATAAGTGGTCATGTGTATATTGTACAATTTTGTGTCATTACCGAGTAGTTGTCAGTGGTCGCTGTCGTGACAACAGATGTTCATCTTATTACTATAAGAAAGTAGTGTTTGTTTATTGTGCTAAAGAACATGAAAGAAAATGAAGATTTCGGGTATGTTTAGTGAGCCAAAATAGTTATTACGTACAGTGTGATGAGTTCGACTATTCAAATGATGACCAAACCGATCATGTCTCCTGAAACCAACCACTTTCTTTCATTTGGATATCATAGTTATAAGATTCTTTAGCTCCCTTCTTTGACAATGATGAAGCAATTGAATTCAGTGCGCAGAAGCATTACACAAATTATATATTTGAATGGATGTTAATAGAATGCAATACGCTATCTCCTTTCAAACTGTAAGCAAGTGTATAAATATATATTTATCAAGGTAGGAATTTTGGTATCTTATCATCAAACTAAGATTTTTATTACTTGAAAATAAACGCATTGTTAGAAAACCATTGGAAGTTATAATGATTCTATCAGTTGGCAATTACCCAAAACAAGCTTCGCTTCATTTAGGGCTAGGTGGAGATGGGAACGATTTCCATACAAATTGATTTAACCATTCATGGGCGATGAGAGTATAATTGTACACTGAAATAACTGTGGTTGGCTTTCATTTTGGCCTTAATTTACGGCAAATTATATACATATACATATATATAAATAGTTTTTTTCTAACCTACATTGTCCCACTGCTGGGTCTCCCCAAAACCTATAATAGTTATAATAATACAAAAAATAAAGAATGCATTTATTACATTTATACCGTCCGGTTTCAGAGAAACTTCGTCCCGCGCACTCTAATTAATCTTTCTGCTGTGGTTTTCCCTAGAGACTACAGTATAGGGTTCTTTAAAAAGGGCGTTTTTATACATTGAAAGGGTTAGCAACGCGCGAGTGTTGCCTCTAGTGTTGCAAGCGTCTATAGGCTACGGTAACCGTTTTCCATCAGGTGGGCCGTATGCTTGTTTGCTATAGTTTGACCGAAACCGCTGTGCCGTTCCCTAAGAAAATGCGGTGAGGTGGGGGCCGAGGAAAAAAGAGCAAGATTACACATGAGATCGATATTGTCAGATAGATCTTACGATATCGTGAACGATATGTTATTTTATCTAGCGACTAGTGGAATCCCGCGCAACTTCGTTGGTGTTGAGTTTTGTCCATGCAAACTTCAACCCCCGCTGCACCCCGTTTGGGGTTGAATTTACAAAAATCCCTTCTAAGGCCCGTATGCAAAACAATGCTTGAGTCTGAGTGGAGCCTCAAGCATAGATGTTTTACACTTTTCAATGGAGAACTGTCAAACAATATTCGGTCACTTTAAAAATAACGGTCTTGACATCCGCTCGTTCCATCTTCGGATATGTATCTCTTGTGCGTCTGACATAGGCAGTCCGGTTCCCTCCGTTCACCGCGCTGATACCTACATACACTATTTTTGATTAAACCATGATTACCGGTGGTACGAATGTGCAAACCACCAAAAAGTGGGGCATCCACTACGCGTCCTGATACCGTCGTTGTTGTGTGTCGAAATCGAAAAAAGAGTCCATTCATCCATTCAATCCATTCTCGGAACCAGTAGTAGTCTCGAAACCAATAAAAGAGTGCGAAAGAGAGTAGATCCTAAAAATAAGTTTCAAGTTTCTAGCTCTAAAAATTACGAAAAATCCATGCAACTTTCTATCCCCCTTTTAAACCCTTTTTCGCATTTTAAAATAAGCAAAATAATATGTCCTTTCTCAGGGTCTAGTCTAGACTCAGTGTACCAAAGTTCATTAAAATCGGTTCCGTAGATTTGACGTGAAATATAATTATGTAATAGAAAATAAATTCATACTATTGTTTTTACTATTCGAGGATTCGGGTTAAACCTATTTAATTCCAGACCATTATAAAAGCCAACCTAATCCGCCCACAAAAAAATCTGCTTGTATGGAAATCAAATCATCGCAATGTAGGCTTTGAACTTCCGAATAGGATTGTTAATTGGTTCAGGCGGCTCCCCGGCCGCCGGCCGCCGGGTACCGGGCACGGGGGCTGCAGGGCGCAGGTCCATGCAGCCGGACACAGTGTGCAACTGCTCTATCCATTCACTCCGGTGGGAACCGTCGACCGGCAGTGACGTCACGCGCATTTTGCTCACGAATTGATATACGTGAAAAGTTAACATCATGTGTTTCGAGATAAATTGGAAGAGCCTCTTAGGATGCTGCTGCGGAGATCGAGAAATTCAGTATGTATCGTTTGCTTTCTAGTTCGAATGACGAGTTCGTGGAGTTACTGAGTTCGATGCAATCCGATAGGATGGATAGCCAGCGCGCTGAGCTGGCGCCTCCGGCCAAGAAGAAGGCGGGCGAGGGCGGCGGCCGAGCGGCTGCCTCGCTGCCCGGCACGCGCGCTGGCGCCGCCACCTCCACGCTGCCGGAGGGAGACTTCATCGAACTGCTGGCCAGGGTGCAGGTAACTACACATCATATTCGACATCTTCCTGCCCTTATCCCACCTCCGCGCTAAATGAACGGCACAACCACTCACCTCCAACATTCGTCATCTCAGTGCTCACTCCTTTCATACTCGTGACATGTTTCACATAGTCCGACCTTTTTATCTTCCCTCTACCTCTTCTTCAACCACCATCCACATGCATAACATGCCCACGCATGACGCTGAATATGTCGATCAAAGGAAGTACTAGTCGTTCTTCTTCTTATCGTGTCACTGATTCTTTCGAACCAAGTGTGGTGAAAGGATTTAAAGTGCGCTTAAGCAAAAAGTTGTTTATTTTTTTCCTTCACAATATGAGTACATTACTGAGACAACAAGCCAAAGAGGCTCCTTTCGTGTAGCCGTTTAACAGTAGGTATCTCTTTTTATTTAATAAATTAACCAGCTAGCTAATGTTATAAAAATCTAAAAAAATAGAGGCACGTCATGTAGGAGAAATTCTTCTTCTTATCGTGTAATTCAATTCAAATTAGAAAAATAATAGAACTTAATAATTTTAACTTTAAAAAACCAACAAGCATTTATATTGAAATCAGTTTCTTTTGTCCTATTAAACTGGTTATCGATGATTTTGAACCAGCGACAAACGGTTGAGAGACTTGAGAGGCAAGCTAGTGACCACTAATCTGTCTCTATCATGACTCAATTATCAAATTCGACTTACTTACATAAAAGTATTCAGTATTCTAGTCATATAAAAAAGGTTGTAAATAAAATAAAAAACAAAGTACCTTTACCGTAGACAATCGATCACGCGCTACATTTAGCGGACACATTCCACTAAAAGCAAAAGCTTGTGTGTTTGTTTATATTTTTTAAGTCGCTGTTTATTTTTATGGTATATTTTGTTTATCCATGCCAATATTCAAATATTTATTTCGTCTGTTATGATCGTCAGATAGTCTATTCAATGTCGGCATCACATTTCAATATAATTATTATAATATAAGATAGACAGAAATCTTAAAACTATTTGCTTAATGCAATGGGCGGTCTCATAGCTAAACAGCAATATCTACCACACCACCTTTGGATGGAATGGACTAATGATATTTACAAGAGGACTGTGGGGCTGGAAATAATAAATAAATGCCTATAACTTCTGATGTGTAGCTAGTTACATACATACAAAAGAAAAATAATAAATAGAGGCCGATTGTCTCGACTGTACATAGCTTGAGGCTCACGGTGTGCGCTGGGAGTCTGGGAGTCTGGGAGTCTGGGAGGTGGAGGGAGCTTTGAGCGCGTGTTTACATTATTACATTCACGCATGACTTTGAGGCGCTCATTTAATGAGCACATCAGTATTGATATTGGTATTTGCTAAATCCACCGCTTTATCAGTGTCCAGAGGATTGCAGCGATCTGTTCGCACTCGACAAATATAATAACGCACACGGTAATTCGTTCAATTTTCGATCTAATTTTGTTCATTTGGAAACCTGCAAATACGCGAATCAGCAAATACGCTCATGGATTCGTTTTATTTGTTTATGATTTTCAGTCACATTTACTTAAATGTAAAAACATAATTATTTACTTAATAATGTTAATATATGTTTACAAAGTGAAATAGCGGTAGTGGCAGTAAATGGTAGTTTACATCTCTCATGTTCGGTAAGTAGGTTCTTATTACTTCAAATGGGGCTTGTAGGTGACTAATTAACGCTCTAGGGTAATAATGTAGCTAGAAAAGCCCTATGGCGGTAAGTAAAAAAAAACACTTCCTTCTTTCAAAAAATTCGCGTACCTACATCTAACCATCATACTGGCAATGGACATCATGCATTCAGCACAATGACCAACAAGCCTTGTCTTCGTGTGAGTTTAATAGTCATCAATTTCAAATATCGAACGGCGAAGCTCAATTTCGTTCTTGAAAAATGTTTTATTCTTGTAATGACGGTTTTTTTCTACTTACCTCACAATCGATATGGAAAGCAGAATAGTTAGCTCGGGTGTAAGCAGCAATTGCACCCTCGAACTATAGGCGCCCTCGCTGCGCTCGTGCCTAAATATCTCGGGCTGCAATTGATGCCTTACAGCCCTTGGCTACTAATCTACTATTAATTAGGCTATTTAAGGGGCTTACTACATAAATTGACAGTGTTATATTATACGAAGTAAATTTGTTTTCACGCAGCCTCCCCCGGAGCCGCGTCTGAATTGGGTAAGACAAAGAGCAGCGGCGCGGGTTATTGAAGATAATGATATATGAATAGATATGTAGATAAAAACTTTATTTGTCTAAGCATAACACACAAAATAAATAAAAATAAAAAGTAAGATTACAGAGAAAAATAAAAACAAAATCTTAAATAACAACAAAATAAAAAACTACCGACGAAAATAAAGATGGTATGTGTGTTGTGCATCCCAGACAAAAAGGCGGCGTATATGTATATTGGTCAAGAGCAAAGGACTGATGATGATTATATAAGTATTGGTATGATGATGTTTGTTTGTGTGCACTAGGGGTCGCGGATCGACTCGCAGCGCGCGGAGTTGCCGCGCCGCCAGCCGGGCGCGGCGGGCGAGGCGCGCGCCCCCCGCCTCGAGCCCGACGACAAGCTCATCAACGCGCTCAT
Source organism: Thera britannica (assembly GCA_939531255.2). NCBI lineage: Eukaryota > Metazoa > Arthropoda > Insecta > Lepidoptera > Geometridae > Thera > Thera britannica. The sequence goes on from OW618044.2 coordinate 19,314,537, forward strand.
CACCATGCAGGAAACCAGATTCAATGACCAGCGCTGTGTGGTAACTTATACAATACAATACAATACAATACACTACACCTCCACTAGCCACTAGCTTACGACAAATACCAATATTACATGGGAAGTTGGAAATGAGGAATTCACCTCTACTTTGAAAAAAATATTCGCAAAAAAGTAAAATAAGATGAAACCTGTTCCTAACCTCGAGGAGATAAATAATGCTTAGTCCCTTTTGTTTGAAGGGAAATGTGACAGAACTTCGTACACAACTCGTTGTCTGCAGAGCGTTCATGCTAGGCCGGCTGCGTCCTTTCCTAACTGTGGCTTTCTTTCGTAGATTCCATCGAAGAGCGGCACCAACAGCGGTGAGAAGGGCGGTGCCGACGCCGACGCCGACGCCTAGCCGCCACCCAGCCGCCATTCTTCACGACCCAGTACTTGCTCCTCTCCTATCCGCTCTTCATTCATTTAAACTGTTTGCACTTACTTCGTCTATCCAGTTGTAAACATTTGGATTTTATTATCTTTATGTTCATACTATTAGTTTATGCTAGAAATATAATTGTTTCAATTAAGAGGCTCTGACATTCGAATTGATTTAATATGTAAGTAATTTTATTTAGGAATAAGTTAGTATCGTTAATTTATTATTAAGTTTACACATTAAAATATTATTATATAAATATTTTAAGGGTCAACATATAATTTAAATAAAATATGTAGTGTTTTAGGCCTACGACAATTTCCAGTAGTACAATGTTGTTTTACTTATTTTGAAACCCATTCAGTCAGTAAGTCGTCATATACTTCTAATAATGCCGGTTCTAAGATCCTAAAAACTTAATGCGCTCCGTGCCATGTGAGTAATGTACATATTTTATGCATATGTACCTAATACATATTAAATAACGGACAGAACAAAGCAGATTTCGCGCCAGACTCGCTCCGCTCGGTCGGTCAATAATAGAAAGTGATACAGGCTAGCTAAAAGTAGCATAGCTTTATTCCACACTCTTTGACTTGAAAATTCGTACCTCATCATCATCGTCAACCTACACCTACATTGCAGCAAGTCCATTTTACGAAAATTCAGAAACCCCCGACTAGAGTCATTTCTTCTTTTTTGGCAGAAGTGACTCTAGTCAAGTTTAGTCGACTAGACTAAACGTAGACAGAGACTAAAGATAGAGTCGTTTATAAAACGAAGCCAACTGACAAGTAGGTAATGTCACTTTGCAAAATAATGTTGCCAACTTGCCATGTTTAAAGTAGTGATGCGTTCAGTTCTCGTTAAATCAGGTGAATTAACAATGCGTGGTTAATTAAATCAAAATCAATTGAGTACATACTTAAAATATAATATAACACCCAGACAGAGCACAAACATTTGTGTTCACCACACAATGATTTGTTCTCGGTGGGGATCGAACCCACGACCTACGGCTTAGAAATACCAACTGAGCTGGCAGGCCAGTCACAACTATAAAAGAATATTATTTATATTTATTTTACAATAAAATTGTATAAAAGTGCTCTGATACAACTTACTAGTAATAAGTAACTACAATCAGTTTTTCGACGGCTTAATACTAAAAAGCATCAGCTATCAGTAATAAGTGGCCGTACCCACATTATTGGCTGTTCAATAATGGCTCCTGTTCCCATTGCTTCGAATGGGGAGGCTATAATGTACATCACGTTATTGTACACCCTGTTTTTACGATAAGCCATCGATCATTAGGTCGATTTTCTTTTACATTTTGGGAAATGTAGCCAGGAGCTACATAATGTTACATCTCCCTTCCACCTTAGGACTAGCAGACGCACGGCTCAGTACCATCCATACCTGGTTAGCCTAACACGCATTCGCACTAAGTGTTTTCGGTCCACCTTGCGAACCTCCAGGGAATGGAACTCATTGCCGACGGCGGTTTTTCCTGACCACTACAATCCGGGCCTCTTCAAGGCAACAGTGAATAGGACCAGGTGTCCTCTATACCATCCAGCTCCGTCGTCGGCTACATTGTCGCCTTCCATCAGGTGAGATTGTAGCCAAAGGATGGCCTATTATCATGTAAAAAAAAATCACATGCACACTGGAGCAATTCAAACATGGATTTTTACATTTTTGTTCTGTCACTGGATAATGATACTTTATAGATCGGATCTGACTTGGATAGGTTAGGATAGAAAATAAAAATTACGTACAAGGTGAGCGTGGCGCGGCAGCGGCTGCCGCAGTGCCAGATTTTTTTAATTTTAATTTCTCATAAAGGGGCGGTCCCGTTTAGGATAATTATTCATCGCTAGATAAAAAAAGTAATAATCTTAATATTTCTTTGCTGCAGTGTACATAGGCCTTAACAATTTCACAGTGGAAACAAGTAGATTTCTTTTAACTGGCCGTACATTAACCGGACCCTAGTTGTATGTACTTGTTTGTTTATCTACTTTTTTGTTTTTGAATGTACAAAGTTTATCGTAACTAAGCTGGTACCCGTTTTTTATTTGTAAATAAATCTTGGTCCTTCCTTGCTTCCTTCTGGATGGAGAGTTTCTAGTAGACATTGTCCTAATATCTAATGTGCTAGCAAGTTTAATAGAAGTTTTACGTGTTTGAACCCGGAAGACGACGTAGCTGCCTATTAGATATATAGATCACTTTATAAACTTGTCTAAATCAAATGGAGGACTGGGAATATCAACTAAGTGCTTCAGGTGGCCAGTGATTATACGACTACAAAAGTTTTACGAGGTAGGTACCTACTAAACTTCTCATTTGCCTGGCTGGCAGCTGCGCGTGAGTCTTATGATTATGACATACAATTATCTTAGGCGATTTGTTATTATAGCTTCGTATTAGTGTATTTGGTATACTTAATGTCGATACGTTACTGTAGCTACTCACTACTAGGTATTAGTTTCATTGATAGGGATTATTATGATAGAGTACTTGAGGGGCACAAAATAAAAATTAGCTATATACCTGTATGTACTTACATAAGTAATCAAATAAATAAATTTAGGTGTCAAATAAATTTTGTATGATTTATCCATCTATGGAATAACCCTATTCGTTTAATAAAAAACGTCTTCTAAACAAGAAATAAATTAATTTTTATCTAACCAATAAATTTAGTTTGTAAAACTAGCCCAAAATCAAGCAGTTTTATTTTGAAAAGAAGATTACTTATTATCAAGATATGTATGGTCAGCATCAAGAGTAGATTGCGGATTTCAGTTTATAAATTCCCCTTTTCTCTGGATTTGTCAAAAGATATGGAAACTTCAGTTTGCTAATCACAGATAATATGGCATTGAAAACTTCAATGTAAAGCAACCTGAGTTAAGAAATATTTGAACTTTACAAACCCAAAATGCCAATCTACTTTAATAAAAGCTATAAAAATATATATTCTTAGCCCGGCCTAAAATGCCCCCACTTCACCAAGGTGTGTGTATCATACTCGCTCAGGAGTCAGTCAAGGATCAGTCCTGAGCCCATTGTAGTTTTTGCTCGTGATAAATGACCTTCCAGCATTTCAGCAGCATCTTCTACATATGCAGGCAACCTTAAGCTGATCACTGTAATATTTATTGTTTTTTTTATTCAACTAGCATGATTTTGGGCCAGCTTACGTTAACCGTTAAGACAACCATTTACTACTATAGGTACTTCATGCAAATAAAGAAGTGAAGCGATTACAAGATCATACTATAATATTGTAAGGACGCCCGATACTTCCAAAAAGATCATATCATACGGCTTATTTTTATTGCTTTGGTCCAGAGCAATCTAGAGACCAGTTTCTGTGTGCGGAATCCGCATGAGGTCATGAGGGATCACTTACGAACGCTTCGTAAATATACACACTAGTAGTTGGTGACTAGTATTTTTTTAACCGACTTCCAATCAAAAAGGAGGAGGTTCTCAATTCGGTTGTATGTTTTTTTTTTTTTTATTTTTTTTTTATTTTTTTTTTTAATGTTTGTTACCGCATAACTTCGTCATTTGTGAGCCGATTTGAAAAATTATTTTTTTATCTGAAAGGTACTGCTTCCAGATTGGTCCCATTTTAATTTTATTAAAATCGGTGTTGCCATTTTTTTTTAAATAATTTTTTTAATGTTTGTAACTGCATGCCTTCGTCATTTATGAACCGATTTAGAAAAATATTTTTTTATTTGGAAGGTTATTTTTACGTCCAGACTGTCCCAAACAAATTTCATTAAAATCGGCTTAGCCGTTTGGCAATGAAGTCGGTTTCTCAAGTTTTTTAAACTTATAATTATTTTTGGTTAACACTCTGTTTTCGAAAATATATTTAAATTACATACGAATTACATACTGATGAAATATGAATGATATTTGTCGATCTTACCGTCATAATAATAAACTCCACTACTCGTCAATAGATGGCGTTTTCTGTCAACTGGTGACTCCAGCAACAGATGGCGCTAGGAGTTATAATATTATGATAAAGTTGATTATATATAACTCGAATAACACGACATTTTCTAAAAATTAATCCTAGCTAGATCGATTTATCGTCTCTGAAAACCCCTGTATACTAAATTTCATGAAAATCGTTGGCACCGTTTCTGAGATGCACATATGTACCTATACAAGATTTTCTCGTTTATAAGTATAAGATTAGTTCTTGCAATCCCGCCAGCTCATTGTTTTTCCATACAGTATTTCAGTATATTTATTGCCTTATTATGTATGTAAATTTAACAGTGTCAGATCTTAGAACTAGTTTTTGAATCAATAGATATTTACCCTGTAAGGGTTAAGGGTGTTGCAATACTATAGAAGCGGGCCGATATGATTATAATCACGCAGATTGTAAGCAGGTTTAGTATAAAATGATAAAAGGGTTATTTATAATTAACGTTATTCTTTTCGTGCGTCGTTAAAGAACTCGTCTAGTGTGTAGTGAGTTTTATGTAGAAGCATCTACAGTAGTTTTTAAGTAGGTAGTGTAAGTTTTTTTTCAAAAGTGTTGTGTTTTTCTTGAAGTTTGATTTTTACCGGAATTTTGTTGTATATTTGAACCGCCATAACATTTGGTCCCGAGCTATGAATCCATAACTTAGATGTAGGTAGCACTAGGTTATGCTCGTACCTACTTTTAAAGCGCCGCGGTTTGTCGCTTTTTTTTTAAGTATTGTGGATACTGTTTCACAAACTTGCAGATTTCTAAGATATATATCGAAATAAGGGTCATAATTTACCTATACAAAATCGGGGCTGCGGAAATGACTTCGCTAAGGGCAAATCATTTTGCGTTTAAAGGCCTGCGCACACCTAGGCCGCTGGCGTCGGCGATCAGTGAAACGCTGTCAAATTTGACGGCGATATTTGACAGCGTTTCACTGATCGCTACCGCCAGCGGCCTATAGTCGGATTTTTAATTAGACGATACCCACTGACAGTAGCTAATGTCACTTTGTAAAATAATGTTGCCATATTTAAAGTAATAGTGCTGCGTTCAGTTCTCGTTCTATCAGATGAATGAACAATGAGTGAATAGTTAATCATTTCAAACTATAAAATAATATTGAAATTTGTATAAAAAAATGTATAAAAGTGCTCTGATATAAGTTACTTGTAGTATGTAATTACAATCAGTTTTTTTAAGGTTTATTACAAAGCGCGGCGTGGCGACTAGTGCCAACACCGATGAACGCCATGCGCGTCGGTCATCATTTTGTTTGTAATTCGGCTTCTAACCTCTGGTCTGATAGCACGAATGTTTTTCTGCGCTCACGCTGTTTAGTTATTGTTTTTGTAAAGTTTTTCGTTACGTTGTGTTTGTGGTAATTGTTGTGGATTTTGTTGCTATATTGTTTCACGCGAACGATATGGATCCTCAACCGGGCACGTCAAGTCAAAATCGGCACACTAACTATTCACTTGAAAAACGAGGCAATTTCATTCATTCAGGAGTTTTTTCAATCATTCACTTTATCACAACACTATTTTTATTTCATCAAAAACTGACAACACAGTAAACGTCAGCTAGCTTCGTCTAATTAAAAATCCGAGTATAGGTGTGCGCAGGCCTTTACTCATTTTTGTCAACATATTTTTATTGCTATTGTTTTGACACTACACGTCCATACTGTTTCACCGATATATTCAGTGCGATACCACTTGATGCGTATTTACACACCAAAATGCGTCACAAATCCTTATTTATCTATTGGCATAGCAGCCAGGCTTCTATCTCTTGTACATTTTTGGTTTACATCATAGGTTTTAGGGGTTAAATATAACCTTAAAAACTCTAAGATGTTTTATTTATCTTCTTATCTAAAGAGTCTTTAGGAAGCTCCTTGGCCTGTCAATATTTAACCCTGTTAACATTTTAACACATAAAAATGTTTGATCCTTAGGATGCATTATATACAAAGTTATTCAAGAAAATAGGTGGTGGTAGAACAAACATCTGTGTTCACCACGCAAATATTTGTTTTCGGTGGGGTTACAGCTCAGAAGGCAGAGCTACTACCAACTGAGCTGAGAGGCCAGTCAAATCAAAGTTTAATAGGTAAATACAATAATACTTTTTTCACGTTAACGACAGCCACGTGGCACCTGCCGCCGCTCCCTCCACCATCCCCCCGCATCCCCCTCGCATCCCCCTGATTCTATGAAACTTCATTGTTAACTTTACTCTACCTTCCTTTGATTAGCAAAGTTGCACTTGTCAAAAGGTCATGAGAAGCCACTAAAACATTCCTACTGAAAACTTTCGAGTTTTCAACCTAAAGTGTTTTTTTCACAAAGCAGGCTTGCGGTACCTGTACCTACCTAGCGTTACGTGACAAAACAGAAGCCATCGATGTATAAAGTTGACAAAACTCGAGTTTTTAATTTCTTTAAGTGTAAGAATGCCCCTTTTAATAAGATTTTAGTATGTAACAGATTTTTTTGCCTGTCTACGTTATGTACCGACCTAATTTTGTATGTTCTTTTTTAAATTGATTGTTTTATGTGAATTGCTTCTTAAAATGTGTATTTTCCGAGTGTACAAATGTATCAAAATGGAATACATTTTATGGAATTGAATTGTTAACAAAGCCCTCGAGAATCAAGCCTCGGGCCTCCTACGCAGCGTAGCTCTCCGTAGCGGCGGCTAAGCTTCACGTAGCACCGCGTAGCGTAGGGCTGCTTGCGTAGCACGTGCGGTGCGTGTGTAGTAGAGTTTTTTTTTTTTTTTTTTTTTTTTTATGTAACTAGCTGATGGAACAAGCATATGACCCACCTGATGTTAAGTGGTAACCATCGCCTATAACAAAGCAATGCCTCGTAGGTCACGCACGTCAGGAACGTGCCCTACGATGCACTGCCCTGCGTCCATCAACTGGAGGCATACAGATGTTCAGCCTCACGTGCCAGTAATTTCACCGGCACCCACACCCTTCAAACTGAAACACAGCAATGCTGCTTCACGGCAGAAATAGGCATGGTGGTAGTACTTCCCCGGACGAGCCACACACAAAGAGCTCTACTACTACTAGGAGTAGTTCGTGCAAGTACGACTAATTAGCATTTGGAGCATTTATTACATTTCCATTTGCGGTATAACAAATAATGTTGCAGTGACATCGCTTGAAAGTTTAGACGTGCCCCTTAGACATATACAGGCACGATACAGGCTTATCCTACTGCTGGGACTCTAGTAATTTAATTTGTGCTTAAGTTCTTTTGGTAAATAAATATTTTGTATTTGTAATATCACAGATAAGAGAGTAGTTAGTCAACCAACTTCCAACTAATATTATAAACGCGAAAATTGTGAGTATGGATGGTTGTTTGCTACTCAATAATACTAGAACGACTGAACGGATTAATATGAAATTTGGCACTGAGATAGATTATAGTCTGTGAGTAAAATTGCGTAAGCAAAAGCGAATTTGCTTTTCTGTGAGTTAAATATTCTTGAATGTCAAAGAGTTAAGTATCTTTTGACACAGACCAAAGATAAATATCGACTACATTTGACAGACAGGACACTTAATCTATTCAAGTTTGTTCTAAGGTTGATGTATTCTGCCTGCAGGTAGTGCAAGTACAAGCAAGGCACCGTCGCAACCCCATGCCATCCATGACCGATACACGCATCCTCCTACCAGGTATTGTGCACCCTTCATTCATTTGGGATTTTTTCAACTATGTAATACTCTGATGCACACTGTGCACCCCTAAGTGCTTAATTTCGTAGTATGTTAAAGTTAAGTAGTATGTGTACCTTAAATTTGTGGTACTCTAAGTGTGAAACGTGAAATAAAATTAATTGAATTGTTGAATACTATAACTCATTCAGAGACGTAGCTGTATAATATTCATCATAGTCATAGTATTTGATCAATTGTATTAGTTACGATGATTTTCGTGTCTCAAGCCTTCGCATCTAAGCGTTCTGCGATGGCGATCAGTGAAACATGTGAACAGTGATGTGTGCAGGCCTTTAGTCACCCCCTAACCCAAAGGTTAGGGCCTATAAGTATTATTTTTTCAATTAAGTAAATAATACTCAAATTATTGCTTACATAGTTGAGATACAATAGTCAGATATAGTTTTATTCATAATTAGTGATATGGATTTAACGACGGTCTAAAGTTCGTGATTATGTAAAAAAGGTAATCGCGATAAACACCCGTTTAACTCATACAATTATGCATAACGATCGCGCTCATTTAAAAAGTGTTAATAATAGGTAATAATAATCATAAATTAGTCAGGTATATAAAACGTTACTACTACTAATAATACTATTACTGCTATAATAATACTACTGCTAGTATTTCAATAAATATATTTAAATAGTAGAAGTTGTAGTAGTTTAAATAAATGGAATGCATAGCGCATCATGGAGGCAGGACGAGGTTTTACAGATATCATTGCACATGAAGCCTGTTAAACCTCGTGTAGCTAAGCCAGTAGGTGTACAACCATATTTTTTTTGTTTCCTGGTAGCTCAATTAGTAGACCTTTCGTCCCCTTATACCATGTAAATATTTAAAATAAACGATAATCTTTACAAAAGTTGCCTGAGGGGCCTAATTGAAAGTAATACTTTCAGCCCTAGAGAGAATCGCTTTCTACTGACAGCTGTCAAATTATTAAAAAAAAACAAGTTCTATTTATTTAACCATGTTCCAACTTTCTAAAGTCTTTCTAACTGCAAGGAGGTTATTGAACCAAATTCCAACTTTTTATTCAGCAAGAAGGTTGGAAACCCATTACAACGGTAAGAAGTTTAAAAAGTTTAATTAGTCCGCGATGTAAAATGTAAATTAAAATAACATAAAGATAGTATTAAATAAAGAATATATTTTCTAAATGACTTTATTATTATTTAGCTTCAACTATTTCTTTAAAATAACATAGATTTGAGCAAAACATTTACCATTTTTTAAATTATAAAAATGAAAATAATGTCTGAATAATGCTGAAGGCCCGTGCCCAGCCGAAGGCCCGCCAGAGAAAAAAAAAGCGGGAAGGCGGCAATTCAATCTTGTTTTTATTTTCACTTTCCTTGTATTCGTAATGAAAAGCACAGTGTTTACCTCGGATGAAAGACTTTTTTAAGTCCCTCAAGCTCCATTGGCGCCAGAGCGTAGCGAGGGCGTAGCGAGAACCCGTCTCGGAACTCAAAAAAAGTGACTTTCAACCCTCAGGTAACAATGTACTATTATTTGGCTAGTTCCAAGGCATCATGTTAAATAGAAGGCATGAAAATTGTACTAGTGCTTAAATCAGAATTTTTTCAGTACATCAAAGACTTTACCAACAAAAAAGTTAGCTACGGCACAGTTAAAAAGATAGAAAAATTTGATGCAAGTTTTTTATTTATTTGAAAGGCTATTTCGAATCAGAATATTTCGTGTTGTATTGCAAGGGAGAGCTAAAACAAATATCCCGGAAGGCGGAAACTCAATACTAAAGGGGAGTGCAGTGGGTGGTAAAGCTTGCATGAATTTACTGAGCGTTCCTTTACCGTTCGAAAGCATTGTGTACATTGTGTACACTGTACACTGTACAGGGTAATCCCTCACATCCCAGAAACTTCAAGATTCTTATGGATGTATGGCGTAGTCAGACATGATGATATGATATGACATGATATGATTTCGTGACATAGTTAAAGATCCATGACATGTCACGAAATCTTGACACCCCTTTAGTCCATCGGTCAGCACCTTTCATGCTTAAGAAATAAATACAATAAGATTATAGCAAGTGTCTTCCATAGCCCCCAAGGGACGGACCTTGCTCCGCCGCAGGGCGCGTCAAGTTTACCAATCATGTTTGGCAATTAATCTCGGATAACGTAAGTTTTGACGCAGTACCTTCTACTATATGTTCTGTGGTCTCGCCTAACTTACAGTTGCCACGGATGTTAGATTAGGGTTTGGGGATCTATCAATATTTTGAAACCACACACGATAAACACATGAACCGTCCCAAACAAAGCAAAAAATTTAACTCTTAGGAAAATAATATGCAGAACATTTTTGTAAAGAATTTTAAGATTATAACTTTCGTTTGAGTTTTTTTATGAAACTTGCCATTTACGAGGAAAACCTGAAATTATGACCTTTGACCCAGAATAGGATCGATGGAGATTTCTAACGCTTTATTTGTAATGATGAACCCCAGCTCTCTACCAATATTTGGCTCTGTGGGAGTTATTATTACTTGACCCCTAATTTTATGTCTGAATTGACCGGATTATAAACTAAATAATTATAATGTCATAAACATGTACAATAGGCCTGACGACTAATTTTCAAAATCTCTTCTATCATATTCAGAAGTATCTATTATGTCTAAAATATATCATATTTCTGTAGAAAATTAAGGTTTTTGTGCAATAAAAGTACATTTAAATTTAAATTTTCTAATTCGCGCCAAAACGCTCGCTGGTGTCATGGCGTCTGTTATTACGTCACGGTGTTAGTATATTAACAGTAAACATTGGTGCTTTTGTACTAAATCAGAATGACGTTTACGTAAACGTGACGTAATTCGCTCTGACCGGTGTTTTAGCTATCATGGCGGATTGTCGTATTTTGTAGATTTATATTATCAAATAAATTGTCAATCTTATATTAATAAGAGTATAAATACATTTTTCAAAATCTTTGAATCCTTTTTCATTAGATCAGATAAATATTTTGGCGATACTTGATTACTGTCTTCATGCCTATTAACAAAAATAAACTTGTAAGACCCCTATTCTCAGCCTATAATAAAATAATATAAAATAAATCTTCATTAATGAAACCTGGTAAAACATAATAGCGGCGTGAGACCACTCTTTGGTTTATATTTATGATTTGCGACGGTGTCGTATAAGTAGGTAAGTACCTACGAGTGTAAGGTTGGATTGGATCGTTTTTCGGGGACCGAAACTTTTGATGAAATCGTGCCGGCCAACATGTGAAGTGAGCACATACTCGTACCTACCTGGCACTCGTAGTCGGCGGCGCGTCGCATCACCTACGTACTCGCTGATTTGACGATATTGCTTTGCTCGTGTACCTACTGTTCGGACCCTCACGGGCGCCATGCCAATTTTGAGCGTTTAGTAAAGAATTCACAAAGGGTTGAGTGTCCTGCACGCTTCTGTCCTTGCTCAAGTGCAAGTAGATAGATACCTACATAGTCATAGGTACAATGGAAGCGTCATCACGCGATCTGTGATAATTGCTGCTACGCCGCAGAATATGGCATAGTATGAGGCGATGCATCCGATTCGTTGCATAATCAGTGTTTGTTTACTGATGATGCCTGCCCCGGGCGCGTGTAAGCTCTTCACTGAGGTCACTCGCTAATCACAACAACACCCATCTCCTACTTGTACATTGCTGGTTATGAAAGACGCTAGCCACGATGCATCCGCGCGTAGGCGACAGTGTTTGCGAGTCTATTCACAAACAACGTCCAATAACTCTGCGTGGTGATATCGAGACAAGTTCAGGGACAGAGTGACGTCAACGCTGAGCACTTTTAGTCGAGTGCACAAATAAATTGCACATTTATTGCAATGCTGTTAATTCAACTGTACTAGTTAGAGATTTGTGTTTCTTACCAGGCACTATTGTCAGTGGGTTCGCTTTCGCATAGGTACAAATATTACGAAATAAAAAAATAAGCATTGGCTTAGGGATTTTCATTAACATAATAAAGAATTCTATAGAAGAAGTCATAAAAAGTCAATTCAGAAATAGCGCAACGCAAGTGCCACGGGTCGGGTCAGCCCTTGGTGTGTACATCATACCTATATCATTGCATCACACCTACATAATCTATAGACGGCAAGTACGCCAAAAAACGGCACTTACCACGCCATTCCTCAAGGTTACACTATTATCGAATATAATAGTAATAATAATAATTATTATAATAACGTTTAAAGGCCTGCGCACATCTAGGCGATGGCGATGTCGATTACATGAAACGCTGTTAAATAATGACAGTGATATTTGACAGACGGGTACTTTTAGGCCCGTATTCCGAAACAGCACTTGAGTCTGAGTCGAGCTTCAAGCACAGATTTTTGACACTTTTCAATGGAGAACTGTCATAAAATCTATGCTTGAGGCTCGACTCAGACTCAAGCGCTATTTCGGAATACGGGCCTTAATCGTCTACAATTCATTAGTAAGTCATAAGTCGTTTATTGGTAAATCAATTTACAGGTCAAAGCACATATAGGTGTGAAGTTACTAATTAATTGTATTGTAGTATTGAATAGAAGTATGGGGATCGCCACTGTAACAAACCTCGCAGTTACAACCAACTCAAAATAAAATATTTAAAGTCGCATACTGCCATCATTCATCACCATTAGTTATGATGGATGGGCGTACGTATTTCGTGTCGGTATCCATTTACTGAAATCAAATTAGGAACCCTTTAATAGTAGATTACTACACGACGGCAGTAAGTGAGATATTGCAAAAGAAGGTCCTAATTGGCGGCGGGCGAGCGCAGCCTTTAAAGGACGCTAATGGATCGAGTGCACCCGAGATATTTAGACGAATAATTATATAGAATATAGTTCGAGGGTGCAATTTGGCTTCTTACAACCGAGGTCAGCATTCTACTTGACATCTTTCATTCGAGGTATATAAAACATTTATATAGGTATTACAAAATGTGATTTTTACTAGGGAACAATAATTATTTATTAAATTATTATAATAATATTTGCACCGGTACTTGCTAAAATAGTTACAGACGCACATTAATGACACATCCGTGTGCTGTGTGTGTCTACTATTATTGTTCAGTAAAATGTTTTCATATCAGTGTTACATTACAGTGGAAGCGGACCGATATTAATAATCATGCAGATTACAAGAGATAACAAAGAGTATTTTTAATTAACGTTATTCTTTACTTTCGTCGTCAAAGAACTTGTCGTGCCTTAAGTTTTTTGTAGAGGCATCTCTTTAAGGTTTTAAAAATAATACATAGTTTTTTTCCAGAATCTTATAGTATATACTCCTACTTACACAGCCTCTTTTCACAGCAGTAATTCCTCCTTACTGAGTATGTATGATGGTTTAATTATCTATGACAAGTATAAAGAAAACAAAACAAACCAACTAAAACGAAATTCGATATTTTTTTAGATTTTAGTTAGACCAGGCCAGCACTGCGAAGGGGAATACATGCAGAAACTGTAGTTATCGTTATTTTTATAACGATTTTTTTTCTAAAAAGCTGATAATCTTATGGCTCCACAACAAAACGTGGATATCAGAAACGAAGAGTTTTCTCCCAAAAAATAAAATTTAGGCATGACTAAGATCATGCGAACCGCGCACGGTTTTCGAAGTGAGCAGGCTTCTAAAGGCATTAACCTAAGTACAGATATGATAAATAATACTTCCGAAGTTATCATTTATGTTGATAAACCCATAGAAAATGGGCATCGAATAACTGAAACTGACTGTCTGGCTTGATGAATAATTTAAAACAATCCCGCGATGCTTGATAGTAGTGCAGGCTTTGGGAGATCGGGGCGAGTGGGAGATAAGGTGTTGAACGAGATGGGCCGCCTCACGCGAGGTGACGAGGTGACGAGGTGGCGAGGCGGCGAGGCGGCGAAACAGGGATATTCATCCCACCGTATGCGAGTGCCTTGTGCAGTGCGCCGCGCCGCGCGCCGCCCCGTGGGACAGATCTAATTACGCCAATTTGTCTGTTTAGCCGGTTACAGTTTTTTGACGCTTCGACTGCCCTTATTGAGTTTCGAAATTGGCCAAAAACGCTTTTGTCCTGCTGTCTGTCGGTCAGTTCTCGCCTACAGGTTGTATTTTTCAACCTATCTGAAATTTGGTACGCAGGTTATATGACTTTGTAGAATTTATTTGTGGTCGGGGATTTTTGATTGGAGAGGTATTTCCTCCTAAAAAGGGGCTACTGGATATCTCCGCCATATGAGATCCGATTTCCATGATGCTTTTTTTTATTGTAAGGTTTGTTTGTTTGTTTTATTTTAAGGACTATTAGTACACTTTTAGTGTGCTTGCGAGGTGTACAGCTCAGAGACACTTTTTACACGAATAGAGGTGGTTGTTCCCATCTATGTAATAAGGTACATTTTTGAACTAGTTTTAGTACTAATTTGTAATGTAGGTTACAATAGCTCAAAATAAATAACTAAACTATTTTTTTAATAGGTTGATGGACATATTCGGAAAGCCTAAACAGATTTACAGTTTCTTTTTCTAAAGAACTATGTTCGTTATGTCTATTGAGGGCTACAGAAAACGGCAATACTAGTTCATTTATTTTATAGGAATATCTACACAAGTCTTCAGGTTAGTTTTGTATCTTTTGTTGCGATCTAACCTTGTCGCATTTGTAAATTTTGACATGATTTTGATTGCAACAAAAAACGGATTGAAGGCCTGCGCACACCTAGGCGATGGCAATGGCGGTCAGCTGAAACGCTGTCAAATATGACTGCGATATTTGATAGAGTTTCAGCTGATCGCTATCGCCATCGCCTAGATGTGCGCAGACCTTGAAACAAAACCCATCTTTGACAAGGAACGATTGCAATAAGATTTAATGTTGACGTAACAAACATGAAACAGCGAATATATTCACTTTGTAAAACTAGTACAGCAACAGATAGCTAGCGGTCAAACAATGATGGCAACAGGATACGTGATCGCTGCTTCTTGATTATCGTTTATTTGTTGGTATCAGTCTTTTGTCAATCTCCCAGCAGGTGTAACACAGGTCGCGTAGAATTGGCACCTACTCTTGCTCGACGGTTCAAAGTGACCCTTGATACAACTGAATAAACATATTTTAGCTTTGACTGAACTTTGTGCGTAACAATCTACAAGTGCAGCTACTTATTGGCGTGTTCAAAGGGTACATTCGGCTTTAATCAAGTCTGGTTAGGTGTAAGTAAGGGGTGGTATGTAGGTATGGTATGTAGACAGCAGTGCGAGCCCTGCCTACCGTGGCGCGGTGTCCGCCGGCCCTTTGATATCATGTTGCACACGCTAATCATAGCTGACGTTCGTTACGGGGGTAATTGCAAAACGTCATTTGCAATTAATACCCTCCTTTGACGCTGAAGCTCAATCTTGTTATATTACTTCCGGTTCGTTCAATTTCAATCATACAATTATATCGAATGCGTCTGCCAAATATTATCAAAATGTGTCTGAATCGCTTCGCAAGAAACGTCCCTCTGTTTTGTAAGAAATATGTTGAAAACATTACCGAGAATCGCTGACCAAAATACTCTATTGGATTATTTTTCCAATAGGTCTGTGAAATTGTACACAGTAATAAAGTTTTATAAATAACTAGTGGCCGCCCGCGGCTTCGCTCGCCCGTTCCCGTAACACCCCGTTCCCGTTACTTTTTTGGGATAAAAAGTACCCTATGTCCTTCTCCTGGTTCTAAGCTACCTCCCAACCAATTTTCAGCCAAATCGGTTCAGCCGTTCTTGAGTTATAAGTGGAGTAACTAACACGACTTTCTTTTAAATATAGATATTGCTTGAAAATACGGGCGGTATGGGAGCTAACATACATACAAACAGACAAACCAAATTTGCCAATTACTGATGCAGAGACTATTCGCTCGCTACACTCGCTCGGTCAACTATAGTAAACGTCTTTGCAAAGAAAGTAGTAGTTTTAGAGATAATTTAGTTAAACACCAAATAATGGTGATTTTTATGAATGACTGGCGATCTGCCCCCGTTTCACACAGAGTAAAATGTAGGGGTAGTGGCTTGTAATTCGTCTTCTTCTTTTTTAAATTACACTTGTGCGAATGGTTGCTAGTAAGGGCAAAACATATAGTCGTCGTTACTCAGGGATAATGTGGCTTTCTAACAGTGAAAGAATTTATAAAATCGGACTAGATTTTGTTGAGTTTATTCGTACATACAAAAATACATTCTTTCCTTTTGATAACGTTAATATAGATTGATAAAGTTGCTTATATGATATACGTAGGATTCATAGATAGATGTGGTGAAAGCCCAGCAGCCAGTGATATAGTGTGCTGTGGTGCTGTATGGTATGGTATGGTGTTGCGTGGCGGAGGAGGAGCCAGGAGCATGCAGCGGGCGTGTCCGCGCGGTGGGCGGGCCGCTACCACTGACACCGGCTCACGGCTCATGAGTCATGACAAACAGACTATCACCACTAACACCCACGACCTAACACTCACTTTGAACAATACCCTTATCAAGCTCAATACGAACATTTCAGTTCAAACCGAAAGGAGCCTCTCTCGCACTTAAAAATCCTTTCACCACATTGGTTCCAAAGAACTAGTGACACGATAAGAAGCTGTCCAAAACGGCACAGATCCCATATCAATGCAACCAAAATGTACAAAACAAAATTGAAGAAGTGTCTTATTATTGAGAAAATATGAAACTCTCTGCGACTAGGTTTTATTTTCAAATTTGAATTGAAATGAAAAACTAAGAAATTATAAATAAATCTGGTGCTTAAACCATACGATAGCGTGTTCTAAATGTTATTCTGTTTAAGCGTGGTGTGACTTGAGTTTTTGTTTGAAACTTTAATCTAACGATTCAAGAAACACTACAAAAAAACCGAAATAACATACATACACTCGAAAAATTACTCTCCTTTTGGGCAATCGGATACAAAGGTTAACAAGTTCATACGTACAAACTTGCAACATTTTTACACCATTATAATTAATGGTAAACGAAAAATGTTGCTGTTACCAACTGTCGTTAAAAAGTCGCTTCAAAAAATTCTAAAAGATCATGGTAAGGGCTGTTCCCTGGCGAGATGAGACGCATGCATGTCGAAATCGCGTCATTCGAGTGCGGCTGGCACGCTGAGCGGTCGTCCGAGGTCCGCTCCCGGTCGATACACGCGCCTCTCTAGCTGGTCTGCCGTAGCCTGACCGAGTCACATCTCATATTCCGGGCAAGCAGCCGACTGTGTAGTGAAGATGCCGCGAGACTATAAGCCGCCGCCGCCGCCGGACTACAACCCGTACATGCACTTGCAAGAGCCGCCGCCGCCGCGCGTCCATCACCACCTGTACCCCTACCAGCACCCGGTGCCGCAGCATCATCACCACCAACACCACCACCAACAACAACAACAACAACAACAACAACAACAACAACAACAACAACAACAGCAGCAACCGATGTAAGCTATAGCATTATGAAACTTTTTGTATCTTAAAATGTCTACTTCAAATTTATGAAAATGCTTTAACGATATTGAAATAAAGTAGGTACATGTAAAAATATACATTTTCTTTAAAAACGTCCTAAATGTTAAAATAATACCTCAAATACAGAGCGTAAATAATTAGTTTTTTTATAATTCGTTTATAATATATTTCATTCATTCCAACTTAATCATGTACCTATCCTATTTAATATAATTTCACAAACGTACTAAAATACAAACAAAACCGGTCTTATAAATAAATAATATATTGTCACTACTTTTATGAAATATAACGAACCTATATGTACCGAATACTAATTAATGTAGCTTGTATTTCAGCCGCTAACTATTTAATATAAGGACAGTCATCACTTGTGCTTTGCAGCACTCGAAAAATAGCGGTGTTTTAGTTTTTTTGTTTAAAAAATAGTTTTATGCAAAGGTACCAAACAATGACATGCAACGTCTTATTCGGATATATCAGATGGGTCTGAGAGCACTGGTGGTCTAGTAGTAGTGGCCCCGCCTTCCGATCCGAAGGTCGTGGGTTCAAAGCCACTCGTGTACCAATTATAATTTAAAATTTATGTACACAATGCCAGTACTCTCAAAAACGGCGAAGGAAAACATCTTGAGGAAACCGGCGTGTTCGGTCACGCAAAAAGGGCCCACCAGCGTCCTACTTGCGGAAAAACCTGCCCGCACATCAAGTGCGCATGATAAACTTGCCGATCAGATGGTTCAAGAACAGAAAAACTGTCGAACACGTAAAGCGTATCCGTAACGTTACATTACAGGGGATTAAGTCTTCTTTATGGAGTCGATTTCAAAAGTGGCACTCGTCTTCTTAAATTTAAGAGCTTAGCTCTTGTCGGGGTTTGATGCAGTTTTCTCCAATTAAGTCTTCTCTTAATCAACAGCATCAATTCTAAAAACTTTAAGGGTAAATAAGAATAGCACGTCTTAACTAATATACCTAGAAAGCTACCAATAACTAAATATTACTTACATGCACTTATCTAGTTTCAGTTTATTAGAAATATTCTGTACTTATCACTGTATAAGTTATCGACTTATGACTATCCAGTACCATTATCCCTACAAACCTTAGTGGTTTCTTTATTTTTTTATATTTGTTAGGAAGTGTTATTTATAATAATTAGATTATGTATTTTTATTAAAGGATAAATAAATTAAGATAATAATAATAATAACGGTATCTAACGATACCTAGCACTAACTCAAACATTATTATTTATGAATTGGATCTTTTTATTTATAATGAGTTATAAAACATCGTTATATTTCTTTTTCTTTTTTTTCTTTTTTTTATATAGATAGCTAAGCATTTGGCTGCCATCACACCTGATGGAAAGTGAGGATGCAGCCTAAGATGGAGCATGCTTAGCCATAATCCACCTGTTCACTCTTGTCTTAAAAGTTCCCAAATTGTAACGTTCTGGAAATACTGACGACGGAAGAGAGTTCCACTCCTTGGCAGTTCGTACTATAAAAGTGGAGTCAAAGCGCTTTGTACGAGAATGTGGAATATCTACCATGAAAGAGTGGCACTTGTCCGTGCGCCTAGATGTCCGGAGGTAAAAGGGTGATGGGGGTATAAGGTCGTGCAGTTCTTGTGCGCACTCCCCGAAATGTAAATGGTAGAAGACCGATAAACACGCCACTCGACGACGGTGTTGCAAGCTATAGAGCTTGGAGTCAAACAACTCGTCATTGCCAATGAGCCTCCTGGCGCGCCGCTCAATAGAATCTAAGGCTTCGAGCTGATACTTGGCAGATCCGTCCGATTTCCGATGTCCGATTTCTAAAATAATTCATTATCCAGCTCACCTTGTATCAAATTACAACGTCCTAATATAATAATGCAGAACCTAGACACCCAACTGGTTCATTTTAGAACATTTCTCATAGATTTTTCAAAAACAATTTGGTTTTGGTCAAATACATTAGAGATTAGAGGAACATGTGATAACGTCGACAGCATCCACTTTGTTTTTCACCTTTAAATAAAAAAAAAATGCTTGCTATCAAAATAATACCTTAGAGATTTTCTTATTCATCTGCCTACACTTAATCTAAGGAGAAATAAATAAAACTACCATTCAGTCATCAAAAATCTATGTCTTCTTCTACCGGTCGCGGCCCTTACCCCACTTGAGATTAAAAGTATATTGAACTTACCGTTAGAAATAGAATAGAATAATTACTTATTACCAAACAAGCACTTATACTAATACATAGAACTTATTATTTTTATATTAGCTAAATTAAAAATTTTAATTTTCACAATAATATCTTCTGAAAATGGCAGATGTAAAATTCGCCTTCAGGGTAGTAAGGTACATGTAAACAGGCCTTTGAATCTATTATAGATGATTTACATTAGCTATTGTTTTAAAACGACTTCTTGTATAACCAATTTTTTAGACCTTGTTATGCGCTTTTTAGTACTATAACTGATATCTATTTTATAAAACAACTAGTGGCCGCCCGCGGCTTCGCTCGCCCGTTCCCGTAACACCCCGTTCCCGTTGCTTTTTCGGGATAAAAAGTATCCAATGTCCTTCTCCCGGTTCTAAGCTACCTCCCCACTAATTTTCTGCCAAATCGGTTCCGCCGTTCTTGAGTTATAAATAGTGTAACTAACACGACTTTCTTTTATAAATATAGATATAAGATAAGGTAGATAGATATATGTCTTAAAATGATGTTTTGTCTCGTTTTTACGACAGTGCTCAGACATCTTGAATCAAATTCACAGTCACGGGAAATGGTTCCGTACAGAAAAGACAAAAAAATATTGGAAAAGACTATTTATAGTTGACGCAAAAGATAAGTTTACTTATCTCAATCTCTTACAATTCAACAACTTATTTTGTGTCATTATTACATTATGTAAAGTCATCTACTTTCAATACATAGAGGTTGAGTTGAGTGGCACAAAATAAGTTGTTGAGTTGCAACTAATTTATTCTTAGATAATTTAAGCAGACGGTAATTATATAAATAAAACTCTTTGTTAATTAAATAGCTCTTTATTTGCACCAATTTATTTGTTAAAACAGTATATAATCCGCAGTTAACACAGTAAATAATAAAACATATATGTGTGATTTTCCACCGCACCGCCGCCATTCCGTTGCTGCAAGCATCATGAAATCGACGCCGCTAAGTAATATATCTGTTTCTATAATGATAACAAAAATAAAACGGAATAATAACTAATAAAACATGGTGTAATTCAATCATGCTCCTTGGAACCCCAAGCCCCAAGTTTAGTTCTAAACCACGGCGACTGACACTGAAACGGAGTTATCCCGAGTTTCCCTGTTCTTTATGGGTGGAGACGATACGCTCTATCGAAGCTTCAAACATGATTAAAAGGAATATTTTAGTTTAGGAATATTACTCATACACGTTATAGTTAAGGCACTATCAGGAGGCCAAATTGCAATGACCTACAACACATTGTAAAAATACTGACCAGGACGAGACGGCCTCGTCCACCGAGGGTTCCTTACAATATTCTTAAATATTCTTATAAAGGCACATAATTATCAAGAATAGTTTTAGTAAGTCAGAAAAAAAGAAACAATAATCAGGACAGCCGCCGTTCCTTGCATGAAGGTATCAGATACCTAGGTCTCAGATATTTCCATATACTTTTAATCTAAGACGGTATTACTTGCTAAATTTCATAGCTCGAGGTCAACGGAAAATACCCTATCAACTTTGATTCCCTTGAGAGTGTCGAAATATACGCTTATCGCGGTATAAACGGCCGTATAAATATATGGTTATACGTTAACTTAGAAGTTTGGTTAGTAAATAAAACTTTGTATTTTTAAAGGGGTTTTAATTTTAATACAGAATTTTGTATTACAGTTAGCATCTTTATTTTGGTATGCGTCCATGATATCCTGAAGATGTATTTACTAGCTAGCTAGACTTGGTGGTAAAGCGTAAAACTGTTTTTTTAAACAAAAATATATTTGTATTCAAATGATTTGGATTTCTTGTTTTTATTAGTTGGATAATAAATGACATGAAAAAAAAAATTCACCGTAAAACTGAATTTTTAAAATTTGGCAATAATATTTTCATAGTGGTCCAACAAAAAATAAACAAATACAATAATTAAGCATTCGTAAAGTCGATTTAGCTATCAATATGTTGGATATAGATGTTCGAAATGTTAATAGGTATCCGTCCTTTGCTCGTTGTTGGGTAGTTAGCATTCCACACATGCCAGCTGAGCAGGAGGGCCACCGCTGCTGCTAGAAACCCTTTCAAAAGATGCACAATGGTCTCTGTTGGCAACCTAACGATGGCGGTTCTACGTCTGGATTACTTGTTTGCTCTTATTCGGAGTGGTGTTCCATTTCAAACACAATGAGGTTCCCTGAACAATTCCATAAATACTTTGAGCATCTTGTGACTAAACACTATAATTAGCTCTTTTCGCGATTATTAACATGTTCAGTCTACCAACCATACATAGGTACTAAAACGCTGGATCATTTGTATGTTTAAGAGAATTGTTATATTCTTCTTTTTATGAATCAACGAGCGAAACGCCCCGGCTTCGTACGGGTGTAATTGAGAAAAAAGCGGCCAAGTGCGAGTCGGACTCGCCCATGAAGGGTTCCGTAGCAACAAGTACCTAACATAATTTAAAAGTTCTTGTAGTTCGTTGCAAGGCAAATAAGGGTTTACGATTTATGATGTATAAAAAAAACTACTTACTAGATCTCGTTCAAACCAAATATCGTTAGAAGTTTGCATAGTAATGTACATCATATATTTTTTTTAGATTTGTCATTCTGTTATTTTAGAAGTTAGAGGGGGGGGGGGAGGACCACCATTTTACCCCTTTGGAAGTGTCTCTCGCACAAACTATTCAGTTTAGAAAAAAACAATAATTATTAGAAACCTCAACATCATTTTTGAAGACCTATTTATATATAGATACCCCACACGTATGGGTTTGATGAAAAAAATTTTTTTGAGTTTCAGTTTCAAGTATGGGGACCCCCAAAATTTATTGTTTTTTTCTATTATAGTGTAAAAATCTTAATGCGGTTCACAGAATACATCTACTCGCCAAGTTTCATCAGTCTAGCTCTTACAGTTTCGGAGAAAAATTGCTGTGACATACGGACGGACAGACATACAGACAGACATGACGAATCTATAAGGGTTCCGTTTTTGCCATTTGGCTACGGAACCCTAAAAAGTGGCTATTGTGTCATTCATAACTACAATCACCGGTAAAATTAATAACGCCCTCACAGAAGTATCAAACTGGTTGTCGGCCACAATTTGGAAATAAACTTCACAAAAACAAAAAATATGCACTTTAGACCGACTCAAAAACGTGCAATAGACATACAAGCGACGCATAATGGTATTCCACTGGAATGCGTCGACACTTTCTCCCTACTAGGCATAAACATCGACACCCATCTGAACTTTAAAAACCACGTACAAAAGCTAAAATCAAAATTATCAAGCTTCACGTACGCCTTGCGCGAATTAAAAACGACTACTAACCTGGCGACCGCGCTAACTGCTTACTATGCGAATATTTTCTCCCATATTTCCCTATCTATCATATTATGGGGCAATAGCACAGATGTGCAGGACCTATTTATTCTTCAGAAAAAGTGCGTCCGTATCCTAGTAAATATAAGACGAAGAGAAAGTTGCAAGCCACACTTTAAACACTTGAAAATATTAACTTTACCCAGTATTTATATTCTAGAAATGTGTAAATTTGTAAGAAAATATCCCCACCTTTATAAAAACTTAAATGACATGCCTCGAAGATACGTGTCAAGACCGGGAAGAAACAAATTAATAACACAGCGATCTCAAATAAAAATGCACAGCGAATTGCACGCTAGCGAAATGCACAGCGAATCGCGACGCCACGACGGCCCGTATGGAATGTCAGTAAAAATTTATAATAAACTTCCTACCGAAATAAAAAATATAGAAAGAGATTCCTTATTTACAAAAACATTAAAGTTGTTCACTTGTTCCTAATTGACAAAGCCTACTATGACATTAACGAATATTTGACATACCTAATGACTAAATAAATAAAATAAAAATGTATAACTACGCACTAAACCTAACTTTGACTACTATAAAGACCTTGACGTTATTTTACCAAGCTTATTAATTTAAAATTATGTAACAAACTATCTACATTATAATGCCTGGAATTTCTCAATCTATAATAATATACATATACGTACCAACTACTGAGTATAAGCCTCGGCCTACCTCCATGTTGCTTTACCCTATACACAGGGTCCATGTGATACTGACTTACACCTAACAACTATGTATGTACCTAAACTAAACCATGTTTATGCAATAAATGTATTGAGTATTGAGTATTGAGGATTTTTTATATTGTATGAATAAAATAGTGCTTACTACAATAAAGTAGAAGTAAATAAAAACTATTTTTGATAATAATAGTTATGTACAGACAATTTTTTTATAATGTTATTATGTACCTATAAATATATACGGTGTAAAAAGTGTATATAGTATATAAGTAAGAACTATACAAAACCACTCTCGCTTCAATACTCAATTGCATACACATGGTATAGTTTAGGTACATACATAGTTCTTAGGTTAGGTATCACATGGACCCGATGGACTTTGACACAGCGCAGTATATACAAGCTCGCTCCCTAACTGAACCGGACACCAAGGGAGAACGCCAGATTATCTATAGATTTACAAATCAATTTGTTGCCGTAGCCAGCTATTCAGGTAGATAGATAGATAGATAACTCTTTGTCTGCTAGACATTACATACATATTTAGGTGCCGGGAACCCAATATGCGTACCAATATGCTCCGGCATAATTAATCAATATTCATTTGTTAAATAATCAACGGTAGAGAAGAACCTAAGGTTTCACCAAAGTACTGTTTAAGACTCTTAATAAGTACGAACAAACGAATGACAAGTCTTTCCCCGCGAGTGTCGTAGGCATAGACATTTATTTATTTACTACATAAGCATACATAAACCAGTAAAAAAACAAGGACACTAAAAGGAGAAATATACAAACAATATACAACGATACTGGAGAAGTTGACTCGGCATAATGCCTACCTATGCGCTGGTATTCATAGGAATGTAGGCCTCGTAGCCCTCCGTTTGATAACATTTAATGATATGGCTAGGCAGTCCATGAAACGGTGGATTTAATTATTTCCCTGTGACATTATATAGATCCAGATTATGAACTGATTGAAATGATACCCTACTCGGCACCGCCACCGCCCGCCGCGTCCATCCGCGCCCGCGCCGGGAGGGATTAGCGCCCCACCCTCTCCTGTCTGTAACTATTCACGATGCAAGCCATCCATCACTTAGCAGATAAAACCTATTATATTTTTACATCTCTCATGTTCGGTAAGTAGGTTCTTATTAGCTCCAAATGGGGCTTGTAGGTGACTAATTAGCGCTCTAGGGTAATGATGCAGCTAGAAAAGCCCTAGGGCGGAAAGTAATTAAAAAAAAACACTTTTTCTTTCAAAAAGTTCGCGTACATCTAACCATCATGCTGGCAATAGACATCATCCATTTAGCCCAATGAACAAAGAGGTCGCTTTGCTATTCAGCCTTGTCTTCGTGTGACTATAGTCATCAATTTTAAATATCGAACGGCGAAGCTCAAGTTCTTTGTGCAAAAAAAAATATTAAAAAGTTCTTTATATAATGCCGGTTTTTTTCTACTTGCCTCACAATCGGGATGTGAAAGCAGAATAGTTAGCCGTAGTTTGTTGCCTGTTCTTTCGTCGGCTTGGTCGCGTGGAACTGGCACCTAGAATCATCTAGCGTTAAGACGTTTCAAAATGATTCTTGGAATTGAAATGAATTAAAATTTTATTGAGTTTGAATTTGAATTGCTGTTTGACATGTTAGATTCCGATGGGTAGAGTGACCGGGACATCAGAACATGCCAGGCCAGCTTAATCATTCACATAGATAAGTATCTAAAGTATAGGTAGGGCCCCCGAGATAAATACCTAAATAAAAATGCATTTATTACGTTGACCAATTAGAAGAAAGAGAAAACCAGTAACATTTAAAAAGTTCTTAAATGCCTTGCGTCATTTTTAACGAATTTCCTCGATTGAACTTCTAACGAGTTAGTAACAACAGAGGAGGCTGTTAGGAGTTGGCTACCTTTCATTAAAAATCAAATGCTTTCTATTTTTTATTTCGTAATCAAGGTTTGTTTTCGGTTTCATAAATCATGGGAGTTAAAAATATGTAACAATTGACCGGGCGAACTATAAACAGTGTCCATTGATAAATGTAGTTCAGCGCTGTTATCATATCGGTAACCACAGCACCTAGGTATTCCGTTATTACCGTCGCCCCTCCCTCCGCTAAAACAAATCCCTTTGTTACCGGATTCTGCACGCACTAGTTATTCGGGGCACAAACATTAGTGTAAAGCTTCAAGCGAAGCAAGTTAGCTGACACGTACCTATGTGGACATGATTATAGGTGCTTGTAAACGGGCTAGTTTGGTGACAATGTGAGTTTAGTCCTAAAGTTGATTTACGAGGCAGCATATCCTTTTTGGCAGTCAGGTTAATATAAATCCCCGGTGTGTCCAGTGCCGCCGCCGAGCCACGCGCCCTCCCCGCCATCACCCCATGCAGGGAATGCATTCTAATTAAGTTCAGTAAGCCGAGATTCATCAACGTATTGGATGCGTGCATGTTTCTCATTTTTAATTATACAGGGGAGCTGTGTCAAAGGTCCACTGAATGTTTTGATAGTGTATCTGTGTACATATTGACAGGGAGCTTTTAGCGGTGCGATCGGCCCTCACTTATTACTCACTCACTCGGCTCACCCCATCTGATTCTAAATTTTACAATGTCACTAAAATTTAATTATAAAGCCTTTATTAAATTAAGTGGTTTTTAGGGTTCTGAAGTCCAACAAGGAGTAGCTGACGTTTCGGACAAATTTCGCTGGGACAAAGTGTCCCAAATGACACTTTTAATTTTAATATTATTTTTACTGACGTTTCGGACACCATCAAATTATTAATACTTTTGAGTACAGTCAGGTAAAATATGTTTAAGCAAAATATAATGTAATGTGATAAAGCTAATCAAATTGCTTTGCGAGCGTGTGGTGAAGTACCTATAAGTTAAAAAAACAAAAGTCTCATTCACATAGCGTATATTTGGCATAAACCTGTATCTTGTGTATGATCACATAAAAATATATCAAAGATGTTTTTTAATTAATCTAAGACAGTAACGAGTATGTTTGAAAATCACAAATAATCAATAGCTAAAACAGACCTAAAGTTATCACTTATTGTTTGTTTTCAACATCAGCAAGGCGTATTATTTATTAGTATTAATCATCTCCAATCTATCAATATCTATCAATATATATAATCTATAGAGCACTGGTGGCCTAGTGGTAGCGGCCCCGCCTTCCGATCCTAAGGTCGTGGGTTCGAATCCAGTCGTGTACCAATGAGTTTTTCTGCCCAAAAATTTATGTACACTATGCCAGTGCTCTCAAACGGTGAAGGAAAACATCGTGAGGAAACCGGCATATCGTAGAACCTAAAAAAAGTTCGAAAATATGTGTCAAGTGCACGAAAGGAGCCTCTTCGAGGCGCACTTAAAATCCTTTCACCACACTTGGTTCGAAAGAATCAGTGACACGATAAGAAGAAGAAGAAGATCTCCAAGACCTATTATCCAATGAAAAAACAGTAAACCTCTATAACAAGATAAATAAAAACATTAACCTAGAACAATCACAGTAATTTACACAGCATTTGGCACAGTATTTTACCTAATAAACTCTAAAATTATCAATTTTCTTATTCTTCTAATATTTTACCAAATAAACACTTTAACATCATCTATTTTCTATATTATCTTTTTAAATAAAACTTTTTTATCTTGTTTTTTTTCTATTTTTATATAACAAAGCGTTCTATGCATAATTAAATATTTATTTGTCCTTGCTCAAATTCAGTCAAAGTAATATTGAGGTGTTCATTGAAATCAATCGTGGATTTAGATTTTTTTTTAACCCCAAAAAACATGAAGAACAATATAAAGTAACATAATTTCTTCCACTTTCACACTTTATTTTTAAATAAATAAATAAATAAAAAAATAAATAAATAAAAAAATAAATGAAAAAATAAATAAATAAATAAATAAATCTATTTCGTCACCTTGCTATGCCGCCACCGGCACCGCCGCGTCTCGGTAAAAACCTGTTTTTTTACCTGACTGTACAATGCAGTTATTTTGAATGGTGTCCGAAACGTCAGTAAAAATAATATTAAAATCAAAAGTGTCATTTGGGACAATGTGTCCCAGCAAAATTTGTCCGAAACGTCAGCTACTCCCAACAAGGAACCCTTATAGTTACTCTCTGTATAGCCGTTTTACTGGTAGACCATTGATACGATCATGCTCAAATTTTGCAAGGTTGTATAAATTTGTAACGCGCTTAACGTCATAAAATCAAAACTTAAAAAAAAATCGTTTTCAGGATGCCTCCTATAAATTTATGTAAAGTGGAGTTTTTTAATACTCTCAAAGTACTCTCAAAACGGTGAAGGAAAACATCGTGAGGAAACCGGCGTGTTGTAGAACTAAAATCAAGTGCGATTGATAAACTTACCGAACTTGCCCTTCAGAAAGTGCCATCGAATTGTTTAATATTCTAAAAACAACGCAATCAAAATAATAATTAACCTCCTTCATTTGTTGTTGTTGCTGTGGTTGAACTCAATCTATTCCTTGAATAAATCAACAAGGTGATGGTGTCAATCCTCTTCAAAACTCAAATTGGCAATAAACCTCACTCTTAAGTTTCAACCAACGATTATGGGCTATTTAATAATCCCCCTTTTGATATGATTGTAAAACAATGAATCATATCCATTGATATTGTATGTATTTGTAAATGAACTCAATAAACGATGAGGTATGCCGTGTTTTCATTAGGACGACGCCGGGCATGCTTTGTTCAATGAAATACTATTTAAATAATTTCATATCCATTGATATTGTATTTGTAAATGAACTCAATAAACGATGAGGTATGCCGTGTTTTCATTAGGACGACGCCGGGCATGCTTTGTTCAATGAAATACTATTTAAATAATTTCATATCCATTGATATTGTATTTGTAAATGAACTCAATAAACGATGAGGTATGCCGTGTTTTCATTAGAACGACGCCGGGCATGCTTTGTGCAATGAAATACTATTTAAATAATTGCATAGCTCAATTCCAGATATAATATATTATACTGGCGACTGGTAATTGAATGCGAATAAATTGTAAAGCCCGTGGCGGACCGCGCACATAAAAGGTTTCTTAAGTCAGAACGACTTAGTCGAAATTAGTTCTATATTCATTTCGATTTGAAATGAAATGAAATGAAATTTTATTGCTTTAAATGTGGTAAGGTATTAGATGTCAGTAATTAAATTATTGATTCAGCACATTTTGCTTGAACTCACTCAGCATGCAATTATAAGTATAGTTTAAGTATTTATAATTACAAATAGTACCTAAGCAAGCATACACAGTAAATGTATTATCGTCAGTTATGGCGTGTGAGAAATTCATTTAAGTTATAATAACAACCATTAGCTAGGCAGTTGTACAATTTTGCTTGGAACTTTCGTTCTGGCTGTTCCGTTATTTCGTTCGGTAAGTGATTATATATTTTAATTGCCTTAAGATAGCTGTTTCGCGCCCTAAGAGCAGTTTTTGCTGCTGGTTGTATTAGGCGATTTGGAGAGCGTGATTCGAACCTGCGAACCTTACTCGTAACTCAAGAGCAACCAGGCTAGCTACTCTCCTCGTTGTTCATCTCTCATCGAACATAGCTAGTTAACTACGTATTTTCAACACAAATCATCAACTCACATCATAATAACACTCATAAC
The DNA here is from genome assembly GCA_939531255.2 of Thera britannica. NCBI lineage: Eukaryota > Metazoa > Arthropoda > Insecta > Lepidoptera > Geometridae > Thera > Thera britannica. Next base: position 19,344,296 of record OW618044.2, read on the forward strand.
ATTAGAACTCTTCAGTAAAGCGCAAGCTCCACACAATCAGCTGGCCTACCATGAGCTTCATATGGTTATGGTTATGGCTGTCAAAATTGTGTCAACACATTCAAACCCAAGAAGAAAATGAATGTGTGGGTCAGTCTATCTATACACAATTTGACAGCCATAGCCATAGCCATATGGAGCTCGTGGTAGCCCTGCAGCTCTACTCCAAAACTGACAAAGCCTACAAGACTGTGATAATTCTTTTAAAGACTTCAATCTAATAAAAAAATTCTTTATTCAGATCTAGCTCTAGTCTAGCTCTAATTTTCTAACTAGCTCTTATTATTTTGGATGCTTTTTAGTTTTAAAATAGCAAAGCCTTCTTGTGAGGTTCCATTATATTTCCATACTTCTTATTTAAGACCCATCTAAATATTTTTTTTAAAGTCACGAATTGTATTTGTAGTTATTGATTTAATTTAAATAAAATCATTAAATATCTCCAACTACAATCATTAAAGATAATACCTAGAGACCGTATAAAATATCAATTTAATAAATGTCGGGGACCCGACATGTAGTATAACAGTTCTGGCTTAAAACCTACAAAGTGAAGCTATAAGAGTTCCTTGTAAGGACTTTGGAACCCTAAACAGGTTGGACGCGGGCGGCGCCGGCGGTGACGGGTGACGGGTGGCCGCCGCCCGGCGCGCTGGGCTAACTCAAACACAATGCCTCCCCAAATATATTTTAACAAATACGTTATTAGCGTGGCGTCTATGTAAATGACGTGCCTTCAGCTCCATACGCTCGTCAGCAGTGATTGCTCATCAGATTTACACTTTGCATGGCTTCATCATTAGAAAATTATATGTAGGTAAAATTGAAAATTATATTTTTCAATCCCCCATCTCGAGAAGAGTATTTTTGCTCTTCGATAATTGATTGTAAAAGCCATTTTTATCCGCTAGAGAATAAAGTAAATTGAATTTAAAACATCGTGTGCACTAGGTTGGTGAATTCAAAACATCATTAAACCTATTTACTTCTACCTCGATGGTGCCGAATTTATCATACAGCTTTTTTTAATTTGTTATTAACTCCGATTCGTAACCTTCTTAGTGTGTTACTTTTATTTTAATTTGCTTTACGCACACCATTTTCTTTTATATGTTAGTCATTTCCTCGCTGAGATGGGAGGAAAAGTTACGTGTTGCACACGAGTGCAAATATTATTAACCGCGTGTTCAATGTTGATGACTGAGCAAGTAAAGGATTCTAAAACAAAATCACGAGCGCAGCGAGTGATTAAAAAATTAACTTATCCTAAGCGTTAGCGAGGGAACGGACGGAGGAAAAATATATTTTGCTAACAAATATTATCAAAGTTGTGAAATTTTATAGTGGTCATAATGTTTATTTATCTCTAATTTTCTAACTAGCTCTTATTATTTTGGATGCTTTTTAGTTTTAAAATAGCAAAGCCTTCTTGTGAGGTTCCATTATATTTCCATACTTCTTATTATTATTAATTTGTAATGTATGTCTGTTCCTACCGTTTTCGATAGTAGGTACCGTACCGTAAGTAACATGTAGAGAGTGTTTGAAGATTACTTTGTGTAGCTTCTCCTCGGCGTCACAGAATAAACAACAAGTTTAGCAGGTGCGTACTGTATTGTAGTATTAATTGGCCTAGAAAGTTCGGCGCGGTAGAGATTCCGAAATGGCGAAGCCAGCGCTGTGCTTCGCCATTTCGGATTCTGCTTGTAGTAAGTAATTAACGCCACCATAAACATAATAACATACGATTATGTAACGAACGCGTATGTACGCATGGAAGCATAGCTCCATGGATCAATGCCTATCAAAATATTATATTTGAACTCAAAAACCATGCGTCCTAATAATCTGACTGAAACAAACAAAGTTCTGTGCCGTTTTTAAACGATTTTATTTAGCTTGCTCTATTTGTTGATATTTATTGTTAATTTATTTGTTTGTTTGAGTCAAATCTTTCGAGCTGAATTATAAATAAATAAATAAATATTGTGGACAATTCACACAACACTACCCAGCCCCAAACTAAGCAGAGCTTGTAATATGAGAACCGGATAGCTGATATAATACTTGAATACTTTTTTTTTTGTAAATACATACTTAGAATACAATATAACACCCAGACAGAGAACAAACATTTATGTTCACCACACAAATATTTGTTCTCGGTGGGGATCGAACCCACGACCTACGGCGCAGAAGGCAGAGCTACTACCAACTGAGCTAGAGGCCAGTCGATCGAATTAGATCCACTTCGCGTAGGTGGTGGTTCAGTTCCGATGACGATGCATTTTTATGCTAAGCCTAGCCTGAATGGATATCCAGGATTGGCTCCTCATGAGGGAACTCTTTAACGGTTATCGAAATCGTCATAACCCTTTATCATGATGCCGGTTTTTATTTTTGCAAATTTTATCTCAAATTGTTTTTCTCTGTGAAGCCGACAGACAAGTAAGTTTAGCATAATATCAATAGGCATAAATATCCTAGTGTTATTGTCATTGTCTCGACTCACAAAGGAAATTGTTCGGTAGGCGGTGTCACGATCTTCCGCCGCCGCCCGCCCCCACATGGTACGCCCAAATCACATCACACATCACATTCACAAAGATGAAGAAGACAAGAGTCATGCAACACAACGTACGTACGTGACCCGGCTATAACATCTACTGAAGACGATAAGCTTCCTCTTTCAAAGGAGCATGGGTGAAAAGGGACTACAGCATGCCGCAATTAGTTACGACACGAGTAACAGGCTAAAGTAGGCTCGCCTAAGATACAAGATCACCAGAAGTCGAGTCGAGTTCCAAGTATTATAGTTAGTTACAAATTTCGGTAAATAAAATTAATAAGTATAAGTATATATTATGTATATTATTCAGAAAAATGATAAGGACCACTTTGAAACATTATAATATAAACAAGGTACAGACATTTGTCCGCAAGTTGTCCCCTGACCTGGTAGAACATCACGGCAGGGGACATCTTACGGTGACCCGGTAGTTATTATTGCCTGACAGAAACCATCAAAGATGCGCCAAAGCCTTCCCATTCAAATTAAAACTCAAATCGTGGCTCTTTGAGAGGGCGTTTTATTTTTATAACGCTTTTATTAGCTTCACCTGTATATGTATGTATGTATGTAACCGACCTCTTTGAGCTCGATTTTGTCCTACTTTGAACGATCAGATTTGATTTAAACTTTGCACACCTGTCAAAGGTCGATGACAATGCAATAATATGAAAAAAAAAAATAAAAAAAATGAAAAAAAAAAACTAAAAAGTTAAAAATAAATTATTGTTTAAAAAACTAAAAAAAAAACGCTTTTATAACTAATTGAACTAAAAAAATAAAAATAAAATTGTAATTATCAATTGAAAAATGTATATTATTGTACAAAAAGCGTGGGGGGCTTGATTTTGATTGTTGTAAATATTTTATCAATAGTTTATTATATCTGAAGTTATTATAAAAAGCACCCCACGCTTTTTTGTACAATAATATACATTTTTCAATTGATAATTACAATTTTATTTTTAACTTTTTAGTTCAATTAGTTATAAAAGCGTTTTTTTTAGTTTTTTAAACTATAATTTATTATTGTGGAAGAATGTTGTATCCTTGTCATTTTAACAGGAACTTTGTGCCAGTCGCTTGGTTCAATAAACCGAATGTATATAGTTTCAATATCGCTTACTAATTTGTTGTGTACTTATGTTATTTTGTTTTTTATTACTTTAGTCTCTGTTCAGAGTTTATCTTTAATATGAATATGTGTCTCTTTGTTAAATGTCATGTGTCGTTTTATATAAATAATTCTTTCTTTCTTCTTTCTAGTAAAAAGCTCGTGTTCAAGTACGTTCTATTACAGTTTATGATGACGTAATACTATCACACAACTTCGTAGTATCTACTGCTTCTGTAGGTTTATCCAATCAACCCTTTCATACCGTGGCGTGGTCGGTGGCGGTGGTGGCGGTGGCATTACAAACATTATTTAGTAACAACATTCACGCTCAGAGATTTCATCAATTTCCAAAGGCAATAACGTGAACACAGTAAAGTAGGTCGGATGAAACCAGACAAAAAGTGATCCTATTAAGAAGGCACCGAGTAGCGCGATGTTGCGCGTTGTTTTAAGTACATACCTACTATGATGGAATGCATAAAATAAGCAATAAATAATAAAAAAAAATTAATTTTCAAAAAAAAAAGGCATAGAGTAACAGACCGAATACTTACACTCAAGCTGTCAACAAAGCTAAACCAATATACATACCTACCTGCCGGGCAAGGGCCTCTGACTCGGTTAATGCGGTTCACAGAATACATCAACCTACCAAGTTTCATTAGTGTAGCTCTTATAGTTTCGAAGAAAAGTGGCTGTGACATACGGACGGACAGACAGACAGACAGACATGACGAATCTATAAACGTTCCGTTTTTGCCATTTGGCTAAGCCCTAAAACTGCTAAAAAATGTGTGTTGAAAGGATCAATCGATCTTGTAAACGACAAGAAAAAATAGATTAAAGCCAGTATGTTTTTTGTTAGGGTAGGTTGCATTATGACCACGGCTACTTATTACTTATCAAAGCAAAAACGAGTCCTTCGGCGATGATTATTTGAACTAGGCTTTTAATAACCTTGACCATCAGATATCCCTTTGTAAGGATTAAGAACTCCACCCTCGCCCCCCTAGGCGTTGTGCCATGCAATACGACGAACCAAAAACAAATAGGGTGAATCATATGAAATTGACGATAACGAATGCTTTTGAACATTTTTAGATTAAAACTGTAGGGATTGATATGCTACCTGCTAGGCCCTAACATGTTTAATTTAGGACATCTTTTAAAATAATTATTGATATCGTTTTATTATTACTACGAGTGTACCTATATCTCAACGAAAACCAGCGTTGGGTCCATCATCGCCTCGGTGGCGGTGAAGCAGCATTCATCTAAGGACCATGTAGGCCCTTAGGTCGGCATCTACAGTAAGTTAATTTCAGTGGATTGGAATATTATGATGAACGTACGTCGTAAACAAGGCCGAGGCGCTTCCGTGTTCGCATGAGGCATACAACTGTTACACCGGCTGTGGACAGCTCCTATTACCTCGCGATTAGCCCGCAGCGCAGGCAGTATTCAATAACATTCATTGCATGCAACCCTTGAAATAAATTAAGAACTTCAAACGACCTTGTTATAAGCCGTGAAAACAAGAGCGAGCGACTACGCGGCGGCGGCGTCTTTTTTATAACGCTTTTATTGGCTTCACCTGTATGTAAGTTTTCAATTAGTTATAAAAGCGGGTTTTTTTTGTTTTTTAAACTATAATTTATTATACAGCTAAAACGGCAAACAAGCATACGACCCACCTGTAAGCTCTACATCTAGCTTAGCGTAAGTACATGCGGGTAGCGTACAAGTACAGTCAGCTGCTCTAGAATATGTAAAATTCGTAACTTTGATGGTATATTATAGAGCAGTTCCTAAGCAGTACGTTGCACAAAACTCAGAAACTCACAAAACTCTGAAGTTTTTTTATATTTAGTGTATTTGTAAATGTAAATGATACCTAATGCTGTGACTGACACTTACTAGAACATTCCTAATTGTATAACATAGTACGACGAGTGTAGGTCGATGTCTGTCCACCGCGCGCCGTCGCCGCCCGCTGTTCGGCTGTTCGGCTGTTCGGCTGTTCGGGGGAAATGATTGCCATGTCAAGAGCACGTCTGTCTGTCCCTTACCTCATGGAAACGTGGAGCAGCGTCCTTCAAAACATTACTTGCTACAGCAAATACGAGTTCAGATGAGACATTTCAAGGGGACTTGGAATGTTACGACAACTTGCCATTTTGCTCGTCATTGAATTGATATTTGTAATAAATATTACCTATATTATTAGTGATCCATCATAGAATGTACCGACAAGATATACTATAGCTGTGGTCGAGAAAAGCGGTTAGTCTGATCGGAGGCACTACGTCTAGATAGACGCAGTGGGTAAATAGATAATATTTAACCCGTATGCACTTACTGCAGTAGGCCTACCATGAGCTCTGTCTGGCTCTGTCTCTGGTTCTGGTTTTGAGCCTGTGTGAGTGTTGACCAAATAAATCCTACGTCAAAACGTCACACACATTGGTGAGCACTCACACAGACTCAAAACCATAGCCAGAGACAGAGCCAGACAGAGCTCATGGTAGGCTTACTGGTCTCTTTCTCTCTCTCCCTCGCCCTCCCCCTCCCTCTTTCTTTCTCTGTAACAAACGTAGAAGTATCGACGAAAAAAAAGAGCCCTCTTAAAAGATGTTGAGAGCAGAAGAGAAAATATGACTGGCCACCTTGTACCTACGACGTGACAGTTTTATCTTTATCGCCGACATTGCTCTTAAATAAGAGGAGATTCCATTGGTGACAGGCGTCGAACCCATCACCGCTGCCTGCTCGAAGAGGTTACTGCGCGATGTTCTTCTCCGCTTATGTACGCACAATCATGTTAATGTCGAAGGTTCTCCCCGGTCTCCCCGGGGTCTGATAATTTTACGGAATAAAAAAAACTGAGAAGGGGTGTGTGATTTTACCCGCGGTTCTACTCGAGAGCTTTAAATCTAGAACATTTTCAATAGTTTACAAATTACTAAAATGTACTTCATTATGATCCCAGAGTTATCTTGGAGTTTGAACGTCGGTTCTATAGAGCAATTTAGACAGGATGCTATAACAAATAGCAATAATAAAGTATTTAGCGCTAGAGATAGATTGCACGTGGAATGATGTGCTGCACTAACGTTGCATAACCGCGGTAACGCCGGCCTTGCTCTTGAACCGGGGCCGGGGCTGCGCTGCCGCTGCCGATATAATGACGTCGCTATCGCTATATAAACACTAAGTAAACAGGCCAGCGCATCTATTGTACATGATTTATATAGCGTTATGTAGCGGTGATTACTCATACCTCTACTAACGGGACGCTACAGTGCCTGGGACAGGACTATTTAGATGGAATAGACTTGCCCAGCACCTAATATACCATCCTGACAGTTTAGTCGGCCTAATCCACAGGAAAGACATGGTCAATACGTGCGGAGCTGACTAAGCCGCGGGCTTCCTCACGATGTTTTCCGTCATCATTTGAGAGAACTAACATTGTGTAAATAAATTATGCGACAGAAAAACTCATTGGTACACGACTGGATTTGAACCCACGACCTTAGCATAGGTGCTATAATCACTACTTACTACGAATCCTTGGTCTGCTGGACCTCAATCATCAATCAAGTAGATTTTGTGGATAACCCACACAACATTATCTAGCCCCAAATTAAGCAGAGCTTGTACTATGGGAACCAGATAGCTGATATAATAATTATAATAAATACTTACTTAGAATACAATACCAAATAGAGAACAACCATCTATGTTCACCACACAAATATTTGTTGTGGGTGGGACCGAACCCGCGCCTTCCAGCGCAGAAGGTAGACCTACCCACTATGAAGCTATGAAGGCTGTCGTAGATAGAGGTACTCTTCAACGGTTAACGGCACAGACATTAATTTTTTTTTTAAGCTTTAAGCACATTATTTACGTAAGTAAGGACATAATTTTAGGTATTTTTTAATAAAACATTTTTAAATCTATATTTTTTTAATTTATTTTATTTATACTTCTCTTGTTACTGGAACTATTTGTATTGTTTCTATGAGAATTTTCCGATGCCGTATAACATAAACATCGCCCCCCCCCCCTACCCGGGCCCTGCGCCCCGCGCCGCTCGTCCCCTCATACCGCCGATAACAGAACGCTATGTACTAGTTTCCATTCCTCTTACAAATGTTATTGCTATTGTAAACATTTTATTACTATTACTATTAGTCCTCATCATCCCTTTGTTGGGCAAGGGCCTCCTCCAATACCTACCACCACTCTCCAGAGAGTGGTGGGTGGTAGTGACTCAAAACCAGAACCAGAAGTCGGATCCCGTCGGATCCGTTTCGATTCCGATAATCTCTTGTTGGAAAATAATGAACCAACCTAAATTTTTCACTTTTTGAAAATCCATCTTTAGTGTTTTTTGCGAGTGAAACATCGGTCTTGTGTAAAACTTGCTGAAGTTGTTGGATATCGTAGTATCATACTATCTATCTATCTATAGGTACTGTGTTCCTTTTCTGCACTTGATAAAACTTGGAACCCCTTTACTACAGTTGACGACCTTCCTTGAGATGAGACTTCTTCACCAAAGTAATATTAGGGAATATAAGCGCGCAGGTCGAACACGTAACATGTTCAATAATGCGATTCAAGGAACGGCTTTATACCATCGAGTAGCTCTTTATACTTCGACTGAGAAAATATCACGGTGGAGATGACGTCAATCTCGGCCAACAACTCCTAGCCGCTAGGTGCTTGTCGCGAGTTTAAGGTTTATTCCGATCTTGACATTTGACACATAACACACTGTCGCACAGAATGTGCGACAGTGCTGCTTGCTGTCGAGATCGGAATCATACCTTTAGCGATCAGTGAACGCTGTTAAATATGATAGCGATATTCGACAGCGTTTAACTGATGCGCAAGGTTATGGGCGTCAGAGAACTCAGAGATGTTACGTCACGTCTCTCGTCAGATTTTCTCGGTCAAACGTAGTAGGTAAGTCCGCCTTTGTTTTAAAAGTACTTAATAAATAGGTATTTCCCGCGATCGTGTTTTACAAAGAATGCAGGTCTTCACTATATCAACACAAAACAGTTAATTGATTCATAAAAATATAGGTATAGGTACCTACTTGTAGAACCAGTATTCTCCTTGTTCACCTTCTATCTAGTCTTTCTATTTAATCTTTTTTTGTATAGGTCCATTTGCTTGGCGGAATATAGCGGATAAATTATACCAAAATCTGCAGATTCTAGAAAAAATCATAGGCTGTTGTTAGTGAGGTATTGTAATTATACCTACCTATAATCAATGATTACGACATTGCATCTAAGGAAGGCAACTATATGTATATACATGTAGCGCGCGCGTGTAATAATGTTGCTGATCTTCAGCACTTTTATAGTTAAATCTGGCACAATGTTTACAACAACATAATATTGCCAATCCTTCTAATTAAGGTTATATGTGCTTTCATTAGACACCCGACTCGGTGAAGAAAATCCTTACCTACTTATATTATAAATGCAAATGTTTCGATGTTTAGATTTTTCTCCTTCTGCTGTTTCTGTTATGACTGGCCTTCAAGCTCAGTTCGTAGCTCTGCCTTCTGCGCTGTAGGTCGCAGGTTCGATCCTCGCGGACATTAAATATTTGTGTGGTGAACGCAGATGTTTGTTCTCTTACTGGGTTTTATATTTTATTCTTAGTATTTACTAAAAATGTATTTAAGTATCAGCTATCTGGTTCCCATAGTACAGGCTCTGCTTTATTTAGGGCTTGATCGTGTGGTGTGGATTGTTGACAATATTCATTTTAATTACTGGACCGATTTGGATAAAATTTTCAACAAGTGTAGTTGGTAACCTGGCTGATTTATCATATAGGCTTCTCTTTATTCCGAAAAAATAACAGGAGCGTGATGAAAAAGCCACGCAGGCGAAGCCGCCGGCGGCCGCTAGGATGTTCGACCTCTCTTACTTACATCTTATAATAGTTATGAAAGTCCTTGGTCATTTATGATTAGAAAATGCTAGATCAGGCTAAAAGGTGTAACGTTGGCAAGCGTAAACGTACGAGTGTTGACGTAGCCAGCTGCACAGTACCGTCCCGCACAGTAGTGATAGAGCGGCAATGGCAAGGCAACGCGCCGCTCCGCCGCGCTCTACCGACGGAAGCAAGCCGCACGGCATCGGCACCGCACTTCCCTCCCTCAACACACGCACACGGGACTATCACACGGATGTCTCACACCTATTTAGGTAGGTACAGTTTGCTTTCACTAGAACAACATAATATAATGCATCGACACACAGGCACAGGCACAGGCACAGGCACAGCAAGTACAGCATACAACAATAGTAACATTAATAGTAAGTAGGTATCGCTTGCAAACATTTTTTTATCCGCTTAGCCCCAAGTATTATTTGAAATTGATCGATCTCACCGGTGTTTCATTTCTGACCGATATCGTAGATTGTTTTTCCTTTTGTGATTGAGAGCTACTTAAAGTTCCTTCCTGTATTATTTATTTATCTACGCACAGCAATGATTTGTTTTGTTCTGAGATCATTGTATTATTACAATTTATCATGAGCTAAGTACGCGCCACCACTCGCACTCGTTGCGTTATACCTGAATAATAAAATAGTCAAGAGTGAGTCAAACCACGGCTTGTAGTTTTGTATACAACTGTAATATGTGACTGCCTAGTGTTTCATTGCACCAAACGTAAAGCGGTAAAGCAAACTTTGACAAAGAGATCTGCCGACGAATCAAACTCGGATAGGCGAAAGATCTTCTCGTCACAAATACCACAGAGCCTCAACGTGTGGCCAGTTATGACCTATGGAACTAAAACGTAGTCGCTGACTATTGGCCTTATGCACAAGCATAACGAGCTATGAACATAGCTATGCTGGGAATTTCAGAAATGAACAAATGCGAAGAAGACGAACCAAGTTCACCGACATAGCTCGTAGAGTTAATAAGTAGAATTGGCAATAGGCAGGTCATAAAGCTCGAATAGCTGCCAACCGCTGGAGAATATAGGTTCTCAAATGTCGAAGACGAAACGTAGAACGGCCACCCACCTGATGGATCGACGATAGATAATGTTAGGATCGCAGGGAGTCGGCGGATGGAGAGGGCTCTGAATCGTTTTTCCTGGAAATTTATAAGGGTGGCCCATGCCCAGCAGTGGACTCCTTCAAGCTAATAAATAAATAAATACATATTGGAAACAATCCACACAACACTATCTAGCCCCAAACTAAGCAGAGCTTGTACGGGAACGAGACAGCTGATATAATACTAATACATTATATATATTTTGTAAATAAACGTAATATATTTATGATGATACTATTAATGTAGTAGGAATATACAATAATCTAACAGATAGATTCTTATATCGGGTAATTTCGAATATATTTAAGAAAGTTGAGACGCTTCGGTGTTTGAAACGCAGTCACACCTTCACTATTGGATAAAAGCTAGCATAAATGTAGTTCCCAATAGCTTATTTAGGCTAAGTTAGTTTTTATCCGAGTTACTCGGAGCGAGTTACGCGTATCGCGGCCGGCACTTAATTATTGCTAAATTAAATGTTTTCTATTGTATGGTTGATCATGCTCAAATCAACCATAATATATGTAGCGAACAATGGAGCTGCAGGCTCAAGGGCATGTCAGCTGATCTTGTATGGAGGCTAAGCCATATACTTTTTAACAGACTTTAAATAAAAAGAGTAGGCTCTCAATTCCACTGTATTTTTAGGGTTCCGTAGCCAAATGGCAAAAACGGAACCCTTATAGATTCGTCATGTCTGTCTGTCTGTCTCTCTGTCTGTCTGTCCGGCCGTGTCACAGCCATTTTTCTCCGAAACCATAAGAGCTAGACTGATGCAACTTGGTGAGTAGATGTATTCTGTGAACCGCATTAAGGTTTTTACACAAAAATAGAAAAAAAACTATAAATTTTGGGGGTCCCCCCCCATACTTAAAACTGAAACTCATAATTTTTTTTTTCATCGAACCCATACGTGTGGGGTATCTATGGATAGGTCTTCAAAAATGATGTCGAGGTTTCTAATATCGTTTTTTTCTAAACTGAATAGTTTGCGCGAGAGACACTTCCAAAGTAGAAAAAAGAAGCAGCTTATTAATTTAAAATAAAGTAACAAACTATCTACATTATAATGCCTGAAAATTCTCAATCTATAATAATATATATGTATCAACTACTGTGTATAAGCCTCGGCCTACCTCCATGTTGCTTTACCCTATACACAGGGTCCATGTGATACTGACTTACACCTAACAACTATGTATGTACCTAAACTAAACCATGTTTATGCAATAAATGTATTGAGTATTGAGTATTGAAAAAAGTTGGTCCCCCCCCCCCTCTAACTTCTAAAATAAGAGAATGATAAATCCAAAAAAAATATATGTTGTACATTACTATGCAAACTTCCAACGATATTTAGTTTGAACGAAATCTAGTCAGTAGTTTTTTTTTATACGTCATAAATCGTAAACCGCAATTTACCTTTCGACAAGTTCAAAAACCTTTATATTATGTTAATTGATGCTACGGAACCCTTCATGGGCGAGTCCGACTCGCACTTGGCTGCTTTTTTTATGTTTATTATACCGTTACTTCGTAATTTATGAGCCAATTTGAAATATTGTTTTTTTATCTGAAAGGTTATACTTCCAAATTAGTTCCATAGAAATTCCATCAAAATCGGTTGAGCAGTTCGGCCATGAAGTCGGTTTTTCAAGTTTTGTAAATTATATTATTATACTTGTACTTATACTATGCCAGTAACAGACGAGGTATTAACTTGTAGTATTTTGGACAGGAGTAACCCGAACCCGGGGCCGTCGGCATACGACATGACGGCGGGCGCTGGCGGCGACGGTGGCGGCGGTGGCAGCGGCGGTGGCGGTGGCGCTGGCGTCCACACCGCGGACTCGCAGATGATGCACACGCGCGACTCCCTCAAGAGGGAACATGTTTAGTAAGTACCTTCTCTGACTGCAATCTGAGCAGTGGTAGTGGTGTGGTACCTAACGCAATCAGGGAAGTGTGGTATCAGCACTTGCAGCAATATAAGTATGTGGGTTTCTAAGCACAGATTAAGCATCTGATGAGGCTTCGATTATACAGGCGATGCATCCGACGCAGCGATGAATTGACCTATTTTATCAACACGTTGATCGAGTGAGCGAAGCGTTCTAACATCTTACCAGCAACTGGCAACTATTTGGATGACTATGTGTTGTTTCTTCTGTGCATTAGCTCACAAATATTCGATTTTCAATAATTGAATATATGCATTAAATTAGTAGAAGACTCCATGGACTGTTTTGACCAACGAATTCATCATTTGTTAATTGTTTCCTTAGCCCTGTAGGAATAAATCATTTGTATAGTTTCATTAGATTGATATTAGGTACCAACAAACGAGTTGCTGTGTATGGAGATGGACTCTGATGGAGTAGTTCCTGCATAGTGTCCACTTCAATTGAGACTGCACACGGATGTCTTGTTGTTTTGTTACACAATACACTATAGCTGATTGCTGCATTTATTTCTTCAGTTGATCCAACTAGAGCGCTCGATATTATGCCTTGTTCGTCCGAATGTGTACTATCACGGTTTCCTGTTTTGATTAGTAATATGCGTATGTGGGGAAAGTCAGTGCTTTCAAAAAAATAAATAAAATGGCCGCTCGTATACTATGCCTTTCCTGTGCTCTCTCAGTTCTCTGTGCGAATAGAATAGATAGAAGATGGTGTATGCTGGCACAGGCTACTATCATGTCCCCAGTGGATCAGCTCCCACAGACATGAGCATGAGAGAGGAGTTGCCCTTGCCTGTCACTGAATAAATTTTCTTCAACAAAGGCTGTTAAACAAAAAATAATCATTGTGCTATATGACAAAGCAAACACTGATTTGCAGTGCACGTAACCCTTTATTAGATACAATCAGTCAACGTAAAGCTGTACTTACCCCATCAGTGGAACGCTGCAATTTATCAATCAACCTCGAGAAGTGTCTCTTGATTACGCCAATTTGTAGTGAAGGTAGCTAATTATCAGCTAGGCTGCACACGCGCAACCGAACACATAACGAACTCAAATCAACATCATTAAGAAACATCCCATTGTCCATGTTAACAGGGAAAAATCACAAGAAAATTAACGCTTTGAAGCTAAATTTAAAATTATCAGGTCTGAGCAGGGTTTGTTACTCAACAAGTTAAAAAGAACGCAAAAGAGCGAGCGTGACCAGTACTTTATCTCAAAAAAAATAGGCTACAATTTATGGTAATAATAATGCAGTTTGTGATTTTTTGAAGACACCCGACACGCCTTTTATGATAGGTATGATGTTTTATTCTTCAAAATCTTTGTTGCAGTGCTCTGGTCTGAGCCACGTTTCTTCTAGAGAAATAGTGATTAAAATTATCTCGTGTACAATGTGTGTGCAAGGGGCTCGTATTCAGTTGAATGATGTTTGCAGCGATGACTACGAGATGAGAGACATGCAGAGCCTGCACTCCTCTCGCTCGCAGGCCTCCAGCTCTTCGCGCAAGCGGAAGTCCTCCTAGTAAGTACTTACCTTACACTACGCAACCCCTTCCCATGTAGAGTGGTCAGGTCACGCACAGGTCTAGCGCGCTCCTGAACGTAGTCGCATCTCCATGGTTGTTGGACACTGTTTAAGAACGTCCTATCGCGTAGACGATCTTACGCGACGTCCTAAAACATTTCATGGATTTCATGCATTTCATGGATACCTGTCAGCCTGAAATTGACTTTGATCTACGAGTAATAATAGTTATTTCACTCTAAACTCTTTTTTTTATAATTGTATAAAATGGTGATAGTAAGAAGATTTGATGATGGAACCAAGTTGTATTCGTTCAACGGAGCCCCTCATTAGATTGATAACAACTTAATTGGCTTAGCCACTATACCTACCAAGTTAGTAGGGATACCAAGTGCGGGGTAGTCAGAGTTAAATTCAGACTTTGTGTTTGAGATGCATTTTGAACCATACAAGTTTATGAGAATAAACTAATAATACAAAATTAATATTTAATATTGTAGTAATATTGTGCGTCATCGCAATGGCCTCCCTCCATTGCCCTCAAGGGCCCTAGTATATTTTCCCGTGGATTGCTGCAGGGAAACGCTTGCTCATATTAAAACTCTTCCAGAGAAATATACCCAACTTAACATCTCAAGGAGAGTTTGCAAGACTTTTGATGAGTTACAGTAACAACCGTAGAGCGGGTTGGTCGAAGTAGCGCTACAATACCAATCAGGAGGTTGCCAAGCAACCCGGCCCCCGATCGCAGGCGGCTCCATTTGGCTACCTCGCATTTTTATTATTATTTGATGAACCTACGGCGACATCTTTATGAAAGTTCGACCTTCCAATATTTATTCTGTCGTCAAGCAGTAATTCTCGCATTCCTGTGTTCCGATTTTAAGGAACTCTGGGTGCCGCCGCCTCGCCGAGACTGTAATTATTCATACACTGAAATAACTGTGGTTGGTTTTTATATCGGTCTTTATGTGCGTATGTATATTTGTTTGTAGAAAACTGTACAATAGATGTTTATGTATAAAGGTGTGTGTGTGTGTGTGTGTGTTGTGCAGCAGCTCCAGCAGCTACAGCGGCCGCGACCGGGACGGCGGAGAGTCCACCTCCACCCGCTCCGATAACACCGATAAGAAGTTAGTACCCACCCGCATACACACCACACTACACACTCTACACTACACACACTACCCCTTTAGGAAGTATTCATCAAAACGGCGGCGGGTAGGTAACCGCCAAGCCAAAATGGTGATCGGAATCAAAACTTTGATGATTTAGTTTTCAATATTAGTAGTATCTAGATGTATTATAAACATGAGTTGGTTTTATAGTAACCAATTGGTTTTATATGATTTGGATACAACTAGGACTAAAACACGGATCAGAAACAAACGTCAGACTATCACAGAACGTGCGGAGACATAACACGTTGGCGATTGACCAAACACCAATTGATACCATTAATTTGATATTATATAAATCGTAAGTTGTTCGTTTTAATTACTGAAAGATGAGCTAAGAAATTTAAAAACGTTGTCACCAATAGCAAGTACGAGTTTCATTTAGGCGGTTTGTTATATTATTCATCCACATCAACCAACAACATCCAAAAATTAATTGATTTTCAATGAAAACTAAAACAGAATTTAAATATCAAAACGCAATAGAAAAAAAGAAACAGCAAGTAGGTAGGTAATACTAGCAAAAAGTCTAAACTTTATATATTTTTTTAATCAATATAATGCGAAAAGGCCGCTATCGCAAGCGTTCGCGTACCTACGTTCAAAAAAATAGTATACATTTAGAGTCAATTTAAACTACCGACCGCTTTACATTAAGTATTGTAGTTTTTATTTTCGCGTACAGTAGTATTGCATGTACTTATACCTATACCTACCTTGTAGCCGTACCAGCAGCCTGTAGTACTTTCAATGTATATTATGCCGCAAACTTGAAAGCTTTTAGATTAGCGATAAATCGAATATGGAATATGGCTCAGCCAGGGCCCGGCACCTGTCTGGCCAAGCTTTCGAAGTCAATCGTCTCATGAACTTTGAAATAGTAAAACGTTGCCGATCATATTACTTCCACAGCCGCAGTAGCTCACTGCATTCACTCATAATTTTAAAAACAGGCAGAACCATAGCGAAATAGAGAAACGAAGAAGAGACAAGATGAACGCGTACATCAGCGAGCTGAGCGCCATGATCCCGATGTGCGGCGCGCTGGGCCGCAAGCTGGACAAGCTGACGGTGCTGCGCATGGCGGCGCAGCACCTGCGGCTGGTGCGCGGCGCGCTGGCGGCGGGCCCGGGCTCGCTGGCCGCCAGCGCGCGCCCGCCCGGCGTGTCCGCAAGGGACCTCAACGCGCTGCTGCTGCACGCGGCCGCAGACTCCTTCCTGTTCGTGGTCAGCTGCGAGCGCGGCCGCCTGCTCTACGTGTCGCACTCCGTCACCGACATGCTGCACTACCACCAGGTTCCTATTCCTACCGCGCACTACATTACTATATCTTCGTCTTTAGCGGCTCCTCGGGTGCTTCTTAATAAAGATGGCCGAGCTACTATACTTCACCATTGCTATTCTCTTTGGAATCGTGGTCAGCTTCTATTATCTGGCATTATGTTCTCTTGTAGGAGGAACTTGTCGGACAGAGCATGTTCGATATCCTCCACCCCAAGGACGTGGACAAGATTAAAGAGCAGCTGTCACCCTCAGAACTCGGTCCAAGGGATCGGCTCATTGACGCCAAAAGTAAGTGTAATGGAATCTGTCAACTGGTCGTCCTACCATCGTGCTGGTGTTGTGTTCGGCGGCTGCGGCGACGGAGGGAAGATCATTTATGCCAGAGCGTGGCCGACGCCAGTGCTTTTAAATTAGCTATGTCAGCTCATCAATTCATTTCATATTCGCATCAATTTGGCATCTCTTTAAGGGTTCGTTGACTATCATATAAAAATAATGTGGCTCTTAGCTTTGAGAGTATGTGCAACTCATGAACTATTAAATTCACCTTCGCTTGCATCGTGAATATAGGCTATGCATAATTGCAGTGATTTCTCAATTTCTCAATGCGAATTTGAATCAACATCCAGTTAAGTGTCATTGCTCCTGTTTATCGATGTTTTCATCATAGCATGTTTTCAGGTGGCATCCGGATTCATTGTCATTTCAGCTCACCTAGGACGCACTCATCAACACTCACCTATAACACACATTATGCTTTCGGACCGAACTACTTGCCTTTGCTCATTTCAAAGTAAAGCAGAGAGCTACTATGTAAAGTGTTTGAAAATGTCCCATTCATCTGAGTCTGCATATCAAGTCGTGTGAATGTGTTCATTAAATATCATCTTGCAAAATGGAATCCGGCTCGCTATTCATGTACGTATTCACTTACATCATAATTATTCTTTATTAACATCAGCTCATCACATACGTAGTTCAATAACGGAATTCAGATGCTTTCTACAGTACAGTACATAATACCAATAATGTGGTAACTAATAGCCTGGTAGGAGTGGTGACTACGGCAAACCCCTCAAGTGCAAGGCCTGTGTCTAGCAGTGGACTCTTCCAGGCTAAAAACAAAACAAAACATGCGTCAATGGGCTCTTTTCAGGTTTCCAACAAGTAATTCCATTTTGTCTACCATTTCTTTCTGTCTTTTGTGTGTCAATATTTGATGAAAAAGCCGTTAAGTTTTCGCAATAGTCTTTTATGTCAATAAGTTTTCCACTGGCTTGCTGTTCTTAGAGTCGACGTACAGTTCGAAAGATAGAAAGTAGCATCAAACAAGTTATACGTTCTGTACTCCGTGGTCCCTCCGTGTGTGAGTGTGTGGGTATGGGTAGGTATGGGTATGGTGGTGTTGAAATGCGTGTATATGCGCAGCCATGTTGCCAGTGAAGGGTGAGTTGGCGTCGAGCGTGCAGCGCCTGTGTCCGGGCGCGCGCCGCTCCTTCTTCTGCCGCATCAAGTGCAAGCCGCAGCCGCAGCCGCCCAGCGCGCTCTCCTCCCACCAGCCCCACCAGCCCCACCAGCCCCACCAGCCCCACCAGCCCGCCGCGCATCACAGCACCCCCAAGAAGAGCGATAAGAAGTACTGCGTGGTGCAGTGCACAGGTGACGCACCCCTTACTAACCTACACACATACCTACACCTCTTCTTCTAAGGGTGCCTCTCCACTACTGAAGGTCACTCATCCTTTTAAACTTTCTTTTATCTAGGGCAAGCCCGGTCCATTCCCTGATGTTGCGAAGCCATAATGTTCTTCTTCTACCTGGGCGTCGATTCTAGCAACACAAATCGCTCAAGCGATCGTAAAAATCGATGTGAGTTGTCAATATTTGTTTGAAAAATTTGAAAATGGAACGCGGATTCAGTGATCACTGAATCGAACCGTGTTGCTGGAATCGACACGCAGCTCCTCTCTTGCCCAACAACTTGCCCATCATAATAAGTTGGAGCAGATGGTAACGCTCATGCCGTAAGACATGTCCCAAGTAGGCAACTTTTCTCTGCTTTATAATCCGCACGGGACCGGGCTTTTGTATCTCCAACCTTCTAAGTAGTAGTAGAGCTCTTTGTGAAGGGCTCGTCCGGGGAAGTACTACCAAATTGCCTATTTCTGCCGTGAAGCAGCATTGCTGTGTTTCGGTTTGAAGGGTGTGGGTGGCGGTGAAATTACTGGCACGTTAGGCTGAACATCTGGATGCCTCCAGTTGATGGACGCTGGGCAGTGCGTCGTAGGGCATGTTCCTGACGTGCGTGACCTACGAGGCATCGCTTTGTTATAGGCGATGGTTACCACTTCACATCAGGTGGGCCATATGCTTGTTCCATCAGCTAGTGACATCAAAAAAAAAGTACCTCGATGTTTGTGTCCTTATACGTACACCTGGTCCTTGCATATATCGCGCGGACGTAGTGATGATGGCGGTGCGGTGGTGTTGCGTGCAGGGTACCTGAAGGCGTGGACGGGGCTGGAGCCGGGCGCCGGGGAGGAGGCGGCGGAGGCGGCGGCGGCGGACGGCGCGGAGGAGGGCGTGCTGGCGTGCCTGGTGGCGGTGGCGCGCGCGCTGCCCGTGCGCGCGGTGCCGCCGCCGCCGCCGAGCGTGCGCGCGCATCGCTACGTGTCGCGCCACGCCATCGACGGCAAGTTCATATTCGTCGATCAGAGGTGAGAACTACCCCTCGCTCTCCACAATATAACATCGATCACTTCTTACACTCCTTTACCTACATCTCAGTGCATGTATAAATATGGTCTACTGATTATGTAGGTAGCTACGAGAGGGGTACCGGGTATTATGCAAAACAACGTCTGTACAGTGAGCCTTCTTTATTCCAACTGTCAATTTCACCTATGCTAACCTCAAAAATGCATCGTTAGCGCGATCTAGAAAACCGTACACAAAGTCGCGCTATCTAGTGGTGAAATTATACATTATTCAACCAACGAGCGTTAACATATCGCCCGCCAAGGACCTAGTGATGGGTCCTTAACTATAACTTTGATAACCTTTTACATAACTGAACTATATTAAATTTTAACAAACATAATGGATGTTAAATCTTTTGAACTAGCAGGACTGTATCTTTTACATAGCTTTTACCTTCGACATAATTTTACATTTTACCTAACTTTAAACCTTTACCAATTTTACTGAGTCTTACACATCTATTTATACTTATATTTAACCATTTTAACTAGTAAGAAACACTTGTTTCTATTTAAACTTTGTATATTGGCAACACACACAATTTTGGTGTTGGCCTTTTAATTTCAAAATTGGTGGTACGCAATGTAACCACGCGGGAAGTTAGTTCTGAGACTAACGAAGACGCCAGAAACCTTGCAACAATTGCTGAACTAATTGCCATCTTGACAATGAACTAATAATGTGAACTCTCAAATTCTACTTCTGGCAAAGCACCAGAGTTTATTCTACTAAAAACAACCTGACGACAGTGGAAGCAATTCACCCGGTTCGGTACTATTGATGACGGTATTATCCGTTCTCATGGCTAGCCATTGAGGGATTTTCAATGAGGTGGGTTGTTGCAGTTCTGCGAGGTAAGTACAACATTCATTTAACAATCCGAACACTGCTTTATTCCGCTCAATAACTGACAACCATAGCTTTTGAATCATCATTTTTACTAATATTTCCGTTGAGGCTATCCATCCTATCGGATAAAATATTCTTCGTATGTCTATAATTTTCATTTTGGTTACAGGTCCTGATGATGGAGGAAGCTGCATCTTGCACTGGAATATATCTTCGCTTCGATTAAAGGTAAGAAAGATCTAATATTTTCTTAGTTTTACCTAATTTCATTTCTTTGTTGTCCTCATTTGATCTATCATTTTCATTCTTTTGTACTACTTCTTTGTTCTGTTTGTTCTCTATTTTGTACTTTTCTGTGTTTTCATGTGTGTATTTCTGTTTCAGGAGTTTCCGGTTGCTGCTGTCTGACCTTTGTACTTCGTATTCATATTTGTTTGTACAGGTGTGTTCTATCTTCGGTGAACTTCTCTACGGGTACCAAACATTCATCTCTTTCATCATGTGTGGCTTGATCTATTTCTTGCTCGCCTAAGTACGGCGTAGAGACTGTTACCGTCCCTAACTCATCATCTCGCATTTTTATTCCAGGATTGTCTCTCCAATCTATACGCTGGTAGATGGCATCTTTTTCAGCTACTCGCATTGTTGTGGATTCTTTCTCGTTCCTGACTACTTCACAATTTGGTAAGTACACAGCTTTATTGATTCCTCTTTCTTTTACCATTTGCATATGGTTTGAACTCAAATATTTATTATTATTTTCATTCACTTCCGTGTATTGTCCTTTTAGCTCTGTGCCCTTTGAAATACTATATTTGATCTGTGGTTCTTCATTCTTAATCGATTGCTTTACTTTACATTTAAATGATTCTCTCTTGATTGTTGCTTTAAAGAAAGCTTTACATTCTCGCTCTTCTTCGAGTGTTACCCTTTTTGACGTGATTGCTTCTTGAACTTTCTTTTTTGTACTAATATCTTCTTCAACTATCCAAATTTGCTTTATTAAGTCATTTTTACTTTTATTACAGGCTACGTGCAGGACTGATATTTCATTTTGTGCCGTAGTTATTGGTACAACACCTCCAGAAAGGATCCAACCTAGACATGTGCTTTGTGCGACAAGGTTTCCACTAGCACTTTTCTTCATACCTTGTTTCAGGACCTGACTGTAGACGTCTGCACCAAGCAGCATATCGATTTTACGAGGACTCGCAAACTGCGGATCTGCTAACTGTATGGATCCTATATCTACCCAATCTATATTCTCAATGCGTTTCTCTGGTAGATACGATGTTATATTACTTAACACATAAGCTTGAACTTCTATTTTGAACTGTGGATCAGTACGTGACTGAATAGTGGTTTGTACTAAATACCTTGCTTTGATATTGTTATCATTACCTAATCCAGAAACCGTTCCGTTCACTGGTATCTTCTCCAAACGCAGCATTTGAACAGCCGCCTCGGTGATGAAGCAAGCTTGAGATCCCTGGTCCATCAGGGCTCGGACTGTTCGATATTCTCCTGTCATCGCTTCGGCATTTATCAAGGCTGTCGCTAATAAAACCTGTTTGGTCTTCGGTATATCGCTTGTAGTGTGGCATGACACGACTTGATTACTGGATGTAGTTTCTTCCTCTTCTGTAATTGTAGATATTGGTTGCTCTTGAGTGGCTGGCTGTTTTGCACTGGACTCTTCTACTGCAAGATGGAGTAACGAGTGATGTCTCCTCTTGCATATTCGACAGACGGTTGGTTTTTTGCAACTATAGACATTATGGTTTCCGCCTAAGCAGTTGAAACACATCCTGTTATTGCTGACGAACGCTCTTCTCTCACTGACGTCTTGTTTAGCAAACGCCTTGCAGAAACTTAACTTGTGACTGTCTGAACAAAACTCGCAAGCCAGCGACTCTGATGTCGCTACCATAGACCTACAAGATGAACCACTTCCATGCTGAACTACAGACCGCTTGTTAGGTTCTATAAACTCTAAAGCACGAAAACGATTCTCTAGAAAGGATTTGAACTGTGAAAAGGTTGGTAAGTCATTTTTGCTATCGATATTTGACGCATTGGAGACGCTTAGTTCCCATTGTTTACGAGTTTCTAGGTCAAGTTTCGAACTTACAATGTGGATGATGATGATGTCCCACGTGCTTACATCAACATCTAATGCCTTCAATGCACTTAAACAATCAGATGTTATATCTATCAATTCTTTGATTGCTGTAGCTGACTCGAATTTCATGGACCGAAGTGTAAATAACTTGTTGAGTATTGTATTTGACAAAAACCTTTTATTACTGTATCTACTTTCTAACAGCTCCCAACAACGTTCATAATTTGAATCAGCTATTGGCGTATGCCTTATCAAAAGTTCGGCTTCACCAGTGAGATGCCCTTTTAGATAGTGAAGTTTCTGAACATTATCTAATGACTTACTTTTATGGATCAATGAAACAAATAAGTCTTTAAATGTAGTCCATTCATCGTATTTTCCACTAAATGTTGGAATGGTGATCTTGGGCAGTTTCACCAGTGAACTCGAATGGCCTTCATTTGTACTTTTACTATTATTTACTGTTTGACCTGACTGTATTGTTTGACCTAACTTTAACAGTGACTTAATGTGTGATACCGCTTCTATATAACTTTCTTCCGTGTTTGCATATATATCGTTTTTTACATAAACAGAATCCTCCAAATCGCTGGCTTTGTAAGATTCGTACAATCTGGCATTATTTATACGAAACAAAGTCCAGTCTTTCTCTAAAATATCTAGTTTAGCCTCTTTGTATGCAACAGTACATCTTTCCTTAGAACATTTTTTGAAATTAATTAGTGCTCTTTCTATAGACTTTTGAATATCTTTTTGTAAATTAATAGTAGACTCCATAGCGAATTAATAAATCAAAATAACACTTAAATGTTTACAAAGTAATTTTACAAATAAAATATTTGACTCGAATTCTGTGCTCGTCAGTGTACCAAATATTAAATTTTGTTTGACTCGAATTCTGTGCTCGTAAGTGTACCAAATACAATTTAACCTCAAAGATTCTTCACTATTATACAACAACTTCAAATAACGCAAAGTTCTCACTAGAAGTAAACACCAATGCACTATAAAATGTTAACGAAAAGAGTACTCACGATTTCTTCACCACAATACAAACACGTCACTCACTGCGTAGATGCGCGGTCAACTTTTTCTAGCGGGGCGGGTAGGCCGGACGGCGAAGTGCGTCCTGGCTGCCTTTGTACTTCTGCTGTAGGCTCCGTGTGCCCACCTCTGGGATGTTCTTCGGGGGGATGTGAGGGTCGGGGGCCCACACTCCTTGTTCTGATCTTCTGAGAGGCGCGAGGTTTCCTTGGTCCGCGCGCCTTGTACTATTCTTTGGGGGGCGTGCGGTCAGTGGGCCTCACATTCCTTGGACTGCTATGCTGGGGGGGCGTGCGGTTCTGGTAACCCACGCCTTGGACTGATCTTCGGGGGGACGTGGGGTCAACAGACCCACACGCCTTGTACTGCTTCTATTGTTCTGGGCTTCGCAAAAGGCAATCCTATGCCTTTGCGCAGCTTGACCTCTTGGTGTGAAGTGATTATTTACACCACTCACATGTACTGCGAACTCACTGCACTATGTACTGTACTAGTACCACTCTCGAGAGACCACGGAGATATTCACCACCGTGTCTCGACTGTAACTTGCCGCTACGATCCACAACAAGTACAGTTACACCACCTATGCACTACTGGTTAGGAACCTAGCAATCTAGTACCAATCTGGCTTACGAAGGACCATGTATAAATATGGTCTACTGATTAGGTAGGTAGCTACGAGAGGGGTACCGGGTATTATGAAAAACAACGTCTGTACAGTGAGCCTTCTTTATTCCAACTGTCAATTTCACCTATGCTAACCTCAAAAATGCATCGTTAGCGCGATCTAGAAAACCGTACACAAAGTCGCGCTATCTAGTGGTGAAATTATACATTATTCAACCAACGAGCGTTAACAGTGCAATTTACGCTATATTTTACATCATGCCGCGACACACCGGCAAAATTAGGGGAACAAGTCTGAAAAATGATATTTTTTTATTACTGCGTAATTTGACAAGTGGTTTAAGTTTTTTAGACGGCCCCCCTTTACAAACCCAAGATAAAAAAACCGTTCTCCAATGCTTAAAGCATAAAATACACCCTCTGTCATTCTTATGCTGCCTTCCTACGGAGCCTGGTTCTGCAGATCATCACGCACCGCGCACGACGACGCACGGCAACGCACACAGAAAAGACTCCTGTGCTACCGCGCACCTCGGCGCACGAGACCGTTCCCATGGTGTGTCGTGCGAGCTAGTGCGGGCTGGTGCGCGATATCACGCACCAGTGGGAAGGGGCTATTACCGTCATAAGTGTTTTCAATAGGAATATTGTTTTAATGTCGCACGACCTTCGGCTCGAAAGGCGGGGCCGCTACCACTAATCCATCAGTGCTCTCTTATTTTTCTGTAATAAATTTTAGTTTAAAAAACTAAAAAAAAACGCTTTTATAACTAATTGAACTAAAAAGTTAAAATTATAGTTTAAAAAACTAAAAAAAAACGCTTTTATAACTAATTGAACTAAAAAGTT
Source organism: Thera britannica (assembly GCA_939531255.2). Classification (NCBI taxonomy): domain Eukaryota; kingdom Metazoa; phylum Arthropoda; class Insecta; order Lepidoptera; family Geometridae; genus Thera; species Thera britannica. The sequence continues at coordinate 19,369,341 of OW618044.2, forward strand.
AAAAATAAAACTGTAATAATCAATTGAAATTTTATATTATTGTACAAAAGCGTGGGGTGCTTTTTATAATAACTTCAGATATAATAAACTATTGATAAAATATTTACAACAATCAAAATACCCCCCACGCTTTTTGTACAATAATATAAATTTTCAATTGATTATTACAGTTTTATTTTTAACTTTTTAGTTCAATTAGTTATAAAAGCGTTTTTTTTTAGTTTTTTAAACTAAAATTTATTCGTTACTTTTTAGTTTTTTTTTTATTTTTTTTTATTTCTTTTCATTTTTTTTATTTTTTTTTCATATTATTGCATTGTCATCGACCTTGGACAGGTGTGCAAAGTTTGAATCAAATATGATCGTTCAAAGTAGGACAAAATCGAGCTCAAAGAGGTCGGTTACATACATACATACATACATACATACAGGTGAAGCTAATAAAAGCGTTATAATATCTGAAGTAGTATAGTTTATTATATCTGAAGTTATTATAAAAAGCACCCCACGCTTTTTTACAATAATATAAATTTTCAATTGATTATTACAGTTTTATTTTTAACTTTTTAGTTCAATTAGTTATAAAAGCGTTTTTTTTTAGTTTTTTAAACTATAATTTATTTTCAACTTTTTAGTTTCTTTTTTTTTCATATTATTGCATTGTCCTTTGTACATTTGACAGGTGTGCAAAGTTTGAATCAAATCTGATCGTTCAAAGTAGGTTTTTTTTTTATTTCTTTTCATTTTTTTTTTTTTCATATTATTGCATTGTCATCGACCTTTGACAGGTGTGCAAAGTTTGAATCAAATCTGATAGTTCAAAGTAGGTTTTTTTATTTTTTTTCATTTTTTTTTATTTTTTTTTTCATATTATTGCATTGTCATCGACCTTTGACAGGTGTGCAAAGTTTGAATTAAATCTGATAGTTCAAAGTAGGTTTTTTTTTATTTTTTTTTATTTCTTTTCATTTTTTTTTATTTTTTTTTCATATTATTGCATTGTCATCGACCTTTGACAGGTGTGCAAAGTTTGAATCAAATCTGATCGTTCAAAGTAGGACAAAATCGAGCTCAAAGAGGTCGGTTACATACATACATACATACAGGTGAAGCTAATAAAAGCGTTATAAAAAATAAAACTGTAATAATCAATTGAAAATTTATATTATTGTAAAAAAGCGTGGGGTGCTTTTTATAATAACTTCAGATATAATAAACTATTGATAAAATATTTACAACAATCAAAATACCCCCCACGCTTTTTGTACAATAATATAAATTTTCAATTGATTATTACAGTTTTATTTTTAACTTTTTAGTTCAATTAGTTATAAAAGCGTTTTTTTTTAGTTTTTTAAACTAAAATTTATTCGTTACTTTTTAGTTTTTTTTTTATTTTTTTTTATTTCTTTTCATTTTTTTTATTTTTTTTTCATATTATTGCATTGTCATCGACCTTTGACAGGTGTGCAAAGTTTGAATCGAATCAGATCGTTCAAAGTAGGACAAAATCGAGCTCAAAGAGGTCGGTTACATACATACATACATACATACATACATACATACATACATACATACATACATACATACATACATACATACATACAGGTGAAGCTAATAAAAGCGTTATAAAAAAAAATTGCATAACATTATTGTTCAAGTTTCTTTTTTAATAAAAGTAATTAAATCGGTAAACTTTTTTATTTTTTGTCTCTCTCTATTGTATGGAGAAAATATGAGACGGCAAAAATACGTTACGTAGTTAGAGTTGTTGTTTCATCTTTTCTCCATACAATAGACAGAGACAAATAGGCAAAACGAAAACAACATTTGGTAACGAAATGTTGTAAATGCACTGGGACTTCGGGCTCTGTTATCCAAAAATAAACATAAAAAGTCTGAATAAAATAAACGTTTGAAAAAAAAACTACATTTTGCCGGCGGCAAATATTCCTCTTTGAGAGCGAACGGTTACGTTTGCCCTTTGCACGCTCTCAAAGAGGAATATTTGTTTCCTGTTTTTGCAAGTTACGCAGTAATCAGGTACCACGGAACTTTTTCCCCATAAAAGTTCAATTGAGTCCGCGACGGTATAAATGACATGGACATTTATACCGTCACGGACTCAATTTGGAGATTGGCTCGCTAAACCATTACAAGTTTTGACAATATTGCTTATGATACATGATTTCTGGTCGGGGGCTCACGTATTATTTAAAGTTATCTGTTAGAAGCTGCGTAGTTTCTACTATTGGGTCGGCCAACCGTCTATCATATTATATTTCCGCACAACAGTAACACAAGTCAGGCGCATGTACTGACATGCAAGCTGGTCATGCACGTCGGACACATATTATAGGCACGTGGAAGTGGCACCTAGAGTCACCTACTCGTAGCTTTAGAACTCTAGAACGTGTGATGTGTGTGCAAGTAGTACGCTCGCCGCGTGTGTTGGCAGGGTGACGCTGGCGCTGGGCTTCCTGCCGCAGGAGCTGGTGGGCGCGAGCCTGTACGAGTTCGTGGCGGGCGCGGCGCTGGGCGCGCTGGCGCGGGCGCACAAGCACGCGCTGCTGCGCCGCGAGCCGCAGCTCACGCCGCGCTACCACTTCCGCCGCAAGGACGGCTCGCTCGCCACGCTGCAGACGCACTTCAAGCCCTTCAGGTAACACACACACCCACACACACACACACACACACACACACACACACACACACACACACACACACACACACACACACACACATCATGCTCAACAACACTATACTAATATTTTATGAAACAACGGGATATTTATGATTAAATTTTGTTGAATTGACTTCACAGTTGCATGCACCATGATCACGGTTGAACTGAAGTCCACGAGTAAAAGAAATGTTATTGGCAGATAAATCGATCTACCCTCTTTCGCACTCTTTTATTGGTTTCGAGACTACTATCGGTTCCATTCTCACTCTTTTTTCGATTTCGACACACAACACTGACGGTATCAAGACGCGTAGTGGATGCCCCACTTTTTGGTGGTTTGCACATTCGTACCACCGGGTTCCAGACTCTAGATAATTGGAAACCATCTTCACGGTTGAAGTTCTTGTGTTTGGTGATTTCAATTGCCTCTTGAACCAATCTAGGTACGTAGTGGCGCTCGGTTGAAATCACCTGCGGGTTGTGTAGCTCGAGAGAGCACTGGTAGTCTAGTGGTAGTGGCCCCGCCTTCCGATCCGAAGGTCGTGGGTTCAAACCCACTCGTGTACCAATGAGTTTTTCTGTCGAAAAATTTATGTGCACTATGCCAGTACTCTCAAAACGGTGAAAGAAAACATCGTGAGGAAACCGGCGTGTTGTAGAACCTAAAAAAGTTCGATCAACACGTGTCAAGGGTCACGCAAAAAGGGCCCACCAGCGGCCTACTTGCGGAAAAACCTGCCCGCACTTCAAGTGCGCATGATAAAACTTGCCGAACTAAAAACTTGTGTAGCTCGATCCAATGGTTTGATCCGGAGTCCAAAAGATGTTCCGCAATGGCAGACTTATGTGTCTCAATGTTTTAACCGCCCCGATGTGTTCCTTTATCCGACAGGCAATGGTGCGTTTTGTTTGGCCAATATATGAGCTCCCACAGCTACAATCAATCTTGTACACTTCTGGGTTTTCCAACGGAAAACTATCTTTTGGTGAACGCAGGTAGTGCGAGATCTTTTTCAATGGAGTAAAGATGGTTTTTAATGAAAACTTTTTAAACGCCTTTGCAATTTTGTTGTTTGGTTTTTCTGTTTTGTTTGGCTGGCAAAAATGCTGGTTTTCGTTCTACTCTGCGTCTGTGGGGTCTGACTTTAGGTAGAGGTGGAAAGTGACGCAGTTTATATCCATTCCTTCGTAGGACTTGCTGTAGAGGTACATGGATAAGTTCACACTGCAAACTATTATCATCACAAAGGTCGAATGCGTGATAAGTCAGAGAGGTTACTACTGTACTGAGTTGAGTTGCCGTGGGTGGTGATGAGAGTCAGCATGTAGATACCGATCCGTGTGTGTAGGTTTTCTGTAAAAGGAATGACCTAAGCTTCCATTTTCATGAACCTGTACCAATACGTCCAGAAATGCTGGACGGCGTTCAGTCTCCATGCCGTATACGTAAACCTCATTTTACTAAATACTTGATTTAGGTGTTTCAAGAGCAGCTCTATTTCATCTTTCTTTCCTTCCAAAATACAAAACACATCGTCCACATATCTCTTCCACAATTAAACAACACGGGGGCAGTTGAGATTGCCAAGTTTTCGAAATATTCCATCCAAATGTTTGCCACCACAGGAGGACTTCCCATGGCTACTCCATCTATTTGGAGATAATATTTTCCCTTGTAGATAAAATAATTGGACGTTAGAACATGCTCGAATAGCTTCACATACTCAGCGCAAATGCCACATTGTTGCGTTTTCATTTCCACCACTTTCATACAGTCGACTACTGGAACATTGGTAAACAGGGACTCCACGTCGAAACGAACCATCGTCTCGTTATCCTGCACATTTGCCTGTTTTGATATTTGTATGAAATCTCGTGAATCCTTCACGAATGACGACGTTTGTCCCAACATAGGTTGCAGCACTCCTGCTACATGTTTCGCCAACTCGTATGTGGGTGAATCAATTTTGCTCACAATAGGTCGTAATGGAGCGTTTTGCTTGTGTACTTTGGGGAGACAGTATAGTTTAGGCGGTTCAATGTTTCTAGGACGCAACAAGTACTTAGTCGTTTCTTCCCCTATAGCATTTTGGCATTCCTTTATTATCCTTTGGGTTTTGCAATGTGTACGAGCTGTTGGATTGTAACTAACTCTCCGGCGTTCATGACTACCGTAGCATTCCCTATAGCAGCCTTAAGTATCATCAAGTCATCGTCCTGTCGCAGATCCTTCAGCGCACTCAACTCCTCACTTGTGATATTTGGCTCAGGCAGTTTAGCAGGACGCAGGAAAACATCAGTGTCTTGTCCAAGCGACTCTGCATCACTGGATGGTATCCTATTACATCGGATGACTTCCTCCACATTGCCGATCACTTTTTCGTAAGGAATGCGTTTTGTGGTAGGGAGGGACAAAAATAGGGGCAAAATAGTGTTAAAACTACAACCATGATAGTTTCAAAAGTTATAACACTATACTACTTATTATTATTTAACACGCCCAACGCGAACAGTGATAAGGGTAAGAGGAATATTTTATATTGTTTAAAAGCTTTTGCACAAGCAATTTGAGCTTTCCATCTTTTTATAAGTACCTAGTATTTTCTTGATTCCGTTTGATGTAGAACGCATCTTTAGTAGTCCTGCCTTTTTATAATTAGATTTATCTACTCGTAAGTTTATATAATGCTTATTTTGCATGTTGTAGTTCTTATTAGTATTTACTAAACATAGTTTTGATTAAACTCAATTTTGGTCGGATAAGTTTGACAAAAGTAAATCAAATTTGTAAATTTTTTGAGAAATAAATAACCTTAAACCATAAATATTAATAGTCATTTAATTAAAAAGAGCGAGTAAAACTTACCTACCACTAACATTTATTTTAACACTAATGCCAGCAAAGTAAGTAGGTACTTATACTTAATAGAAAATAAATAAACGAATAGAAAATGCTTGATTTATAGGTAAATGAAAACTTTATCGTGCAGAAACATTGAAAATATAAGAATAATAGGCGTATCGCTAAAATTGCTTGTAACGAACAAGCAAATAATAGTCTCGAAGAGATTTTCATTCTCATAAAAAAGTAGCCGATCTCAGTGAACCTTAAAGTTGCGTACCGTGAATCAAATGACGAGGTTTCCGAAAGAGTGGTATGTATCTAATGTATGTACTGTTAACCGGTTTTGGGAATAGGACATCTCTAATCGGATCAAGCATCAGGCATCACTCAGCATCATCAAGCATCACATAACACATCCCTAGAGTAGTAAAAAAGAAGAAGAGGAAGGATGATGGCGTCTTGCGGAGTTGTATTGTTTGCGGTGTATTAAAGTAAAACAAAGTTGTACCTAGGTATAATGAAGAGTTTCGCCTTATGATAAGCTAGGTAGGTAGAATGTAATGTAATGTAATGTAATGTGAGAGTTGTTGTTGTGGTTAGGAACCCGTGGACCAAGGACGTGGAGTGCCTGGTGGCCGACAACAACGTGGTGGCGGACGCGCTGCCGGCCGACGACGACGGAGATGACGTCACGCACAACTACGAGGCCTTCAAGCAGAGTGAGCCATGCCATACCATACTATACTATACATCCATCTACCTTACTTATAGGTAGGTACTTGCTTCTTGCTCGTCCCGAATATTATATTATATACTTACGTATAACTTTCTCTGTGAAACTCAACTTATATTCAATATAACTTGCATTGGTAATAGTGTTTGTATTTGGAAAAGAGGTGACTTGTTTAATCGATGTTTGGCTTCATTCACGTTTTTCATACAAAAATGTAGAAAAATAGTATATTTCATTACAAGTGCGGAAAAGCTGTCATTGCAAAGAGTTCCGACAAATGTCTACCCGAGCTGAAGGCGAGGGTTGACAGGCGGAACAAGTTGCAATGACGGTTCCGCACGTGTACTGAACGACTATTTTTAATACAGTTGCGAAAAGAAGCAATTTAATAAAATAATAAAATACCATTTGCTTTTTAGGGTTCCGTAGCCAAATGGCAAAAACGGAACCCTTATAGATTCGTCATGTCTGTCTGTCTGTCTGTCTGTCTGTCTGTCCGTCCGTATGTCACAGCCATTTTTCTCCGAAACCGTAAGAGCTAGACTGATGGAACTTGGCGAGTAGATGTATTCTGTGAACCGCATTAAGATTTTTACATAAAAATAAAAAAAAAACTATAAATTTCGGGGGTCCCCATACATGAAACTGAAACTCAAAAATTTTTTTTTCATCCAACCCATACTTGTGGGGTATCTATGAATAGGTCTTCAAAAATGATGTTGAGGTTTCTAATATAGTTTTTTTCTAAACTGAGTAGTTTGCGCGAGAGACGCTTCCAAAGTGGAAAAAAGTTGGTCCCCCCCCCTCTAACTTCTAAAGTAAGGGAATGATAATACTAAAAAAAATATATGTTGTACATTACTATGCAAACTTCCAGCGATATTTGGTTTGAACGAGATCTAGTCAGTAGTTTTTTTTTTACACGTCATAAACCGTAAACCACAATTTACCTTTCGACGAACTACAAGAACCTTATTATGATACAGCAAGTAACATAATATAAAGGTTCTTGTAGTTCGTCGTGCTACGGAACCCTTCATGGGCGAGTCCGACTCGCACTTGGCTGCTTTTTTCTCTTCTCTCCACGCAATAAGTTCGTCGCATGTATGCATGTAGCGACTTTTTGACTTTTCCGGTAAAATGTTCTCCGAAGCATTTCGTGCAATTATACTGAGTTCCGGTGGTGTTCATTCAAAAAAACTAGGGTCGAAATTACTCATTTTGTGCAACAAACAAATAAACTCGCAAAGAAAATTTCTGAAAAATGGCGCCAACCGTAGATTTTTTTTTTCTTTTCTATTCGCTCCTTTCGAAGCAGGCTATAGTACCAAGACCATACCGCCTAGTCTTACGTTTTGTTTTTTCCCTTGAGTTGGGTTTTTAAAATTTACGTCTTTCGTAATTTTTCTATAGGTGAAATTTATATCAATAATTGAGCCAACCGTAGAATATAAGCAGAGATTTTTTTTTTTCTTTACCCATTCTGGAAGGCAAAGGGAACTATACCCATACAGCCAAGTCTTCAGTAGATTTTTTTATTGATAATATGAATTGAAAATGAAATTTGATGAGATGAAATGAAATGAAACCTAACATAATTCATTCAATCAAATCATTAAATCTGTTAATGAAACAAATTAGTAGCTTCTTTTTAGAAATAATACGTATTTGCATGAATCATAAAATCTTCGATGAATTTTTTTAGTAAAAACTTCATGGTTGGTTTTTCTTTTTAGACATTATTTTGACAGTTGGGAAAGAAAAAGCACTAGTGCGGGAATGGTAAAAAAAAGCACGCATGTGTAATAGCCCACATCCCGAACGCTATACGTCCCTGCAATACGCCACTTTTTGAGCAACTGTATTAAAAAAACTCGTTCAGAGTCGTGCCCGGGTATAATGAGATCAGGGGCCTAATTCTCGGGTCGATCTCGATCATTTTGCTATTTTATTTTATTGCTTCTTTTCGACTTTTTCGCACTTTTTCTACGTTTTCCGTATATTGTTGCTGTCGAGGCTTCTACGATGAGATCGTCGATGAATTACTCAAGGAAATCATCCATTCTCTATTCGAAAAGAAGCAATAAAATAAAATTGCAAAATGATCGAGATCGGCCCGAGAATTAGGCCCCAGGTCGCCCTCGACGGAAACAAAACAGGGACCTAATTCTCGGGCCGATCTCGATCATTTTGCAATTTTATTTTATTGCTTCTTTTCACAACCCCGCACTTTTTCTACGTTTTCCGTATATCGTAGCTGTCGAGGCTTCTACGATGAGGACGTTGATGAATTACTGAAGGAAATCTGCCATTCTCTCTTCGAAAAGAAGCAATAAGATAAAATTGCAAAATGTTCGAGATCGGCCCGAGAATTAGGCCGCAGAGCGGAGTTGAAAGGTTTCATTTAAACTAAACCGTAGAAATATGTTTACTTAGGAGATGACGATATTCGCTTGGTTACAATAGATATGAGTGTGTGTCTGACGGGCTTGTGGAACGAAACGAAGTCATGATCTCGTCCACCCAGCGCAAATGTAGAGGAACACCCCAGGAGTTTTAGTCAGTAGCAAGTGCCTGACATAACCCACTAGTTCCCCCGGCTAGTGGGTATCCATGAAGTATTCCCCTGGGCAAAAAAAAAAAGATGTGTGTGTGTGTTGCAGCGGAGGAGTGGCGCAGCTACCTGGCCACCATGACGGGCAAGCTGCAGGCGGAGACGGTGGACGAGGGCGCCGTGCGGGCCGAGCTGGCGCACCGCGCCGCCGCCGCCGCTGCTGCTGCTGCGCGCGCCGCGCCGTCCGCACTGCCAGCGCCCGCGCCACCACCAGCGCCAGCATCCGCCGGTACTCTGCTGCATCTACATTTATATATATAATACACAAAATCAGGTCTCTTTCAAGAGATATGTATTGATCATTATCTCAGTTTGACATTTCCAGCTTCGGAACAGAAAAACGCTTACTTTCTGATCTGTGTTTTCCAGCACACACCCCAGTACCAATAACAAACTTCAAAGTGCTAAAGAGCCGCATCTCATATCTATTGAAATAAAGTAAATAATTAAATCGTCCATGAACCGCATGAGCAAGGTACCTAAGCTCGTGTTGTGGTATTCCATGGTGATGGTGATGTAGTCGTAGGTATAGAATAAAGGAAGGGAGCGACGGAGGGAGGGTGTGACAGTGATAGTGACACGTGGTGCGGTCGACAGGCGCGGAGATGCAGCGAGCGCTGGAGGCGGCGGGAGGGGCGGCGGGGGGAGCGGGGGGGCAGCCGATTCTAGTGCACGACCCCGTCTTCAACTCGGTACGTACCGCACGCGCCGCACGCACCGCACGCATCGCATCGCATCATCCAGTGCACCCTGCATGGCATGCCCTCGCTCGAGCTCGTCCGCGGTCCGATTGTATAGTTCAGTAGGGGCAGACACTAAACTAGCCTGAAATAGAAAAAAATCCGGGGAGCGATTTTATAATTTTATTTTCCTCAACTTTGGTTCTCGCACTTTTTTAGTACCTATGAATTTATTTATTATTAATAAAAATAAAAATAAAAATTCAGAGTGCGAGAACCAAAGTAAAAGAAAATAAAATTCCACCCATTATGATTTTTTTCATAAACTTGATAATAGGTATAACTCTGCAAATATTGATCCTAGATCCTTGTGAGAAATTAAATTTCCAACAACTTTGGATACTGCCATTTATTGTAACTGTGAGTCTAAAATTAAATAAATAAACATAAACATTATTATATTATATTAAATGTCTGTTCCTACTGTACTAGTAGTTCAGTTAACGAGGGTGTTGTATGCGATAAAACCAACCGCGGCCCGTTTATGCGATCATTAGAACAAAATGTCGCAGGGCGATCTTTTGCAACGTGAATTTATTCATCCGTTGTAAATGCATGCAAGCTCCATAGTTGTGTTCCAAGCATGCTTGCTCGGTTCTACTAACCGCGTACTCGAAATAGAATTAAAGTATTGAAACATGGAGTACTAATTAATAAGTTCATTTTAATGAATTAGGACCATTTTATTAGTAAATCTATTATTAATATTTTAATTAACATATACATTATTTGGAGAGAACCCCCGCAGGTACTACCTAAAAATCACTTAGTTGTTGTTGCTAATTATCTCTATTGAACAAGGACAATTGTATCGTACGTGGAACATGTCTGTCGCCGGCAGGTATTTAGATTCATGCGTCATCGGGTTCGGCTCGGAAAGCTCGCGTTTATTAGCTTGGGTTGTAAGTTGTAACTATGTAACGGAATCTTTGAACATAATTTTCACCAATTTCCAGAAGTCTGATTAGTTTGAAACTTTGCATACGTATCAAGGACCGATGACAATGCAATAATATGAAAAAAAAAATAGTTTAAAAAACTAAAAAAACACGCTTTTAAGTATAACTTTAAAATTGAACTAAAAAGTTAAAAATAAAACTGCAATAATCAATAGAAAAATTTATATTATTGTACAAAAAAAAATTGTATAGTTCAATTAGTTATAAAAGCGTGTTTTGTAGCTCATTGTGAACCTTCTCAACTTAAAGGAATCATTCTGCATCGTTTTTTCGCACTTTTACCTTTTCTTGCCTGCTGACTAACAACGCAATTAAATAGTTCTTATTGTTTACAATTACTAACATTTTCATATGTGTGTTTACATTTAGAATTGACTTTTTTATAACTATTTCCTAAATCTTATATTTATAATTATGCTTTTTTAATAAAGTAGGTATCAATAGTTTTGACTTTTGCATGCCATTATAAGGTAGAGTTACGATTATTAAACTAATATATTTTACATCGCTGTACAAGTACCTAATTCAGCAAACATTATTATATTTATCAAGAAAATAGTATAGCGGTGTGCGAGTGATAAGGTCATCGTCGGTGGTCTGCCTTTTAAAAAATGTTCTTGTCACTGTCACGTCAATCAAAAAGACGGCCACTATAGCAACCACGTAATAACGAGTGCCTTTAAGCTATTGGAGCGCTCCGCGACTACATCGAATAAGCGGGCTCGTTTCTGAAAGCTTGAACAGAGGAGCATAGTTACTTAAGGGGCAGACTACCGTCGATGACCTTCACGCTCACACATCACCCAATAAGGGTGGAGCCAAACGAGCGTAATTTTTTGAGTTGTGAGTCGCGTATTTTCGGTCGCAGAAATTCTGCTGCATTCGGTTTCATACAAAAGTCCTGTTTCATTCACACGGCGACGCAAAATGAGTTGTCTGCCGACTCACACGCGTTATTCGGACCGAATTGAGTTTGCGGGGGGAATTCGTTTTCTGTCATTTCGGGAAGGCACATAGCTTTTTGATTTTAATTGTTTTCTGGTGTTATCTACTTCTTCGTCTTCTAAATATGCTTCGTAAATACACAAAATTTTCATCGGTTCCATTGCACGACGCAAACATCCGCTATACAGGGTGTGGCGTAAAGAGTGGATAATCCTTTACCTACGGGTCGGGGGCATCACAACTGTTCAGAAAATAAAAAAATGTACCCAGTAAAAGTCCCACGGTTTTCGAGTTATTAAACATTTTCGAAATTTTCATTATTTTGTACTTCTGTCCATACTTTTCGATGCCAAGATCACAAATCAAGGAATTTTCTCCATCTGTTTTTTTTATAGCATTCTTAGATAACTGTTCTATCAAATGATAACTGCCATTGGTATGTCAAAGGTACAGTTTTTTTTTTAGAATTTTTTTTAGAAATAAAAATGTGATTTGCCAATTTTTTCCAAAAGTTTGACCTCCTGTGGTTTAAAAAAAATGTATGGTCACCCTGAGTGACCAACTAATAAATAACTTGCCTACTTCATTGAGATTCCGAAATGGTAAAGCACTTGCTAGTTCCAACTTTCAATGCAAAGAATATTTGTGTTAAAAAAGGGTAAGGGTCATTTTTTCAAATTACAAGTAAGATTTTACATAGCAATCGAATTTACTAAAAACAGAAAATAAAACAAATTAGATATTTAAAATACATTTATTTCATTAAAATTTCTTACAACAAGTTCTCAAAATGGCTCAAAATGCTCAAAATGCGCGCAAGATAAAGCGTTATTTTATTAGAAGATGAAGGCTTGCATAAGAGCAAGTGAAAGTCATTTTGAGCACTTGTTGTAAGAAATTTTAAAGTAATAAATGTATTTTAAATATCTAATTTGTTTTATTTTCTGTTTTTAGTAAATTCGATTGCTATGTAAAATCTTACTTGTAATTTGAAAAAATGACCCTTACCCTTTTTTAACACAAATATTCTTTGCATTGAAAGTTGGAACTAGCAAGTGCTATACTATTTCGGAATCTCAATGAAGTAGGCAAGTTATTTATTAGTTGGTCACTCAGGGTGACCATACATTTTTTTTAAACCACAGGAGGTCAAACTTTTGGAAAAAATTGGCAAATCACATTTTTATTTCTAAAAAAATTCTAAAAAAAAAAATGTACCTTTGACATACCAATGGCAGTTATCATTTGATAGAACAGTTATCTAAAAATGCTATAAAAAAAACAGATGGAGAAAATTCCTTGATTTGTGATCTTGGCATCGAAAAGTATGGACAGAAGTACAAAATAATGAAAATTTCGAAAATGTTTAATAACTCGAAAACCGTGGGACTTTTATTGGGTACATGTTTTTATTTTCTGAACAGTTGTGATGCCCCCGACCTGTAGGTAAAGGATTATCCACTCTTTACGCCACACCCTGTATACGTTCGATAGTAACTGAATAAAATGCGCTCGTCTGGCATCCCAACAGAATTTCTGCCAGGCAGAATTTCTGCGACCGAAAATACGCGACTCGCGACTCACAAAATTACGCTCGTTTGGCCTCAGCCTAAAAGATCACTGAATTTTCGATCTCATTACAAACAGTTTTGCAAAAAATAATCATCATCGTTAATAAGTCTTCCTTTTACAGTTAGATTTTTCAAAACATAGGGTGCCAGTGAGAAGTTGTTTCAAGGTGGCCGGCCCCTTAAGTTTTCTATCATTATAAATGTTAAATTACTTGTTTGGTAAATTGCAAGAAATATATTTTGTGGCGCACGCCTTATCCGTATAATATACTCGTGAGTAATTAGTTTTATAAAATTGGTATTTCACTAAAGGCAAGGCTAAACCAACGCGTTCAACTCGCGTCCGCGGTGGCGCATGGCGATCAGCGGTTCAGTGGTTGTGTACGTAGCGTAGGTACACAACCACTGATCGCCATACTTATTATCGCCATAATTATTTGTTGTGTTCAGCTATTGTTTGTGACGTGACTCGCCACCCACCGCGGACGCAAGCTGAACGCGTTGGTTTGGCCTTGCCTTTAGAGTTTATAACATTGTTATTTCTGCACGTTAGCTATATCAAGATACGAGGCGGTCAAATACTACCAATGGGATAGTAATCCAATCAATCATTATCATATCATCATCATCAGCGTGAAGAAGCCGCTGAATGCTGGTCATAGGCCTCCCCTATACATTTCCAGGTAGAACGATTCCGAGTCCTCTCCATCTTGTAGCGATGTTAATGCCTTCAAGTGAGCGACGCAGCAGCGTCTACAACAATAATACAAATATAAAACGACGCCATTGAAAGCAGCAGTGCTCTACTGAAGGCAAGCTCCGCGGTACTTGTCAGCGTCTTATTGACAAGTTAACGGCATGTACCTATGTGAAGCTAGGCGCTCTCATTGAACTGTGACGCCTAGCGCCTGCCGCCTGCTGCATTCTTTATTTTACATTTACCTCTGAGTATACCCTAAAATCAAACTGATTAACTAAATTGAAAACCTTTTTTATCGCGGCCAAACATTGGAGGTCGTAAAAAAAGGTAGGTAAAATTTCTAAAATAACAGTGAACGCAGTTAAAACTTGGAAATATTGTTGAACGCACTTGCAGCCAACCTGCTACCTGCTAGCTATATGCAGAGTAGAAAGGCAGCGGCGCAGTATCGTCCGCGGGGTAAAATATTGGAAATATGCGCAGTGGTAAAAAATGTATGATCCATTGGAACTGTAAAGATGACTGCTGTTAGCACCGTTCTTATTACCGTTGGGTTATCCAATGTCTCGGTCACCTACGACCTTTGTCCGTCGCGTCTCGGTGCGCTTGTCGAATTGCCTGCGCCTGCAAGGGCGACTTCTGTCATATTTTTAAGCGCCAATTATCCTTTCTATGTTTTATCTTCGTTCTCTGTAAAATGTATTATTTAAAACCAGTTTATAAATGCGAAAGTTTGTCAGTCGGTTTATAATGTTCTCACGGCTGAACCACTGGATGCAGATGATAATAATACAGCTTGCCTTTCAGAGACGGTCAGGCTTCTTTTTATATATGGTAACCCTTCTAGAAATAGTACATTATTGCAAAGGCAGCGAAATAGGCAATTGCCTGTCTCGTATCATTGAAGTCCTCGCCTGCGGCTCGGCCTTCAAACTCATACTCGACCTGCAATTGCCATTTCGGCCGAGGCATATATAGTGCTTTTCTTAAAAAAATGCAAGGAAATAAAAACGGGTCTTATACATAATAAATTTATTTTTTATTAACCAAATAACAACGAACTCCGCTTTACCGCCAATTTTTTTTTTAATTATACAGTTTGTGCCGAAAGGTAAACGCATCTGTGGCTATATATACAGTTCGGCTAGCGTAACTTGGCGGGTCTGAAGTGAGCTGTTCAATCGTAAATGGCCAATGACTGATGGAAGATTGACCAAACGACTAGCTTCAGACCCGCCAAGTTACGCCAGCCGATCTGTACAGCCACGAGAACGCAATGTGTACGATAGATGAAAGAGTTCTAAATTCAAACAGCACACCGTTTCATACAACATTGCCGGAGCGAGAACGCGCCGGGAAGTGATTGGTTTTTCAGTCTACGTAAATATGATACTTCGCGTGTTCTATATTCAAAAGCGCGCATGTTTAAGAAAAAATATTCTAGGTTTTATTTGGTCAGTAACAGTATTTGACCCGTGCGACGGACGCGGCAATCGAGTGACGCGCACCGTTCAGTATTCACCGAATCGTCAGAGCCATCTCCATTCCGAGCCGGCTCGATGCAAGCCTTCCAAATATTAGTATTGCGGTCTACACGTTAATATATACTCGTTTTGGAGTAAAACTATCGAGTAATACCGAATGTGAGAACGGAGCTTAACAGTATTACATTAGGAGTGTTCCATCAACTAGTTGTATACAAAAAACTCTCGTTGATTCGCATCGTTTATTGCACGGAGTAGGTACGCATTGTACACAAAAAACGGTGAACGTAACGGAGACTACCTATCGGTAACAAAATGCAGTCTGCGAGACCTTACTTTTGAAAGACGGGTCTTAGACCCGTATTCAGAAACAGTGGAGCCTCAAGCATAGATTTCATGACTGTTCACCATTGAAAAATCCACCTTACCATCAATCTTGGTACTAAGTTGACCTAACCATCATGGTTTGGTCATCTTAGTACGAAGTCGCTCGGCGACCTGAGCGTCGGCTCCCGAATTAGTATCGCAACAACACGCTCGTTATTTCGCCTGGAAAAATAATTCATCCAAGATGCATGCCCATATAATATAGCATAGCCTCGGCCATTGTAATGTAATGTCATCAGTCGTATTCATATTGCGAAATGGGTACATTAATTAGAGATTTTTATAATGTCCCAAAAGTTAAGAGCCGAGCGGGATTTGAACCCGCGACCTTCCCCTCGGTACGGGGCTGCGCTAACTACTGTGCCATCAGATCCTAATCACACTCGACGAATAACTCTTAGGGACTGTTCTCGGCACTAACGCGACCGTGGTTTTATCTACAGGTTTGACGTTACAGTCAACTAACCTGCTCGATAACCGAAGTTGCATTCAGCTGAATCGACGAGAGATGTCACCTTGCGTTTTCGTAATTGTTTACTACACTTAAGGAAATCACAAAGATTTTTATAATGTCCCAAAAGTAAGAGCCGAGCGGGATTCTTTGTGATTTCCTTAAGTGTAGTAAACACTACAAAATCTATAAAAAAATAACCTCTAGTTATGTCGGTTGACAGACGGCCCTGGAGGACGGCATGTTGTTGGGCGGGGGGGACGCACGCGGCGGGGGGGGCGGCGGCGCGACGGACGCCAGCGGGGAGGCCGCCATGGCCGTCATCATGAGCCTGCTGGAGGCGGACGCGGGGCTCGGCGGCCCCGTCAACTTCTCCACGCTGCCGTGGCCGCTGCCCTGAGTGTAGCGCACGCCCCGCTCCTTACCCGCAGGTGCCGAGGGCGCGGCTGTTCTGGGCTCACGCGGACACCCTCGCCGGCATCATCTACAACTTCATGAGGAGCCACCCGTACTTGTTGCGTCAAGTGGATGCTGAGCTGCCTCCTCCGGCCGACGAGCACGAGGATATCGATGCCGGTGGCGCCAGCAGGGCCCGCCGCGTGGGCTAGAGCCTACACTCGGGACCGGAACCTCGACAACGCCGACGCCGACGCCGACGCCGAGCCTGCTTTCATTGAAACGTTTTTCTATAATAAAACGCTTCGCTCGTAATTTTGCTTCTCTATATTCTCTATTATCTTCTCTATAATATGAATATGTTTAATTAACTGACCTATTTGTATATTTCGATATTCGGCAAATGTCTCCCCGAAATTTGAGACCGTTTTATTTCTGATATTATTATAAGTTTTTGCATGTATGTATATATGTATGTAGATTACACAACAAGTAGGGTGCCTTCAATAGGGCGCAAGATGAGGCCACAATTAAGGCTGTCAGTGGCGCCGCATCGATCGCCATCGCTCGACGCATCGCGGTCGGTCTCGCCGCTCCAGCGCGGTTCCTTGCACTTTATTCTAAGGCGCCCTTACGTTGGTTTCGTTTTTTAAATTAAGTTACAATTCCTTATCAGGTCAGCCATTCCAAAAGGCTTTATAATAATGACTGACGTTTCGAAATCAAAATTTAAAATAAACTAATTCTGTATTTTATACTCAATTTAGAAATATTTTCAAATGTTTTTCTCACTATATAAAATGTACGTCAATTATTGTACCCATGTGTTTCATTTTAAGTATCCTGCTTTAAATTCGAAACGATACCTACAAGTATGAGTTGAGTATTACCTAACATGCAAGTGAATCAGGGGCTAAACAAAGCAAAACTTTATTCGATAGGTTACCTATACCTAATTACTTAGGTTGATAGACCCAAGGCAGTGCATCGTAGGGCACGTTCCTGCCGTGCGTGCCCTACGATGCAATGCTTTGTTTAAGGCAATGGTTACCAATTTTTACATCAGGTGGGCCATTAGCAAGTTCCATCAACTAGTTGTATAATAGTACATTATGATATAAGTGCGGTAAGTTGAAAATTACAGCCGAGGCGTTATTGCAAGCCCGAGCCGTAGGCGAGGGCTACAAGAAAGCAGAGGCTGTAATTATCAAAGCGCACGTATGTCATACGACGTTTTATAACACATTTGCGAGGAAACAAATAATACTCGGACTTTCGGACGAACTTACTTACTTGTAGAAATTACTTGCTTGTTAAAACAGTTGGAAAATTTTTAACAATTTGTAAAGTTGATTATTACGTTGCCACCACAATGAGCTTGACTTATATTTTTAAGAAAGTTCCATGAAATAGGCTAAAAACACACTTTCTGTGAAAATGAATTGGCATCTTTGCTTGTTTTCCACTAAGATGAAGTTTTGATACGCTTGTAAGTATCTATCGTTCGATTTTTCAGGCAAGACGCTTAAAGTAGCCTTTTTCCCTGCCTCTGAGAATTTTGGCGGTTCGAATTAATGAATTCATCATTACTTGACGACATTTTCAAGCAAAAATAATACAGCGAAAAGAAAAAGCGCGCGGAATAACTTTTTACTTTTTCACAAATTAGCTAATTTTTTTTTTTAAGGCAAAGGCACAAAAACAGCCAGTATTACTAATAGAGTAAATTAATATTTTTTTGTTTTTGTTACAAATAAATGGTATTAATTTATTGTTAAAATTAATTAAATTAAAGAATAAATGTGTATTTTCTATATTTTATCTCCCAGAGTTAATTTTATTCATAAAATGTTTACCACAAAAAAATCTTAGCAAAGAGTTTTTATGTCAGTTTTCTGACATAAAAACTCTTTGCTAAGATTTAAAAAGGTACCGTTCGTGGATTGATAACCGTGCGTTTTACATTACGATAACGCACAAGTACGTAAAAACATACATAACGATATTGAAATCGGTGAAGTAGTAGACCCTTTATGAGCAAATGTGTTATAAAAAAAAGTATGCTTAGAGCCATTCACTAACAGATCCCGCTGCAGTGACAAACATCTCTTCAGAAGCAATGTAATAGTCGCCAATGGAAAGGGTTGCCAATGGAAAGGAATATTCAAAATGACTGCAAGAAAGTTTATAAAACACACGTGATTCGGTTCATAACCGTCTTTTTACATAATAAAACAGGGTTACTATTTAATTTTGTTGGAGCAGGGTAGATTTCAAGACCAAGTAAATAAATTAACCGGACGGAAAGAAGAACACACTTTGGCTTTTGTCTCTCTTTATTTGATTGATGACATCTGACCCTTGTGTCTGAATAGGTTTACCTTAGGATTAACTATATGTAGCGGCGGTATTCATCCAAAATGGCAGTAAGAGCAAGATACTCGTTACAACGGAACCTTGTTCCATTGAACAGTTGAAGTGAGTGCAGTTTACGCAGGCACACGGTGGGTGGTGCCCAGCACAGCCTCGCAACATGTTTTATTACATCCGTGAAGCACATAATAGTTGCAGAGTTCGCTAGCATTCCTACATATTGTTTCCGCAGAGACGCACCGAGCGGAGTTCGCTTCGTTTGGCGCTGGAAGGCAGCGGCACTAAGTTTAGCAAGGTCGGCTTCTGGCATAGCTCTAACAGACAGTCACTTCTCAGTTTGGCATGAGTGCCGCGTTCCTATTGCGTCGCACCGAGGGGGAAACGTCTATCGTTTCAGTTCTACTCTAGATTTCACTGACGTCCCACTTAGTTCCAACACTAGAATGTTCGTCGTCGCTCGGGAGAGCTCGCTGCGTCCGCCAGGTGGCGGTGCGTTACTCCATGACGTCACCGTACGCGTTCGTGCCGCGCGGGGCCGCGTACGGGGGCGGCGGCGGCGGCTGGCGCGGGGGAGGGGGAGGGGGGGGCGCCACTCTGCAACAAACGCAACGCAACACTTGAATGGACACCGAGCCGGCTGCACCACCTGTTGCCAGAGTGCATTCAATGCATGACATGACATGTTCTGTAGTAGATTAGTTTCCAAATGAGACGTCAACCTGGCGGCCGATGCTACATCATACGAAAGGGTACACCCGACCAAGTTAACTTGCCTGCTGTGACAGCCTAGTCAAATATTTGAATTGGGTTAATGGCTTCTAATGTTTACAGAATAAAATTACTTTACTAAGAGACACTAATCCAAAACTACGGAATACTAAGTTATCTATATCTAATTTTAATGTAATGTGCGAGATACAGACAAGTTGACACGACTGTATCTACGTGCTATAACGCGTCCAACGAGTATTGATTCATGGCTATTGTACATGAGCGTCTATTCATTAAGTACGCGAGATGTAAGGGGGGAGAGAGTCAAGCCAAATCTCACGTGGAACACCTTTCTTGGCTCCTGATATTTAATCAGTCAATTTTTTATTTGACCAGAGATGAAATTCTAAAGTTTCGCATGAGATTATGTTGACCCCCCTCCCCCTTAGAGGCTTATTCAACGCTCAAACAACTGAGCCAAATGCTATGGAGGGGGGGGGAGTAATTCTATATTAGAGTAATGAGCGGACATCCCTGAATACAATATGTACATTGAGTAAATAACGTTACGTCGTGTAAGTCCGCCGACGCGACTGGCCATGGGCGACACTTCGCGGCGTCACGTCTGCCATATTTCATTGTTCCCGGATGCCGCTATAGCACGTATTTACCTGTGTGACAAATTCTGCTCAGTACTGTCTGCTAGACCTCTCCTTCATTCCTCACACTTTCTGTAAATACCTACCAACTTAACCATGTATTATTGTGTTTATCCACACTCGGAAGAGATGGCTGGGGTACCTGTAGGGGTCCTGCTTGGCGCGCGCGTGCTCGCCGCGGTTCAGCCGCCGCAGCTCCTCGTACGAGAGCGGCGGCGGCGGCTGTCCCGCGCCGTCCGCCCCGCCAGCCCCGCCCGCCCCGCCCGCGCCTGCAACACAAGCCCGCATTACAAGGCGCAATGTTCCAGTAGTCATGGCAGTCATGCTAGTATGCATGTAGTGTACGCACCTGCGGGGGGGGGCTCGGGGCGCGTGAGGTCCTCGCTGAACACGTGGCCGGCGCGCTCAGAGTCCAGGTCGAGCGCGCTGCCGGGGCCCGCGTCCGAGTAGATGTCGTCCGCGCGCGCGCCCAGCATCGACGCGCCGCCCCCCGCCGCACCACCCCCCACCGCACCCATCGGTGCCCTGCAACCACGTCACACGACATAAAAAAAGTGCCGCCTAAATACAATTCATCGCAAAGTCGTGCGTATTGTTTATGAATTTAATAGTACATTATTGCAAAGGCAGCGAAATAGGCAATTGCAAGTCGAGTATGAGTTTGAAGGCCGAGCCGCAGGCGAGGACTTCAATGATACGAGACAGGCAATTGCCATTTCGGCCGAGGCATATAATATAGTACTTTTCTTAAAAAAATGCAAGGAAATAAAAAAGAGTCTTTTACATAATAAATTTATTTTTTATTAACCAAATAACAACGAACTCCGCTTTACCGCCAATTTTTTATTTTATTTTACAGTTTGTGCCGAAAGGTAAACGCATCTGTGGCTATACAGCCACGAGAACGCAATGTGTACGATAGATGAAAGAGTTCTAAATTCAAACAGCACACCGTTTCATACAACATTGCCGGAGCGAGAACGCGCCGGGAAGTGATTTTGGTTTTTCAGTCTACGTAAATATGATACTTCGCGTGTTCTATATTCAAAAGTAATGTCAATATTTCCGCGCATGTTTAAGAAAATAATTTTTTCATCCCACCAGCTATGAAAGTGTGTTTTTGCTGTTTAATTTCTGACTGGAAAGGCCGTTTTTATCCGCTAGAGGATAAAGTAAATTTGAATTTAGAATATCGTGATCATTAAGTTTGTGAATACACAACCTATTTACTTCTACCTCCATGGTGCCGAACTAATCATACAACCTTTTTTATTTTGTTAAAAACTCGCACTCGTAACCTTCTTGGTGTATTTGTGAATTCAAAACACCATTAAACCTATTTACTTCTACCTGCATGGTGCCGAGTTTATCATACAACCTTTTTAAATTTGTTAATAACTCATACTCGGAACCTTCTTGGTGTGTTACTTTTAGTCGCGCCATGTTTTTTTTTGCATTAGTAATTTCCTCGCTGAGGTGGGATGAAAAGTTACGTGTTGCACTCGAGTGCAAAGATTTTTCACCTTGTGCTCTTTTGATTCCTTCGCGACGCTTAGGATTCTAACTTTTAAACCACTCGCTGACGCTCGTGGTTAAACTTTAGAATCCTGCGCTTGCTCAGTCATTAAAATTGAGCACGCGGTTAAAAAGCAGCTTTGCACTCTTGTATAACAAATAACTATTTTCAAGCAAGACCCTTGATTAGCCAGTAGCTAGGTAAAAGGTTAGTAAAAGTAGTCGAACTATAATATACATTTTCTTAAACATTTCTATTCTATTATTCAAAGACAAGCGATGCGAAAATCTTTAAAGCCTTATAAAAACAAGCCTGCTCATAGCTTCAAAACCGATAGCAGCATTGAACAGAGCTATAATAGCACCTTTTACCGCCTTGCCTTGCTCTCCAAAAACAAAAGCTAGTAATGATCCCTGAAGAATAGTAGTGGTACTTACCGTCCAAGGCTGCCATCGCGGCGGTCGCGCAGCAGCTGGCCGATGTAGGAGCCCGGCAGCGCCATCAGCTTCTCTGCACACGCCTGCTGGTAGGACAGCTTGCCGAGGAAGTAGCCGGCCGCCACCGCCAGCGTCACCTTCGGGAACGCGCCGAACCGCAAGTTACCCTTCAGATATCCTGGAACACACCACTACTATCGATACAGATGCCGACGCCTTTCATGGGTTATTTATGACTAGCGTGAGGTTCTATGCATTGATATGTGCATTGATCATTACACACATTTATCATAATTAACATTATATTATAATAATACATTGCGCAGGAGCACTTGTGGGGTCATCATCCATCAGCCTGAAGAAGTCCACTGCTAGACATACACTAGCTATATACATTTGCAGGAAGAACGATTCTAAGCAATCTCCATCCACCGACTTCGCGCGCAGGCAGGCGCAGGCGCGGGCAGCCAACCTAAGTAGCGTAGCGTTGTGACATAGCTTGCTGCTATTTCTGGTCAGGAGTTGTGTGGTCACCATCTCGATAGGTGACAAGCCTATACCATAACTTACTTTATTGAGTGACACTCTTTATTACATTTACAGTGATTTTATGAATCTTTTAGGCATACTATTTTTTCCCAACCTGCATCATCCCACAGCTGGGAAAGGCTAAGCACTTCTAGTTTTCCCTGTCCTGAATCTAGTACCACTATCTTTATGAAAGGAGATTGCATACTTATGGCATAGCATTCCAAGCCAACAAAATAATATAAAATAACTCGCATAAAGTTAAAATAAAATACAATACACATTCAAGGCGGCATACACGATCATCTACTAAATACACAATCATGCAACAACACATACACTAGCTTGTGCCTGCGCCTTCATCTGTGCTGCAGGATTAGTACTTCAGTAGTAGTAGTAATTCCTTACATTTTGGACAATTCACACAATATCTTTATAAATTGTACTCTAATTATGTTATTTTGATATACCTGTAGCTATATTATTGTACAGTTTCCGTAAAATCTATCCAGTAGTTTTTGAGTGTACAAACATCCATACATACAATCTTCAGCCAAACATCTAAGCCAGATAAGCAAATAACACATGCAGACATAATACAACAATAATTATAATGTTCAACTTACTAGGAGTGGGTAATATAACTTTTTAGAAATATTAAATCGAAATCACTATATTTGGTGAAACTATAATATTGATGGATATTGTCTCACAAACCCCATGCGCTGTATTCACAATATTATATCGCAAAGAAAATTGTCATAGCTAACTAGATTTAGATGTATTGGCTATTGTGATAGCAACAGAATCTATTCGTATCCATCCCCACCCCACAGTGATCATTCAGAAATCAGATCGACTCATATCACAAAAAACAAATTTGACATTGACAATATTGTCAATATAGTATTTTGTCAAATTTTACTTTTTCAAATACATAGTTTTAACCTAAGCTGATATCCGATTCACAATATTGCATCGATATACAGTTCAATATCTATATACGTTTTGTATCGCCCACTCCTACAACTTACTCTTAAAACAAGCTTCATCAAAATTCAAGCAAAATTTGATATACAATTTTGTAGGGCTTTAACAACATAATCCTCAAGCATGAATCTAACACACCCAACAACATATTTTTTCCCCTCTACGGAAACTTAAAAAGGTCTCATTTTATAATGATGGAAAGGCCTTTGTCACAGAATGATGAACCTTAGTCAGATGATGTGGGCTTATGAGATGTTAGAGATGATGTGCGGGCGGCGGCAGCGGTGGCGGGCGTGGCGGCAAGCAGGAGGCACAGAGCGGGGTGACTGACCTTGCTGCACGGCGGCGCCGGTCGCCAGCCCGAAGGCCGTGCCGAAGGGCAGCGAGCGCTGGAAGAAGCTCTCGCGGTTACACTCCTGCAGCACGCGCATCTCGTCCGGGGAGAACTTGTACTGCGCCTGCACACAACCTGCGCTTAGTCGAGTCTCACGTCACCCGCACCACCACCACTACTATTGTGGTCACCTTACCATGTTTGGAGAGCCGGCCGTCGGCGGCGGGCCCGGCCCGTCCGCGCCGCCCCTCATGTCCTGGTACGCTAATGAGTTCGAGTCGTTCATATTAACTAAATAATATTTCAAACGGTTACGTTCAAAGCCACACTTTATAGTATTTTGTAGTTATTTCTTTGCGATTGATTCTCATTCGCACGCACAGTGCAAGTCCATCCGTCCAAGTCCAACCAACCAATAACCAAACCAATGACATGCATGACATTGACAATCAAATTATTTACCTAACCGTCATTCAATCAATCGCCGTCACTTCAGCAGCTTGTTCAGCTGCGGGTATGCTGGCGCCTTTTTATCATAGTTTCAATTCAACTCTGTAAGATAAGATTTCGAGCCCAGGCCACATTTCTGCTTTTGGCTTATTCAAATAAAAAAAAGTAGAACTCCAGCAATGAGTTCAGAGAAAACAGCTTATGTAGGTAAGCGTAAGGATAATGTTCGACTCCTGGTAGTTGGGCGCCAGCTATTAGGTACACGTTGTTTTAGGAGAACTAACAGTACTCAGCCCCGCGGTCAAAGGCCTGAGAAAACTCACCGCCATCTGTGAGAGATATGCAAAGAATCACGATCTGGTTTCTAACGTGAAAAAAAACGGAAATGGTTACATTCAGGTCGGGAAAGGGTCCTGATAACATACCAGATGTGTTCCTCAAAGGGTAGCCTGATTGGCCACATGGTGATGTGACGTAAAATTTACAAGATGATGCAGATGTGGAACGTCAGCGAAAAGCACTATTTGTCGTAGGCAGCATGGTCGCCTGGAAATTCCTCAAGCCATCGCCTGACGTGAAACGCGGTGAAACTAACGCTGCCTAGGTCTTTCTGCCAGACATTCTGCACGTGTCAACTCTGGACTAACTACAAAGACGCACGATAGGATACGGGTTGCCTCTAACAAAACCTTTACGCATATCTGATGGGCCTGAAGTGCTTCTTTAGCGCCTCAGGCTCATCAGGTCCCTGAGGCCGCCTGCAGAAATGTTTATGTACCGACGATGCCCGGATCGACTCTTTCAATGCTACTTATCCAACGAAAAAAAGGCGATAAAGTATTGTCTAATGTTATTTTAAGTTAGGTTTACGCATTTTACAACTAGATGGCGCCCCTAAATTTGTACCGTTCCTAGATCGCGCTAACGTTGCGTTTTGTGATTTGCTTGACCATATTCGTGTGTAAATAAATTATTGCTTGCTTCTTGAGATAAACTTGTTTTATTACTTACCTACTCTGGATTGGAATTATACATGGTCCTTCCGAGTCGGATGTTGATGGAAGATTTTTTTGGTTTTGCTACAAACGCACTGGACCACAGAGGGCAATCCTTTGGGTGTGCTTGTACCAAACTTCCCTCCCAGTACAAGGGAAAGGGATCGTCGGCTGACAGTTGAGTCAGTGTGTGGTACGGGTACGTACGGGTGACCCGACGACCACAGTTGCAAGTGGAGGAGTACGGCTAAGGCAGGGTGAGCCTTTGCGCGGCGAGTGGCAGCATTGACGTCACAATCAACCGTGACGTGGGAGGTCACGTGACGGTGCCGTCTGAGGAGTGACGGAGGCAAGGCGCGCAAGGAGGATACCATTGGCTGAGAGGAAGCCCAGCTCAACAGCAGCGAGACAGTGTGTGGTTTGCCAGTGAAAAAATTGTGAGTACTTTATGTGATATTTTGTTCAAGAGTTGACACTTAGAAGAAATTTGAAGATTTAATTTGGACTTTAGAAATTGTGTGAAATGTTAGTTAGGACTTAGAATAATTTAGGAAAAAGTGAAGTGACGGGGAACCTATGCCCGATTTTGGAGCGAATCTCAAACACTTGTAAAATTTTTGTGATTTGGTTTTGGACTTAGAAAATTTTGTGGATATTTTAGACTTAGAAAAGTTTATTGTGTGGTTGGTTTAGAGTAACTTTCATCATGTCGTTGGCTTCACTCGCTAAAGCTCAGTTAGGTTTAATGACATCAGTTGATAAAGCGTATGAGACGTTCAAAAAGTCACCAAAGGAACGACTTCGTAAGGAATCTTATTTGTTAACGCGAATAGAGTCATTAGATGCAAAATGGAATGTAATTGAAGATAATCATAGAAAGTTACTTGAGCAAGACGGTATTGACGAAACCACATACATGAAAGAGGACGTGTTTCAAGCTATGGAAGAGATGTACATAGAGTATAAGTCAGAGATGAGAGATGCTTTAAGTGTATCAAAGTCATCTAAACTACCTACATCTATTCAGTCTAGTTCGTACACGGCGTCACAAATACAGTCGAATGTAAGATTGCCCAAAATTTCGATCCCCACGTTTTCCGGGTCTTATGCAGAATGGACAACCTTTAGGGATTTATATGTATCGTTGATTCATAACAACTCTTCAATTGACGATGTGCAGAAGATGCATTACTTGAAGAGTCAGTTGTCTGGAGAGGCCGAGCAACTTTTAAGGCATGTGCCAATCACGGCAGCCAGTTATGAAGAAGCTTGGTCGACTCTTAATAGTAGATACAATAATAAGAAATATTTGGCCAACTGTCTGTTGAAGCGTTTTATGAATCAACCCAGCATCGGTAATGAGTCAAGCAGTGCAATCAAGGATATGTTGGATGTGATGAATGAAACCTTAAATGGATTGAAGAATTTGGGAGTATCTGTTAGCTCGTGGGATACAATCATAATTTACACAGTTTGTTCAAGGTTGGATTCAGAGACACGGAAGGAATGGGAACTGAAGATAAGCGTGTCCGATGAATTGCCGACCTTGGATCAACTGCGGGAATTTTTGCAATCTCGATTCAGAGCACTGGAGTTTATGGATCCCAAGCCAAAGACAAAGCCAAATTCTTCGAACCAAAGGGCAAACGTTTTGCATGCAGTGTCAACCGATTCCGATGCTGCGGTCACTTGTCCATACTGCGAAAAGGAAGAGCATAAGTTAGCCAATTGTGATGAGTTTTCAAATAATAGCTTTGACCAGAGACAAAACTTTGTCCAGACAAATAGTCTGTGTTTTAATTGTTTAGGTAGGAACCACTCCGCCTACATTTGTCGAGCTATGTCTAGGTGTCGTATATGTAAGCGCAAACACCACTCGTTGCTCCACCCGAGTCAAAGTCCAACATCGACATCATCAGCTTTAGCCAAATCAGAGTTGGAAGGAGAAGTCAAGCCAGCTATCGAACAAGTCAAGACAACTCAAGACGAGTTGTCTATAAGTGTTAAGGCACATTTTTCCCAGAATCAGGGAACTAGGAATCAGATTCTGTTAGCCACAGCGGTAGTGGGAGCTCAAGTAGATGACAATCGTTCACTGCTGCTTAGAGCTCTTGTTGACCAGGGCTCGCAAGCGTCCTTCGTAACAGAATCAGCAGTACAAGCGCTGGGACTCCGGAAAGTTTTAAGCAAGAGTAACATATCCGGGCTAGGTGGCGATAAAGGCAATTTAGCTTCTAAGCACATTGTCACAATGAAGATTCAGTCGCGCCATGATCCCAGCATTCAACTGCAGGTACGTGCACATGTTCTGAGTAAGATAACGAGTCTTCTTCCGTCAGATAAGGTGGAATATGTGGAGTGGCCAGAGTTAGCGGACGTAGTCCTCGCCGATCCTCAATTCCACACGCCTAGTAAAATTGATATTTTGCTTGGCGCAGACGTTTATGGAAAAATTATCAAAGAAGGCTTGATGAAGGGTCCTAACGGCACGCTGATTGCTCAGTGTACTGCGTTGGGATGGATGATATCAGGTTCAACACACAACACGCATATTGATGAGGCTGAGGATGATCAGCACTGTCATCATAATGTTGTGGTAAACATGCATGCTTGTGTAAATGAGTTGCTGATGAAGTGTGGGAAAGTTGAATTCGATGTAGATGACAGCAAAATCCTCATCGAAGAAGTCGCCGAAGATCCGGAATCTGAAACAGAAAAACACGAATTAGTAAGAAAGACATTTAATACAGCACCGGCTCCATACTTATCTTTGAAGACTTTGCAGCAGATTGCAGTTGAGGAAGCAATGGAGTGCCCGGACGTGGCTAAAAGAATTAAATCAGAGTTGAACGGTGATGACTTAACTGGTTACCATACTGTAGAAAATGGCAAGAAGACGCTGAAGGAAAAGACAGACGAGTTAAGTAAGGAAGGATCAGATGTTACTTACCAGGCACTGACGTCTTCTACTGATCGGGAGCAAAGAAAAATCAAGGTTCATCTCGTGGCAGATAGTGATGAGTCACCCGATGATCCTACTCTGTGGCCAAAATTCTTGACGGACAAGGCATTAAAAGCTTGTATAAGGCAGGGCCAGTTGGAATCAAAGGATAAGCTGAAACCTTTAAGGTACTATGAACCTGCTTTTTTCAGACCAGGATACTTCTTCATTGGCGAACCAATAGTCATCATACCTGAGCGTATGTTTGAACAAGGAGAAATCAGCTTTGTGAGACGTTGGCAGGGGACAAGGAATGGTGCGAGACTTTTGGTGAAGGTGGTCCAACGAATATTTAGTCGAGTGTCTGTAGAGGAGTAACTGGTCAAAACTGACTCCAGAACCTATTGGCGGCATAGTTCTAGTCTAGGGAGATTACCTTCCTCCAGCTCGTTGGATGTTAGGCAGAGTGGTTTATAGGAATCCTGGTGCAGACCAGATTGCCCATGTGGTAACATTAAAGTGTGGCCAATCTCTCTTCAAGATACCCACTTCAAATTTGTGTGTTGATTTATTTGTAAGTTTAGTTTGAATATTGTTATTTATGATTGTGTACCTTTAGTTGTTATAAGTTTTCTGTTAACCTGTCTCACAGTGTTCATGGTGGGCGGTAGTGAAGAACAACAAATGTCGTTCTTGGTGGGCGGTATGTCTAATGTTATTTTAAGTTAGGTTTACGCATTTTACAACTAGATGGCGCCCCTAAATTTGTACCGTTCCTAGATCGCGCTAACGTTGCGTTTTGTGATTTGCTTGACCATATTCGTGTGTAAATAAATTATTGCTTGCTTCTTGAGATAAACTTGTTTTATTACTTACCTACTCTGGATTGGAATTATACAGTATGGTAATGTTTTTTTACAATAACCTCAAAGTGGCTTTCTCCACAACACACAACTTAAATATCCATTGCTAAATAAAAAAGTAATAATCAAAATATGTATCTACTACATCTACAGTGTACGTGAGCCTTAACAATTGAGGCTTCCGTCGACTCGGACCGCAGTCCCACTCGACGGAGTAATTTAATTTTATTATTTTTCTTCCGGCGACGCGGACCACTTTTGAAATGATCGAAAAAATCTATTGTTCAAGGCAATGAAGTACAGTCAAAGGAAAAAGTAGGTGTACAAAGTAAACATAAAGAATAAAACTCTTTGATTGAAGACACAATTAAAAAACGCGACTGATCGAGGCGACGCGTGACCCAAGAGCTGGTGGGTATCTGGCGCAGCGCATAAGCATTGCTATTCAGCGTGGCAATGCCGCCAGCGTCTTGGGGACGCTTCCGTCTGGCACTGATTTGGATCAGTTGAGCTATCTCTAGATCGTTTGTAACGATCTCCAGATAGCTCAACTGTTTCTTGTGTATTTTGTACATTTTGTAAATATTTGTTTAATTGTAAGTTTCTTTGTGTAAATAAATATATTTATTTAATTATATTAAAAAAAAAACTAATTATCAAACCAAAGGGGCTTAACCTTGAAAACAGCAGGTGAAACCGGCTGGGATTAGAGAGGGGTAGGAATTGCTACAAACTTACCTGCATGGTTGAAGGCAATTCTGTCACTATCGCAACGTCTAGGATAGGTAGGTACAAATCATCAATAAATTTATAGGATGCAAGTTTATATTTAAGTTAATTTTAAAGTCATAACTTTTTGTAGTGCTGCGATGCATCGAGTGAGCGAAGCGAACGAAGATCTTACAAACAACTTGGGCGATTTGGCATTTTATGTGCGTATGTGTGCATGTATTTGTGTATGTTTGTCCGACGATAACTTTCGAACCGTTGATCCAATCTGCATGAAATTTGATACGTCGATAGCTTGTACTTGAGAAATTTACTGGCAAGTATGTTAGTAAAATCGGATGAGGGGTTATTAAGATATGGGGTTTTTTAAGGGTGCAAAAATAAAAAAAAATTCCAAAAAAAATCAAGTTACATTTCATATGAAAGAACTTTGTTTGGACCAAAACAGTTTTTACTTTTTTTCTAGGACAATATATGTTTTTGCTATAAAAAGAAAAGGTTAAATTAAGACAACCAACGCTCCGAGAGCTCTCATCTCTAAGAATTTCGGTGACATCAAGGTTTTTCTACTGGTCGGTCAATTCGTTTGCTTTTTCTTTTTTTTTTCTTGAATTTAATTAAGGAGGTACAGAGTTGTCATAAAATTATAAAAGCGACCTATTCTGATGGTGGAGCCAAGGTCTGTCAACGGAACACTTCAATCAATTGGCCAAAGTTTAAACTTGTTTACCATAAAAAGTTAGTGAGGGTTAGTCAGAGGCAAGGCCAAACAGTGAATCTGTACAGAAATACTTCCACAACGTAGATAAAATACAATGCGGTGGTGGCACATTTTTTTCTGATTGTCATCTGCTTATGTGCTTAGCTTTTCGAAATATTTGGATCGCATCACGAGATCTCAGTTCGGGGCGAAATTGGAAAAAAATAATATTTTTAATTGACATTACACTACTACTTAACATTTCGTATTCATAATTATTTATTTCGGTCAACATGGATCATTTTCATGATCCATGATGATGATGATGGTATTAATGTCAGATCTGTTTCTGACGACAACTGTACAATTATTTACGTCACGTGGTTTGTGGTCCGAGTCGCCGGAAGAAAAATATTTAAATTAAATCACTCTGGCGAGTGGGACTGCGGTCCGAGTACCTATCGGTCCGAGTCGACGGAAGCCTCAACAATTTCACTGTGGAAAAAAATTGATTCATTTTAACTGGGTGTACATTAACTGGCCGTACATTTTCCGGACCCAATCAGCCGAATGTCGGTAAATTAGATAGTAGTTTTTTGACTAACTCTATCTAGCGATGTAGCACGCCATCTATTTTCTAAGCCGGTCACCGGATATATGGGTGGACTGCGCGACTGCAGCGACATGCTTGCCTCAGCGGTGCGTTCCTAAAAAACTAAACGACCCCAGCGCCACCTATCGGGACGCTGGGTGAAACGAGACAGCCGGTGCGATACCGCGAAAAGATCATTGTCCGCGCATTACTTTACGTGTTTTATATTGCATTTCTCTGTATTTCTTGTTATTTCGTGTCCATTTCTTATTTCATTATATATCTGAACATCCAGTGAGTGTTTGCAGTCTTCCTGAACCCCCAAGAACCCAAGTAGCCAGCCGGGCATCGTTAAACTGGCTGCCCAAGCGAGGGCCTGTGAACGCGAACTGTGAACGATAAAGTGTTGTAGTGAATTCCCCGGACATTACAAAATACCTACAATGCCACGTACGCGCCGACAATCACGTCGTCTATCTGACTTTGAAGACGCGATCGAAGCAGATTCCGCGCCCGCGTCCCCGACGCC
Source organism: Thera britannica (assembly GCA_939531255.2). Taxonomy (NCBI): domain Eukaryota; kingdom Metazoa; phylum Arthropoda; class Insecta; order Lepidoptera; family Geometridae; genus Thera; species Thera britannica. The sequence continues at coordinate 19,401,199 of OW618044.2, forward strand.
GGCGCCGACGACGACGCCACCAAGCTTCGACATGAACGCCATGGCTTCCATCATGGCGACGCTTCAGCAATCGCAAGCCACAGCATTTGAACGCCTTCTCGACCGAGTTCTCACTCGTCACGAGTCGTCACCACCGACGCCAGCGGCGGCGCCGTCGCCCGCCATGGCCTACGCGCCCGCTCACCTCGGAACCTTCGCGCTATGTACTGCGAGGTTCAGCGGAGCGCCCGGCGGCGACTCGCTCGATGGATTTATCGATGCTGTGGAAGCCTACAAGGAATGCGCCTGCGTAGGAGACGACAACGCCCTACGAGGATTATCCATGCTGGTAACAGGAGCTGCATCTGTGTGGTGGCAGGGCGTCAAGCACACCATCACCTCCTGGAGCGAAGCCCTGACGTCACTACGAAGCGCCTTCGGTGACAGTCGACCGCCTCATCGCATCTACATGGAGCTATTCAGCATGTCTCAGGGTCCCTCAGAGAAAACCGAGCTGTTCGTCGCCAAGGCTCGAGCCCTACTGGCCCGCCTTCCACATGGAGACGTCACCGAGAAGGTACAGCTAGATATGCTATACGGCCTTTTACACCGTCGAGTTCGTGAGCGCCTGCGCCGAGACGAAGTAACTTCGTTCGACACTCTACTACGCAAGGCGAGACACGTCGAGGATGCTACCGACGAGAGTGTCAACAAGTTCCAGAACCGACGAGAGACTTCATCATCATCTACCGCGGGCGAAGCCCCCGTCAGTAGATCAACGCTGCCGCAACCGCAACGGTACGCGCCGACTACGCCGCGTGCGATACGCGGATCTCCTACGTCGCGCGCCGACGGCAGCCCGCATAGCAACAGAGACGTCGCGGCGCCGCGTAGCTACGCCAGCGCTCCCGCGCGTCTCTCTCCGCGCGATGTTACCGCGCCGCGATCTGTGATCGACGACGGCGATGCTCCGTCTTCTTCAAATAAATATCGGTTTTGTGTCTATTGTAAAAAACACGGACATCAACGTGACGAGTGCCTGAAACTGAAAGGAAAACTGGACAAAGACGGTAGTGATACGCTAGCTATAGTTTCTTGCTACGGGTGTAACGCTATTGGTGTAACGCGGTCTCAGTGTACAAAGTGCAACGCTGCCGACTACTACGCCATAGACGTCGCACGGTCCACCCCTGTATCCGAACGTCCGACCGGTAGGGTCAATGAACCGGTAAGTACGCCAAAACGTACTGAGCGCAATAGCCCCATACCTACAGCTTCCCTTCCAAGCATAGTTTCTAATTCATTTCATGTCCGTAAACACAAACGAGTTCAATACTCTCCGACCGATTTTACAGCGATTCTCCCTTTGCACTTTTTTGGTACCGAAAATAGCAACGCGTCTAGGTCAAAGGTTAGGTCTAGTACTTGCGATCTACCTACTGCCCATTTAGATCTGCCTTCCAAACGTAAAAACACCAAAATGCCTACACCTACGGACAAAAGTAGTGTGACCATGTCCACGAAAAGTAGGGTGTCCATGAAAAATTTACGACATTTTTCCACAGTCAATGCTGATGTGGAAAATGGTCCCCTGAGTGACTCTATTGAGCACCAGGCTAGGTTAAGGCCTATTTTAAGTGTCCAGATTTTAGGTATTAGGGGCAAGGGGGTGTTAGATTCAGGCGCTAAAAAAAGTATTGCTGGTGCGTTGCTTTATGAACAACTGCTAAAGCACAACCACCCGTGTAGGGAGGCCACTCAACGAGTGAGGCTTGCAGATGGTTCCGCGCGCACTCGAGATATCCTTCTCACTACCTTGGAGGTAAGAATAACCCCACAAAGGTCAATAAGTTTAGAATTCACAATTTTCCCTGATGCTCAAAATAATGAGACTTTGTTCGGGATGGATTTCCTGGTAGCCGCAGGTATTGTGCTTAATTTCCATGCTGCCACCTGGTACTTTTCGGGTGACCATGTCACATACCCAATGGAGTATGAAAACCCAACCAGGCCAAATCAGTTCGTTGCTGCCGCAGATTTTTTGAGTACTGATGGTGGTAGACAGCAGCTGTTCAATTCATTGCAAGACGATGGCAACAATTTTAAAATGCAGGGGGAGCCTTCACCTTCGTGTAGGCCCTTGCAAACTTCAATTTTGTCTCTCTCAAACGTTAGGGACCCGTTGAAAATGTCTCAGGACATTCGCAAGGAGGTATCAGACGCTCCTCGTCATTCAGACAATGTCATAGGGAAGCGCCATAGGGATTTAACCCTATTTAGCCCTCCGTTCAACTCCACTGTCCCAGTAAGGTCCAAAAGGCGCAGAGGGAGACCACGCTGTACTGTTTTAAGTCCCAAGTTGGACCCGAGACGTGTTCCCAACTTGGAGGGGGAGTATGTAGCACGCCATCTATTTTCTAAGCCGGTCACCGGATATATGGGTGGACTGCGCGACTGCAGCGACATGCTTGCCTCAGCGGTGCGTTCCTAAAAAACTAAACGACCCCAGCGCCACCTATCGGGACGCTGGGTGAAACGAGACAGCCGGTGCGATACCGCGAAAAGATCATTGTCCGCGCATTACTTTACGTGTTTTATATTGCATTTCTCTGTATTTCTTGTTATTTCGTGTCCATTTCTTATTTCATTATATATCTGAACATCCAGTGAGTGTTTGCAGTCTTCCTGAACCCCCAAGAACCCAAGTAGCCAGCCGGGCATCGTTAAAGCGAATATTTGATTAACTAAATTAATGAACTAAACTGTACTGTAAAAGCACAGAATGGATGCCATCGTACATGCACAGATAGTGTTTAAATGATTTTAGGTCTACCTATGAAATTGGAGAACTAGAAAATTTTGATTTATAAACATTTTAATAAGATATTTTTTATAGCCCAAATTATCTATACATTTTTGCAATTTTGAAGGCAATAATTGTTCATCCCTTTGCTGTAGAAGTCTGCCAGACGAGAGGCGATGAAGTCAAGGAAAACGTTTTCTGCTTTGCGGGCCGAGAGGCAGTAAACGTTTTCCTTATTACGAGTATTAAAGTGGAAAAAATAACAGATATTTATTGTGATGTTTTTTGCTCCGCGCCGCCAAGACTACGGGCGAGAGCTTGGCGCCCAACGGGTATACCAAGTTCAAAATAAAGGCGCTTGAGAGGTTAATTTGATAAAATTTAGATAAATAAAACCATTACATACATTCTTTAACATAATTGAATCTAAGAAATATAAAAACCACGTTTTAAAAATCGATTTAGTTTTAGTTATTTTCTTACATCCCAATTCAATTCTGAAACAACGACACCGCTCATGATGTGCAAATAAATGATTCGAAAGGATAATCTCTATCGATTGTCTCGGGATTTTCGTAACAAAACTTGAAAAAAATCATTTCATAAATATTTTTTATTTTATTTGTTGAACCTAATTCCTGAGTATTTGTAGCTAATAATGAATAATCCTGTATGTTAAAGAACAATTTAATAGAGAACGCGTAGGTTCTGTGATCCAACTGATAAATAAACTTAGAATTGTTATTTTCGGAATCCATTTTTTTTGGCATTTATTGGACCTATCGTTTCACATTGTTTCGGTCTGATAGGCGCGCTAATATCTCCACATGAACTAATAGTCATCGTCGTTTCGTGCCCAGGCTCGGGCACCAGAGTTGGTAAAGTAGGTAAGGTACTACGTATAGAGCACTGCCACGCTGCTATTGCAGGGCTGGAGCAGGTTGGCATGATTATGGTCGGCGATGGCGCAAGGTGGGTGGGGTTGTGCTGTTATTTGTTGTGCGGTGAGCAGTGGTTGGCGTGGTGGGAGCGCATGACGCTGCCGACGTGCCCCGGCAGAGCCCGCAGCTTGCGCTCGCACTGAGGCAGGTAGGCGAGCCGGCCACACAGGTGCCCCACAAACGCCGCGAACAACACTTTGGGCGCAGAGCCGAAGTGCGGATTCTTACTCAGGTACCCTAGAAGAAAAACATTCATAGAAGTAAGGCGTCGGTCGACACGGGAGGGACGTCACTCTTTCTGCTGATATCAACATGACTCCGGCTCTTACTTCTATGAAGATTTTCGTGGCGTCCCTACCGGCGGGCGACTTATCTACTTATTTGTGAGTAGATAGGTAGGTATGAACCTTTGATTATTTACATACTAATCAAGGATATGCCAGGCGGCGCGTGCTTTTCAATGAAACGTCTATAACCTATAAGGTACTCGGCTGAGGTGAGGCTCACCAAACTTGACGGCGCCGTAGGTTGCAGTCGCCAGCAGCGTGCTGAAGGGCAGGCATCGTTGGTAGAAACTCTCCTTGTCGCACTCCTCCAGAGCCTTGATCTCGTCATGCGTGAACTCGTAGTAGCGCTGCAACACATCACTTACAAGTCTATGTCTATATAACTGGTGCTAAGGGCATTTATGATGAGGTACGCCAACGTCTGCCTATGACGAAGGAGACTCCCTTATTGGTACTTCTTGGCATGATTCTGTTCTTTCGAACCAAGTGTGGCGAATTATAAGAGGCTCCTAGCTTGCACTTGACGCTGTTTCTGAACTTTTTAGGTGTTATATCATGCCGGAAAACATCGTGAAAACAACTTCACGATGTTTTACCGTTTGAGAGTAGCCACGCCATGCGCCAGGCGGTGGTGCAAGTCGGTATACCTACTGACCAGAGGGTGCGTCACGTTCTTCACCGGAGGGCACGCCTTCTGCGTGCGAGATTCAGCGTAGCAGCTGCAATCTTCCTCCGTCTTTTTATCTTTTGTCCCACTCATTACGCTCTATGCGGTTGTATCTATTTTGGGATCGCTATGGAAAGAATGGACGGACTCATGCATTATATTTTTTTTTTATAAACACAAAAATTTTACATTGGAATTGTTTGATTTCAGTTCGATGACATCATGATGACAATGTCATTATTATATTATACTAAACTTTTGTTTTTTCAAAATTAGTGACCGACAAGACCGCAGTGTCTGTATAAATAAATATATTCTTCCTCCAAGATCAAACCCTCACTTCTCAGATTATAGACAGAAAGACAAAGGTCCTTGGTCCATTTAGGTCCTTGCATAAAATTTGTCAAACTCCTTGTCAAATTCATAGTTTACAAAAGGTTTTCAATCGTTTAAATTATGCAGCTTTTGTACAGTTTACAGACGCGACCACAAAAGTTGATCATAATATCATAACAAGCATCAGGCTGGCAAGGTTGTCAGGCTATCAGTATAGCGGCGCGGGTATGGTTTGGGTGCGGGTCGGGGTACTGGCGGCCACGCTGGCGGTGTGTCTGGCGCGCGCGGACGAGTACGGAGGCGTTCGCATGCCGCAGTACGACGGCGACGGCGCACAGGACGCGGCGGCGGCGGCGCTGCAGGGCGGCGGCGGCGGCGACTACCGCGGACACTCGCCCGACGCGCCCGCTCTACTCGACTACAAGTACGAGGACGACGCGCAAGGTAACTCTTACTAGCTAATTGTTACACTTTCAACGAACACATACCTACACTTAATTTATTTCCTTGAGAAGGTTTTACCTTACTTAAGTACCTATATTGACATTTTACAGGTAATACAGAAAAATTAAATAAGATTGTAGAGTCAAAATCTTGGAAAAAACCAGCACGAAAACAAAGAGGTTTGAGACGCGACAGAAGTGAACCTAGATACGACGGAGATGAATCGTCCGACGACGCAGCCGACCTCAGCTCCGAGTCCCGCTGGCGAGCCCCACGAGGCCGGGCCGAGCCCGCGACCCCTCGCCGCCGCCGTCGCCGAGGCAGGCGTGGCCGCGATCACCAAGACAATCTCCACCCGATGCGCTTCTCGAACGCTGACTATCCGCTCGATAAGAGCAATATGCTAGGGGAAGATGTCGATCCTTTTACAGCTGGAGTGACAACAGAATCAATCATCCACAGGAAACCTCGAGATAGATTAATTAGTGATGAACATGTGGAGCCTCGCAAGGGCGATGACTCTTACTTTGAGCAGGATTTGATATCGACAAGGAGGTTAAAGGGCGATCAGTTGATGGAACCTGACGAGATGGAATACGAGGAGAGAAGACGGATCGAAGGAGTCCAGCGGCGTCCCCTCCCCGCAGCCGCAGCCGCAGCCCCCCCTCCCCTGGCGGAGGAGGACGAGGGGGACGCGGCCCTGCAGCGCGCGCGGCTCCGCCGTCCTAACGACTACCGCGACTACGCCTACTATGACTCGAAAAAGCTACCGATGCTGATGCGGAGGACCACAAGTGAGTGGTGTTTATAATTGATTCAGATGAGTGACCGCTGATCACCGAACCCAGATCGCTTCTTTGTTTCGTGGTAGTGGTACCTACGCAAAGGTACGCTTAGCAACACAGCTAATAACGAAATGCAAGCATAGGATGATCGGTCCGGGGACGCAGGTCTTTATGTCAAATTACCGACCTGCACTTACGACTTTATGTTAAAATAGCAACATACCATATCATCTGAAAGTCAAAATGCCTTAGGCCCCAAAATGCCTGAAATTCAAATCGGCTCTTTTATATAATGACTGAATTACTATATACCTGTGGTGTTTCATACAATCGACAAGAAAAATCTTTTTTTTTTTTTTCTTAATTTATTCAAACTTTTTACAGAGTGTCGATGTCTTGACAATAGCCGTTATATCGACGATTGATGTGACGTACGTATGTATGCAAAAATAGATTTCATAATAGATATTTCTTGGTCATGCCTAATAGGTTGGTTAGGTTATGCCTTTTCCTGACGTAAATCTAATATTAATATTTTTAAATGTGATTTTGAAAAAGCACAGATCAACGTTGTAAAGGCAACTTTTCCTGACGTAAATCTAAATGGCTGTTATTTTCATTACAACAGGGCGGTATGGAAAAAGGCTAAAAGTTTACGAATATGCGAAAACAAAGCTGGACGCCATATAACTCGTTTATGTGCAAGTCTCCCGTTGTTGCCTGAACAACATATACATACCAGTTGGTTGAAGATAGTTGAAAAAATGGAGAAAAACTCGGAAATGAATAAATTTAAAAAATATTTTAAAAGACAATGGATGAATATGGACTCCGCAATCATCAGCTGTGGAAACGATAAGCTTCGCCGCAGCAATAATGCTTTGTAAGGGTGGAACAGGCGGCTGAATGTTAGAATGCCACACAAGCCTACACTCATTCGTTTTGTCTATATCTTGAAGAGAGAGGCGAAATACCAAGACACCCGTGTAAGAAATGCGTTATTTTCAGGTGCCCGTCGTAAGCGAAATGAAATAAGCTTTACCTACAATTATAAAAAACAATTGAGGGAGCTAGGAGAGGAAAACATTACACCAATTTCATTTTTGGAAAATGTTATATCACTAAGAAAACGATACAGATAAAAAAAATATAATTATTATTAAATAAGAAAATAAAGTTTTTTTTTGCACGACTGTACATTGACGTTCATTTTTTTAATCAGTCTTATAAACATTCAGGCATAATAAATTTCAGGCATTTTGGGGCCTAAGGCATTTTGACTTTCAGATGATATCGCCCACTTGCGACGACAGTGTGACATCTCAAAAACATGGATTTTACAGAAACAGACTTTTAAACTTTTAAATGAGCTTAACTTTTAAACTGTTGTCTAAATAGCTTTATTATGTATGAACAGATTAGACAATAACTAATAATGAAATGAAATATTAAAAAAGAAATACACTTCTGGAACAAAATTAAGTTAAAACTATAGTTTTAAAAAAATAAGGAAAATTTGTCACGTTGTTTCAGACAAAAATAAAGTTTTCAAAGTGACAAGTTCAGTTGTCACGTTGAAGATGATGTAAAGATTTACATTTATCTATTTTATTTATTTTTTTATTTAGTTATATCAAAATAAAACGATATTCTTGAAAATCAGTTTCTTAATTAGGAATATAATATTCATTTGACACAGTAGTAACTATTTTAATCGTACATTTTGTTACAATAAATTACATGTTGACTTGTATTTAATTAGGCACATGGGTATTGTACTACGCAGACAATATTTATTTTATTTCAATAAAATACAAATTGGTATCAAAACACCTCCTCCTCGCGTCGTGCTCCTCACTGCTGAGGGTCGTGATCCCCTCAATTTTGCCAGTGATGACAAGTTTTTCCAGGTTGTCACCCTGTTTCCTGGCTATATGCCCGAAATACTCAAGGAATCGCTGGAGGCAGATGGTTGATAGCCTAGTGGTCACTTTAGAGTTCCTTGAGTATTGACACATTGGTCCCACGCGCTGTCCACGGGATACGGAGCATCCTCCTCCAACACCACATATCAAACGCATCCACGCGTCTGCGATCATGCGCTTTCAGAGTCCATGTTTCTGCACCGTAAAGAAATATGGAGAAGACTAGACTCCGGATAAGTTTCATTTTTAAGATAAAAAAAGATGAACAACTGAAAAAGCTGCTACATGAAGTACTCGAAGAAGATGAACTCGTTTATAGGCTACTTTTGTGGCGTTTGTTGATTATCCATTGATTCATCCTCTTAAACGTTTAATTACGTTTTATTATTCATTTCCTTGCGTACAATAAAGAGTTAATCTATCTATCTATCTATCGTTTGTTGGTTAGACTGATAAACAAACAGTTTTTGAATGAATTCGTGTTGTTTCAAGAAATTAGGTGCTACTGGGCAAGTCCTCGTCCATTTTTAGTTTGTGCTTATCGTAAAACTAGTGTAGACCTTGTCGCCATCTGGAAAGATAACTGGTGTTTTGTATTGCTGTTTAGTGTTTACAACGTGGCAGATGGACATACCACTAAATTTTATCAAAAGGTATTCGGCAACAACAGAACATCAACAAATGACCCACTACTTATTTCCTGTAAAAGAAAAACAAGTATCATCTTCAACGTTATAATTCAAAATGACGCAATGATGCTGTGAATTTCTTACAAGAACAACGTGACATCATTAACATTTCTCGTTAACTTTGCTTTTTGGTTTGCAAGAACAGTATGATAAGTTCATCGTACCACGTTGTCGAATAAATTAAAATTATTAAAATAAACTAACCTTTTTCACCTAAATCGTGGTATCCTCGTGATGTCACGTTTTTTATGAAAACCGAGAGTGCTTCACGTCTCAACGCCCAGGTGACAACTGAACTGTCGCTATGTCGAAGCCAACATGATCACCAAACGAGACAGTGCTATATTGTGATATTTTGTCTCATTCTCTCATTCCTTCGTTGTTTATGGAGCAAAAATTATCCCGTTTTTGGAGATAATAGAGCGCGCGATCGCGATTCCGAATATCAGAAAAACGAAAAATCGTATAACTTGAGATGTCACACTGTCGTCGCAAGTGGGCGATATGGTATGTTGCTATTTTAACATAAAGTCGTAAGTGCAGGTCGGTAATTTGACATAAAGACCTGCGTCCCCGGACCGTTCTCGGCTAATCTGTCTCAAATGACGCTTGAACGTTTTCGCGCTGCTTTAGATAGGAACCTCGCTACGTCAGGCTTGTTTCGGTGTATGTACCTACATAATACCGTAAAGTTGAAAATGGATGAGTAACGGATGCGTTGTGTGTGTGTTCAGCGCGGGTGGAGGGTCCCTCGGGCGCCGCCGACCCGCTGGCGCAGCTGTGGGCGGCGCGCCGAGCCGAGCCCGCAGCCTCGTCCACGGCACCTCCCACGCACTCGGCAGCGCCACCTCGCGACGACGTCGAGCCCCCGGGCTCCACCGCGACCTCGTCGACGGCACCTCCTCGCAACACCTTCACGGAATCGACGTTGGAACTTTCCATAGCGGAGAAATCCCGCCTGTCGATCCTGAAGAAGAGTCAGAAGAAGGAGCACGACAAGGGCTCGGGCTCGAGGAAACCCCCCGTGCTGCTGCAGGTGACGAGCAAGCTGGCGACCATCGTGATGGTGGAGCCGGCGTCGCGCGCGGAGCCGTGGCTGCGCGCGCGCCGCGTGGCGGGCGACTCGGCGCGGCAGCTGGAGCGCGTGAAGGGACTCATGCGGCGCAAGCTGGTGGCCGGCGCCGGCTCCATGCAGGAGCTCACCGACCACTGGGACGACATGGTGTGCGACTACATCGACGTGTCGCTCCTGGAGGGCGCCGGTGCCGCCTCACTCCGCCCGCTACTCACCTGTCTCACCCTCACCCTCACTCTCACTATCACCCTTGCCTTGCTTGCATGATGGTGTTTGTGTCAACTTCAACTCTCTCTCTCTCTGCTATTGTAAGTACCTAACTAACTTGTTGTAGTGTTTATGATTAATTTTCGATAAAAATTTTATAATTACAAAATTGATTCTAGTTTTAATTCCTGTCAGAGAGATGCTTAGCGATAGCACTGAAACTGAAGAGTAAGCAGGAGTTATATTTGAGACAGATTAGTCCTTTTTTGCAATAGGTAAGTAGTTAGTTAGGGGCAGATTTAGGTGCGCTTTTACGAGCTCACCAGCCACCGTGAGCGCAATAGTCTAAGTATAATGAGCTTCTGGTGTTCACGGTGAGCTGAATTCGGTCGGTACTAACTGTAAGTCGGTCTGCGGCGCGGTGACCAGGGTCGTTCTCGTTGCCTACATCCAGTGCAGTGTTGGTGGCTGGCACTCGGTTCGGCATGTGAGACACGGCCGCCGCCGCCGCCGCTGAACTGTCCTTCATCAGCGGAACGCGGCGGATGAGCTCCACATCGGCTGCGTTACCCGCTGCCTGAGCTGTAGGTTAGACAAGAAGTGAGCAGTGTGAATGGTTTGCAGATGGTGCGCGTGCGAGCGTGTCGGCGGGCAGCGTGGCGGAGCGCGAGCTGACGGCGCAGCTGGAGGCACTGCGCCGCCCCTCCCTCTCCCCCTCCCCCGCGCCCGCCCCCTCCCTGCCCCCGCACGCCGTCGCCGCGCCCTTCCACACGCAATGGAACACCTTCGTCACATCCGACTGTGTCAATGCAATACCGACACAGACTTACTTTTATGTTGTATTCATAGTAATAAATGGCTTACAGAGATATATATTATTCGAGCACACTCACGAAACAGTAGAAAGGTAAGGTAATTCAATCAATCACATCAATCGAAACTTTGATTTAGTGTACATACTATGATTGTACTGTGCCTATGTGTATCGGTTCCTTGTGCGTCAACATGCACCCTAAACGGATCGCTTAGTTTTGGTAATTTGTTTTTGTTGCCATCGATGTATTCAAGATCGCAACAAAAACAAATCAAATCAAATGAATAAACAAGCCACCTTCATCTCGGGCGCTTCTGTGTTGTTTCGTTCACTTGCTTGAATCAACTTATAGTTAGGTACTTTAGTGAAGAACTGTATTTGTGGTGCATCTACCCTGCTGCTACAGTACTATTCACCACCGGTTCTTCTAAACTAGCAAAGGACACATCAAGCTATTGGTGTATTATCTTGTCACTCGTTGTACTTACGGTCCGCACACCCTGGCTAGTACTTAATAGACAATCAGTAAAAGCTCCAGTAAATTTTAACGAAACTATAATAAAAGATGGTATGGTGAGGTCGCGCGCGACGCGCGAGGTATGGTTGATGGATGACCAAACACGAACTGGATTTGATGAACTCTATGTTTGGCGTAAAGTGCGCTCCATACACACCACAGTAGGTACACACACACCACCACCACTGTGCACTCTACGTGCTCGTACATGCTCGTACATGCTCGTACATGCTCCCGGGCCAGAAATTAACATGATAGGAGGCTTTTACAAATGACAAATGAATGACGAGAGTTACAAGGTCATTAGTACAATATTTTTCTTAGAATGAGATGATAGTCTTTGAATATATTTGATAGTTTTATTAAATTTAATGTGTCATCAAGTCTTGTTGTAAGATTACTTTTACCTAGATAGTATAGTATTACTATAATGTACACTACAAAAATAGGACATTACATATTTACTAAAACTATAGCAAAGTACACTGGGCGGTCTTATCGCTAAGAGCGATCTCTTCCATGCAATCTTTGGATGAACAGGGTTTTATTGAATTACGAAAAGGCGGTGCCATAACGGCTTCTACATTATACCTTACCTACCCAAGTAACAAAATTTAGTACTATAAAAGTCCTGAGAAGGTTTTGGAGCGTGCTAGTTAGTGTTCAAGATTAGTACTATAATGGTGTTGTACAAGTTTACAAAACCCCGAAAAGGCCCTAGTTTTATCACTGATTTATTATAAAAACATTACATAAAGGCTCTTACGGTGATAAATCAGCTCTATAGTTGAAATGTAAAAGTGTCGAGAAACGCTTTTTATACTAAAATAGTGCTGTCTGCAACTTTTTTATCACAAATTTGCACTATTAAAGTAAACAAAACATGTTTATAGTGCTATATTGCACCGTAAACGATTTCAGTGATCTTTATTATCACACTTTTCTCGAATAAATATTTTTGTATTTGTATTGGTTGTTCCCCAAGAAAATAAAATATTATTTTTTATGTAATTTGCCATGTTTGCTTAGCGTAATATGTAATACGGACATACTAAAAAATTTAACTCTGCCATAAATTGCACTTGCGAAAATAATTGTATCGATAAAATCATTATGCTGATTTAAAATTTGACGATGCGCCCTCATATTTTTTATGTTTTAATAAAATTTTAATTAATATAATAAGGACTTGTCCCGACTATGGCTGCTATAGTACATATTGGCTCCAGCCGTGCTGCTAATGTGCTATCAAGGCAGAAAACAGCAGCCATCTTATTTTCACCACAAGCGAATTAGGGTTCGTTGTCCAAATGTCCAATACTAGTGATATAATTGACACTGAAAATCTAGTATAGATCTAATTAGCCCTTTAATTATTGATTTTAGTGCATTTATATTACGGTTTAGTCTCGTAGCAGTAACAAAAACTCACCAATAGAGCTATTTAGAATTTAAATTATTTAGCAACTGCACCAGGAGTCGCTATGGTGCTATTTAGTACTATAGAAGAGTGTTCATTACTTTTACATATCAACCCCATAGCGATGTTGAAGGAGCTCTTAAGAAGCTTACAGGTTACGTAATGGTTTTGCAAGGTACTTTTATAGTGCAGATTGATCCTGTAATAGTATTTTCGATACTGCTACAATACTAGCACTGTAAAAGTTATTTTTACGTATTATTAGTGCAAAATAGATACATACAAGTGTCAGTAAGATCATCTATAGTACTAAATAGTACCATCATGGCTTTTTTCATATCTATTACAGTGCAACACTTTAAAGATTCTTTTGTATGGTCCTGTAAGCGTTTTAAGAGCTAACTTATAGAACTTAAATGCTCTTTAATCTTTTAGAATCAAAACGCTCTGTTAAAAACCTTTATAGTACAAGCAGTCACAATGGTTACCATTATAGGGTTACTATATCACTGTTTGGTGATAAAATGCCTTGGTTATAGAAGCTTTTGCTACTTGGGTAGGTACCCCTCTAAACAAATCCGACGTCAAATATAGGGGAGGCGATAATGTAAAGTACATCATGTACCTACCTAATATTTTTTTTTTGTAATTTCATGTAGGGCAATGGTTTTATATAAATGAAAACAAAAATGTTATTGTACACCCCGTTATGACGTTGCCAATTAAGCCACATGTACACTGTAGCAATTCAAACATGGATTTTTGTTTTGGCACCTGATGACACTTGATGAGATGGACCGACGACATTGTTAAGATCGCGGGAAGTCGATGGATGGAAAGGGCTCAGAATCGCTCTTCCTGGAAATGTGTAGGGGAGGCCTATGTCCAGCAGTGGACTTTTTCAGGCTGATAATGATGATGCTAATGTTCTGGCACTGGATCATTGATACTTTACAGGGCGGATCCGACTAGGATTGGTTAGGTTATGTTAGAACATAAAAATTACGCACAAGGCGAGCGAGCGGTCAGAGCGAACGGGCCGCGGCCGCGGTACCGGCCTCCGCCGTGCCAGAAAGTGTTTTATTTTTCAATACCTTCAAAGGGGATGTCCCTATAAGACAAGTATCTATCGCTAGATAAAAAAAGTAATAATCCAAATCTTTATCTGCTACAGTGTAGGATCCCGCTATAGAAGGACCTTCACCGAGCTGGTTATTTAATGAAACGTATTTTATATTTAATTAAACATGCCAATAAATATATTCTATATGGGTTGCCTATCAAATTTCAGTCCAGGATATGATTAATTAATAATTAAAAAACGAAATTGTTTTTTTAACTTTCCACCGACCGGTTTGTTTATTAGACAAATTCTATACCAATCGAAAGTATAGACCCCATAGAATATGCAAACGTTAGGTTGCCTATTTTTTTCCGGTCACAACTCTCGGGTAGCCAGACTAGCCAGCCAGGTATAAAAAGGTATATCGATACTAGCATTTTGCACCGGTATGTTTATTGAATAAAAATACTGGGGTCTATACTTTTGATTGGTATAGAATTTGTTTATTAAACAAACCAGTGGAAAGTTTTTTTTTTTTTAAATTATTATTTAATTATAATTATCCTGGACTGAAATTTGATAGGCAACCCATAAAGAATATATTTATTGGCATGTTTAATTATATATAAAATACGTTTCATTAAATAACCAGCTCGGTGAAGGTCCTTCTATAGCGGGATCTTAGACTATTAGCAATATCAAAGTGTTAAAACGTGGATGCGTTCTAACTGGCTGTACATTAATCGTACCCAAATAAGTCTTACCAAAAAGATTATACTTTTCACTAAAGGGCGCTCCACATTCTCGAGAACGCGAGAGTGGAGCCTTGCTTCTCGCCTGTTTCTCGCGGTGTTTCTCGCGTTCTCACGAGATTCCCGCGAGAATGTGGAGCGCCCCTATGGAAGAAAACAAAATGTTTTCACCAAAAAAATTGTTATCGGTGGGGATTGAACCCACGACCTACAGCGCAGATCACCAACTGAGCTGAAAGGCCAGTCGACTTAGGTTTTCTAGGGTATCCTAGCATCTACTTATTAGCTAAATATCTGTGGTTCCCAACAGGTACCTTTATAGGCTTTGATTAGTTTAGAGCTAGATAGTGCTGCGTGAAATGTCCGGAAAAAATATTTATTTAAATATTCTATTTGTGTATGTTGTTCTGTTTATGAAGTTTGATAAAAACATCTTACCTCTATCTAAAAAGGGTCAAAATGCTACAACTTGCTGGTAGCCCGTAGCCCGAAATAAATTAGTTCAATTGGTTAGTGCCATCTAGTTGTGTGTAGCTAGATGGTCTCTAGACTAGGAGCTGCTTGCTTGTATCACGGTGTGGCGCCGCTCGCTAGATGGCGCGAGGCGAGGCGAGCGAGTGGAGGCGACACGCGACCGACGGACGGCATTCAGCGGGCGGGGTCGCGCCCAGTGTTGCCACTGGCACATACTCATAAATATACCATGACACAGCTCAGGAATAAGATTTTCCCGAGAAAAATAACGTTACCATGAATTATGTGGAAAACGACACAATACTTTATTAAGTACGGCACCTTATTACACAAATGAGCTAAAATAAGTTTCCTGTCCCATTTAATAACTCGTGATCACTGAAATCGATTATAATTACACTTTGTTGAAAAATATTTTTTCAAGTTTATTTATATCTGGTCGTGTTAACTTGAGAAGGTCAAAAGTAGCGTAAAATGTAAGGAAAGTAGTATATTCTGGCAAGGCTGATGTTGGGAGTCGGGCGGTCGGGCGCTCGCTCGTTTGCGTTGCGATTGCGAGTTGCGAGTGAGTGCGAGACGCGAGCGAGCGCGACGCGGACGCGAGTGCCACCAGCCGCAGCCGCAGCCAGTCTCTCGGGATAGTTCGCCGCGGCTCGCGCGGGCCGGACTCGTGGTGCGTGCTAGTGGGCCCGGCCGGCGCCTGTGCCGTCCCGCTGCCGTGTTGTTCCTCGTCTCGTCTGGTGCGTGCCACAGTGACTATTATGAGCGACAGGGACAGGTCTTCGCCTTCCCTCACGGACACTCCGCTGAAGACGTACATCGGCCGGCACGACGACGACTACCCTCTCATTAACGGAAACGGTGAGTACCTACCTACATGGGGACTAACTGGTGGAGTACTCGCGGTGGAGATCCCGCGCCGGGAGTCACGCGCTCGCCGCGGCGGCGGCGGCGCGCGGCGGCACTGGGTCAGCGTGCCGCGCGATCGCGACAGCTGACTTTGATAAACTTTGCCGCAGTGTGCTTCCGCGGTGAATTCGATCGCCCCGCTTAGGACCCTTTCTTCAAATTATTGTTCGAGATTCCGATGCTCCACGCGCCCGAGACAGGACAGCTCCTCTACTATTTGCCCAGCGTGGTAGTAGGTACCTACATACCACGATGGACAAATAGTAGAGGAGCTACATTTGTGTGTGATGAAGTAAAACCTTCATCATGCTGGCTTGAATATTTTTTTAGGTGGATAAAAACCAATGAACTCGCGTCACCGTTACTGACACCTCCTCGGCAAAGATCGACAAACTTCACCAAAAGTCAGTTATGGATAATTATTCAAGTTTTCACTTCTTTCGGCACTCCCGGAGTCCCAGGAGTTTTTGAAATACTAAATAGGTGCTTGCTTACAGAACAAGCATAGGTTCACCTGATGTTCAGCGGTACAAAACTATCACGTAGGTAGGTAGGTATCCATAATGTCGAATAGAAACGAACTTCCTTATTGTATGCGTATGAGCTCGGAGCCTGTCTACACAGTAAAATGTCTAAAACAATATGGTTCTGCTTTCGCTGGTTTTCGGTGGTTGTACCGCGCGCCGCGATGCCGATGCCGCCGCGGCAGGTCTTGAACTAGGTACAATAATGAAGTCGCGTGCGAACAAACTCGTAGAACGACATCGGCATCGGGTAGGTGCTCTACCTACCTAAGCTATAGTGTATAGTCTGTAGGCTGTAGAGTGTAGGGTCGGTGACGATGCGGATAAAGCGAGATAGGTGGCACGGTGCGGTCTCCAGCTGCCGCGGATCGATACATGTTGACCTTAAGCCCAAAAGCTGAACGAACATTCAGGCTAAAGGATCCCGGCACTGTTTGGTTGTCTTCCGCGCGTCCGGGTCGCGCGTCCGGGTCGCGCGTCCGGGTCGCGGCTCGGGCCTATCCCGTACTGTGCCGTGCTGTGCTGTGCTGTGCAGCCGTTAGCTTGTGAAGTAGTATCCAGGCGATGCACTTGGCACTGGGCACAGGGCAGGGCGGTCCGCGATACATAGTTCGTTCGTGTGGTAGGCGCGGCGCGGGCGACTTCTCATCATTAGGTAGCTAGGTGGGGACATACACTTACCTATATTTAACTCGCTTTAGCCGCATGCTGTTAACTACACAAATATTTCAATGACATGTTTGGGATTCCAAGACTATTATAATGTCTGCAGGTTGATGTACAGTCGGCTGCACTAGAATGTATAGTATAGGTACGGTTCCTAACAACATTTCAAAGGGCATATTTAATGAGGCAAAGTTTTAAAAATCATTTGCCCTGTTAATGGGCAATGCGTGTTAGTGCAGATGACTGTACTTACCAACTTTCAACCCACTTATTGGTGAGGGGTAGGTAATGTCATATTATCTGTTTCATCATGATGGTGGTGCCCTCCTTGGGTAAATTGATGCAGGAGCAAGAGAGTGTGGCCGCGGGGACTACGTGTGTGTACATAGCTTGCTTTACGTAGGATGGCATCAGCAGGTAAACCGCAAACACGGTCAATCACTAGTGTAGTGCCTACCCTAGATTGAGGAAATATTTGGACATAAACGTGGAATAATTTTGCAAGATGGGTAAATGTGCGACATCGGGATGGGACTCATTCTGCCTTCGGCTGATTCATTTACCTATCTGTTTGGCCATGATGTAGCCGCCGCCACCGCCACCGCCACCGCCACCGCCACCGCCACCGCCACCCCACCGCCTGGGTACAGTACCTACAATGTATACAATTAGCGCGACTGCATTCTTGTTAAGAACATTTCCAGGCCCCTATCCACTTATTAAAATGCATATTATACTCGTATGCACATTATTCCAATAGGTATACCAGTAGGCCTAAGATGACCGACGTGACATATGTCTTCGCGAGAAGAGAAAATTTTGTCGACATCGATTCGTTTGTCGATTACGGTAAGATGAGCATCACGAGAGAGACAACTGTCGTCGACGACTCGCCTATGTCGTGACGACAAACCAGTGATCATTTCTTCCATATTCTACCATAATCTACCATTGTATTTTTATTTTTTAATGGTTTCGTTCATTCAATTTGATACCTGTGACTGAAAAAAAAAACCCCGCCAAAACTAAAATAAAATAATAGGGAAAGCAAACGGAATGAAAATGTAAGTAAATACCTATGGTACCCCTATTTATTGTTAAAAACCGATAGCACTAGCAAAATAGATTCATTGTATTCTCAAAATCGGTACATACCTATGCTGCTAGCTATACTTGTTTGTATTAATATTTCAGGGTTAGAAGTAACAGAATCCAAATAGAGTTTCTTTGCCGGTATAATATGTCCGAGCACTATGAATTTGCGGCAGGTGAATAAAGCTCACTGCAAAGTGTCCAACAAATAACAGCGGGAAGGAACCGCCTCAAGACCGACGAGTTGAGCCTAGGTAGGACGGTGGACAGTGTAAAATTGTATGTTTTGATAGCAACCATACCTGTTTTGACCTGTTGCTATTTATCAATGAGGATTTTTAAAATAGGTAGGTAAAAAAATATATATATCGAGGGTGCAGTGTAAGTATATAAAACCCTTACTTTAATATACTCCGTAGTACATAACTACCAAGTTTTGTTTTCAGTGTCCATTGAGCCGTATCTAACTAAATTAACTCATAGAACTACATAATGTATTTATGTGCGTAGACTAAGCAGTTTGCACTAAAGGAATGAATGCAGGATAGAGAATACAGAAATACCTTTATGAGCATGTCCGTATATTAATGTATTTGTTTCTTTTCAGATTCCACGGGCCGTCCACAAACCAAACATTCCACCTTACATAGGTATTTGCATAACTTGTAAATAATATACCTATTTTAATTTATGACAAATAAATTTATTTACACACAGAAAACTGTCTTTTTACCTAAATAATGTTGAACTAATGAAGAGGGCTTTCTTTGTAGATGCTTATGGTTGATAAGGTATAAATATTTTTAAGGCTTTTGTAATATTCTATTCATTAACATAACGTAGAAGTTCTGCGCGTCTTTGGCCTTGCCGAAGCAGACCCGCAGGTGATGGGTCCTCTGCAGCCAAATCTCCGTTCATAACTTCTTCGTTTTCGACTCGTGCATCTTCGTCCAATGTCACCCTGTTATTAAAATAGGTAGGTAACTATACTCAGTTTTTACTTTGCATAAATTCGTAGTGTAGTAGTTCGTAGTTGGTAAACTGAGATCCAATGACACGTCTTCACTATTGAAACATTGAGTGAATCGGGTAAATGTATGAGAAGTGTTGACTCACACTAACCTAATTTGTTATTATTAATTTTAGACCTTTACAATAACATTTTAAGCAGGATAACACATATAAATCTATGGGTAGTTAACCTCAAATGAACTAGGTACCTACTCACCTTCGAATGCAACGCCCGCAGCAAGATAGGCCCGTACTAGTTTTAGGCTCTAAATCGGGTTTTAGACGTTTGATGAGGTAGAATTCCCAGGGTTTTGATAATCTCCAGAGGCACTGAAACTCTACCTGAAGAACGTCAAAAGGATCACATACCACATACGTCTCTGATTATTTTCCGTTGCATCTTTCTGTTTTGCTTATCGGCGTACATCGCAATAAGATGATTATAGTAAGTTATCGCCATCCTTTGAAAAGTTAGCAAAACAAAATCTAAAAGACAAGCGGAAGACTTATCTCGTTTTCAAAAACTGTCGACGAGAAAATTTCCCGCGCAGAAACGTCAAAAGACGAGAAAATATGGCGGTCATCTTACCATTTGACGACAAAATTCAAAAATCAAAATTCGAATTCCGAGTAAGTCTTCATTTGACAGATGATGACGACATATTTAGGCGGTCATCTTAGCTCGTGTAGAGATATAGAAATATCTCTACTTTTGACGAGTTATATCGACTCTCGTGGCGGTCATCTTAGGCCTACAGGACAAAAAATGCTATGTATATACATACAAGCGGCCGCCCGCGGCTTCGCTGGCTCCGTTCCCGTTACGCTCCGTTGCCGTTAATTTTTCGAGATAAAAAGTACCTAATGTCCGTCTCCTAGATTTATGCTACCTCTTCACCAAGTTTCAGCCAAATCTGCTCAGCCGTTCTTGAGTTATAATATAAACACGACTTTCTCTTATACATATTATTATGATTAAAAACAAATACATCCCACGGAAACCATACATTTTACTGGGATAAAAGTAGCTTATGTGCTATTCCAAACCATAATCTATATCTGTGCCAAATAACATCCAAATCCGTTCAGTCGTTCTAGAGTTATTGAGTAACAAACATCCATCCATACTTACAAACGTTCGCGTTTATAATATTGGAAAATGCCTGAGACGGCGTGAGAATGATTGGTCTCTGGCTGCGTCTGCGCGGACCCTTAGTCGAACCTAGTGTCCATAGCGTAGATAGGATCTTTAGACCACCTTGGATCGAACGAACAAGTGACAGAGGTGTAGTCTCCCCAAAAGTGGTTGATTTGTTGGAAAAGGGGGCGGAGCGTTTGGTGTCGCGTCGGTGCCGCGCCGGTGCCGCGCCGGTGCCGCGCCGGTGCCGCGCCGGTGCCGCGCCGGTGCCGCGCCGGTGCCGCATTGTGAACGCGCTGACGCAGATCTGAAAACACATTGAAAATTAAATCTTTTGTAAAACGTAGCACAGAGATCGCACATTCAAAACAAGCTAGCCTTGACCAAAATCTATTTCAAATAGGTATCTATGCATTCTGTCAGTTGGTTAGGTACGGTACGAGTAGGTTTCTATCTCGTATTATCGCATCGCGTAGCGGCACATAAACACGATCATTTATAAACACCTAATACCTAACTGCACTGTGTCTAGGGACGGATTTTATTATGGTAGGTCGCATACTCTACCTACTCGCTCTCTCTCTCTCTCTTTCTACTCTCTCATCCTCAGCAGGTGTATCATGCGCATTCTAATTTACCGCCTGCGTCTGTGCTGTTCATTCAATAATAATATACAATGTATGATACCTACCTACATAATGCCTGTGGGCGATAGAATCCACGTAGAGTTTACGTTCTAAATGAAAGCAATATCTTCTGTGAAGAACAACGACTTTGAATGGCAGGAACAGTGGCTACCTTCCCACAGCCCACAGCCCACACACACACACACACCCTCACACACGCACACGCACGCACACCCGGAGTGGCACCGACCAACACTGCACAGTAACTGTAATCAGCTAGGGCTCACGGGCAGCTCCTCGGATATGGTGTCAGCTGGTGTCTACGATGCTTCGAGCGGCTCTCGTGTTCGCCGCGAATGGATCGCATGTGTTAGGTTATATTGATGAATGGTTCCCTAATAGTCAACTAAACCTAGAAAAAAGTTTTTTTGGTCACTTCCTCCAAAAGAAGGCCAGACAAGGGGCTACTAGATATATCCGTACTAGATATATACGTTGTACTAGATAATAATATACGTTGTATGATCCAATTTCAAAGTTTATTTTTTATTTTAAAAGGTACGTTAAAGTTACTGTGGGGTGGTCTCTTAAAAGTTTGGTGAGGATCTGATGAGCAGATTAGCTCCTCAAAATGCAGTAAACTGCTCACATTGTCTGTAGTCGCTTGTGAGGTGAGGCTACAGCTCAGAGCCGCTAGTAATAATTACGGAGAACTTTTTTTTGGTACCTCCATAGCTGATACCCCTAATACACACAGCTTACCTACACTGATCAGTGATGACCAACTAAGTAGGAACAGGTAAACATTTATGTAAATTCAAACTTTTCAAGGCCTTTTTTTTTGTCGACTTAAATATTATTTACTTACTAATAATACCAGTACATAATTGTTAGTTTACCAGTTTCAAAAATGTATTAATTAATCGCACATGTGCGGAATTAGATAGCATTCTGAAGCTGTTGTGCCGGGTGTACGTACATACTCGTAACGTACCTCATGTACCTACAAGGTATTTCAAATTCGTTTATCTCCGGTGTCATAATAAAATGGTGTGTCAGGCTTAATTACTATTATACAGGGCGTCCCACGGAGAAGCCATATGCTCTGATTTTAAGTTTGCATTCGTGGTAGGCTATTATTGGAAATGGTTTTTTTGCAGTTCATTTTGTTATGCATAATAGGGCCCAGGAACCCGTAGTGTTTGCGAGCAAAAGTAATTGTCCAAGTATAGATAGATTAAATTTTTTATCCCGTCGCCTTTTATTGCATCGTAAGTAAATAACAGTTGTCAGAAATAAAAGGAAATCCATTAATTTTAACATTTTTAATTCAAATTCAGTTTATTAGAATCATTTGCATAGCATTATAGAATAATATCCAATGCCCTATACTACGTACTCTATAAAATAATAAAAAAGGTAACATGGAGATAATTAATTAATAAAATATGAATAAATTATTTATGAATTGCTCAAAATGAGAAAAAAAACTATGAATGCCGTTTAAATTGTATTTTAAATTCAAATAATGTGTTCTTACAGTAAAATGTTCCATGTACAATATGCAAGGTGGTTTCCGTTGATGTGGCATATCCGTGGGACGGCCTGTATAAGCAGAGCAGCTGCCAAGGTTGTTCCGACATTGGCAGCGTCGTCTCCGCGCTGGCTCTCTTCGCCGAGACTCGGGAAGTGCGCTTATCTCTGTAGTGTACAATTGTACATAGATAGCGACTAGCGCGCCGAAGCCGTCACATGCCCGCCCCGCCCGCCCCGCCCGCCCCGCCCGCCGATATCAACCGGAATAAATACTGATTTAACTGATAATTATTATCATTAATACTCGGACTCAAGCGGGCCATCATTGCAAGCCTTGCACAAATGCTCTCAAACAGACGACTTCCTGCCCATCTTTTATGGTACCGGTACCGGCTCCCTGCTGACGTCACTAGCACATGGGTACTCGACACGTGTCTCTCAAGTGAATAATTATGTACTACTGTGGGTATGTCGCTACGAAATATTGTGTTTCTACAGTGGCAACTATTGACAGCTTTTACGAGGTCACGAGAACGGTTGTATCAGCGAACTGATTTTTTAAATTTAGTTTTGGGATTTCTAATTAGTAAGAGTAAGAATAAGTTACATGAGCCAGATAAAAGAAAAACTTGCTGTGATGTCGTATAAGGAAGTCAAGGAGGCCGCATTCGAAAGACTTAATTGGAGAAAACTGCATCAAAACCCCGACAAGAGCTAAGCTCTTAGATTAGATCTCTCTTAAATTTGAGAAGAGAGAAGATAAGATATTTAATTGCCTAATAACATGTAATATTTTTTAAATTAATAAGTGGAGTATTGTAATAGTTACGTTTTCGTTAATTGCTATACATATTTGTTTCTACTAGCGACCCGTGCGAAGTTGGGGCGGATCGCTAGTCTGTATAAAATCAAGTCTTGTAAGTTACACTATTTATAACACAAGAACGACGGAGCCGATTTGGCTGAAAATTTATGGGGAGGTAGCTTAGAACCAGGAAACGGACATAGAATACTTAGTATCCTGAAAAAGTAAAATCGCACGAGTTGGACCGGAATAGAAATCAATAACCTTTCACCTTGTACACAAGGATACGCATCAGACTATACACTGCTAGCTCTTATGTCCTTGCAGTAAGCGTTATTTTTCTTTATTTTTAGGTAACTTGAGGTGTATCCCACTGTACCTATACCCTGTTTGTATTTAAGGCTATAGTTTTTATTTTGTGTTTGCCGTTGATATGAATGAATGAAAAAGTTTGTTGAATAAACAACAAACTTTTTCATTCATTCATATCAACGGCAAATGATAACATAGTCAGTATTGGCAGAATAGTTGCAGGACATTCCTTTACATTCGTTTTCAGCGCCCTTCGCCCGTTGAAATAGTCTTGAAAATGGCGCAGCCAAATGTGTACACATAATTATCTTTGAATAGTACAAAAAGCTACAACCATACAGCTCACAGGTCTTTCGAGGAAGTAAGCGATATTTAGACAATATATTTGGTTAAAATCAATGATCGTAAGAGCCACGGCGCGGCGCGGCGGCAGAACGGCGAAACTCACAGCTACTCCCCACTCATCGAGAAGTGTCGGAAACTGACGGTCAACTTAAATTGGTGCTTGGAATCGAATTGCGACGGGCTGATTCGGTTTCTCCAGCGATTAGTAAATGTGCTTGTTATAAGAGAGTTAGCCAGCCGGTTTAGCGAAATGGCTCAGTAGGTTTGTATAATGCAAGATGGCCGGCGCTGCCCTGCTAAGCTAGGTGCCACTATGCCGGCGTGGCTAGCTCTCCCCTCAGCTGGTCTTGGAGCTGCCGACTCCGAGAGTCGCCGCCGCCGCCGCCGCCGCCATGACAGTCTGGATCTATTATTTATTACACAGCAATGGAAATGCGTCTCCGATGGGGAGCATTATAGGTATAGACGCAAGACAATAACATTGTAATAAAACATACATTTGCAAAGCTCTGCGAGAGGGACAAACAATGGTTAGGGCGAAGTTATGATAATCTTAAGTAGGTAGTTTTAAGTAACTAGGTACTAGATAGGATCCGTAATAAAAAAAAATAGCTAAAATTTAATGTCCGACAGGGACGAGGGGTCGCGTAATGGCACAAAGATTATCCCCCGCACAGTTTCATGGAAATGCTTCGGCGAGTATCTTGAAAGGTCTCCAAGGGAAGTGATGGAAGATAGAATTAATCATCATTAAGACGCTGAACTCCGTGAGACCATTTCTGGCTCGCACACTTTTGACCTTTTCTAAAGGCATAAAAATTCTGAACTTATTCATCGATAATCGCGAATGCAATCCGATTGCTCACAAGTAAACCAGCGGGCTTAAACTACATTGAAGCACTTGCTTCAAAAGACAGAAAAGCTAAATAAATGGATGTGACACGAGCTAAGCGGTCAACATTGAGACTTACGCCTCGGAGCATGCTTACCACTACTGCATCCTGTACGACAACCGTAAGCGTTACTATAGCGCTAAAATAGGATTATTACCTACATCGTAAACTGGCTTGTTCTAAGGTGCCTTCTTCTCCCCTAAGTTCAGAAAATGTGCGAACGAGAAATACATCGACGGTGATCTTCGCATGTGTGCGTGTGTCTAGAACTGTATTATTTAATAAACTCACACACTCACCCTGCCCTGTTCATTTCGAAATGTCTGATAATGTGTGGAGCAGCTTCATTACCTAGTTTCTTATCATATTTAACATCGCGTACGCATACCGTACCGAGACGTCATTCTATGCAGCGGGGGGGAGGGGGGGTTGTAAATTATAAACCAATATAATTTCTGATTCGGACCGGAGGTTCTTTTGTTAATAAATTCGAAGTCACGGGTTACCAAATATCAGTTCGCTAGTTATTGACGTGTTTATGATCCTTTTACAAAATAAAACAACAGTGAAGTTTCAGCGCATATCACTTTTATCTAGGGAAAAACAAGATGTTTTTGTTCGAATTTTGCTGGCAGTTTATGAACATCACGCGACCAAAAAATAGTGTCTGTTATTTTTTGTGGAAATATTCCGGAACCATAGAGAGCGGTGACGTCGCGACCCACGTGGAGCGACCGATATAGCAGCGCTCGTTTCTTATCTGCCTTCGGAAAGTTTGAAAGGCCACGCGTCGCTTCTATTCTGATCCAGCTGAGGCATGCGTCCAGCCAGCCGTCGGCGTCGGCCGACGTCGTCGCCTCGTCCTGCCGCACAGCACCGGGCGGCCCCCACCCCGCCAGCAAGCACAGCGGAGCACCAGCTCCACTCCACTCCACTCCACTCCACTCCACTGCACTGCTTGCGACTGCGAAATAACTATGATTTCTAAGTCGGAATATTACTATATAGTGTTATGCGTAGGCCATGAAGATAGCAATTTGAATCGTGCTCGCGAACTGTATCGACAACGATTTATCGATGTTAGAACCCCCACAAAACAGCGACGGCTGCCTTTGTACCAGTGTTTTCTCAACATATTGTCAAGACGACTTCATTCAACCGGCTCTTTTCATCGGTTGACAAGAAGTGGACGTCCAAGCACAGTCGTCGCGGGAGACCGGTGCTAGGGCTTGCTCGTTCTCCGGACCTCACACCCTTGGACTTCTTATTGCGGGGTTATGTGAAGGACAGAGTGTATTTTTCGGATTGCCTTTCGGGTGGTGCGGCGATGGAACTGACAGTTAGGTCGGTTTTCGCATCAATAACACCGAGGACAGCGACACGGTGCGAAATGCGACACCTAAGCCATATCCCGACGAGCGAGGTTGACTATTGAGCAAGGCGGACCACACTTTGAGCCGTTTCTGTAATATGACATTTATTATGAAAATGTAAGTGTTCGTTTAGGTTGTTTCATTAGGTTAGATCTTTTAAAATGTTTGTCGTTCATTCTGCGTAGTTTTTTGATTTAAATTTTACTGAAATAGGGTTTTCACATCTGTTAAAATACTAATATTTTCAAATTTTTCCGGGGTTGGTATGTTATTCAACGTTACTACGGTTCTTAAATATTGTGAATGGACTCGTTTTATGGCCCCATTTAACCTCCTTTCGACTTTACGGGTAGGTTTGTAACACCCTGTGTATTTTTTATTGATTACTAGCACTGATCCGAAGCACTGTTGTTACTACCACGGTCGGTGTTGGTGCACTATCGCATCGTATCGCATCGCATCGCAATCAGTGGAGACGATGCGATGGACGGAGCGTCTTATCTATTGTTATCGCAACTTGTATATTGTGTCAGAGGCCTCCGTGTCATTCCACAGCCGAGCCCGACCCGACGCGACGCATGCCTTACAATACAACACGCTCCTAGTAACGCGAACCGTGAATGGCGACCAGCCTAATTATAAGTACCTAAGTGGGTAACTCGGCCCGGATCCTTATGCCTGTGCTCAAAGCCTGTTTACCTCCTCACTCCTCAGTGATCAACAGTAGGCTGTCGGGCAATAATGTCAATCAATGTATTGTACTTCTGTAGACAGTATCGTTTACACTTGTTTTCGTACCTTGTTTCCAAATAAATAAGTCTGATATTTTAATGTAGTACATATTATATTACTCGTTGGCCTATCTCTATTGACCGGGCATCGATTCGCTTTCAACTTGTATTCATAATTATACTTAATATTTAGTCTATGAGCACAAATGCCGTGTGTAGCAGGCCAAGGTTTTATAGGTCTTGGAGTCGCTGCTCTGCAAGTCGAGTACTTGGAACAGTTGGAACTGACACCAGCGGTCTTACTATTTACAAGATGCTTATACTTTTGAAAAAAAAAGACCATAAAAACTAAAATAGTAGGGCGCGCGGGTCGGCTCTACGAAGGTCGGACGCGTCATGATCTCGACGTTCCTTCCTCTCCCTCCTCGTCCTGACGATGCCAAACCCCATAGTGCAGGGCTTGATGATCATCAGTGCATGCCACAGGGTTAACAATCTGGGTTAGTCATTCCACTTTTGGTTATGATCTAACTAAGTAATGTAATGTAGTGTTTCTCATTGATCTCACAGTGTGCACTACACACAATGTGTAGTGCACATGCAAGTATGCATAATAAGTATGTGATACCATGA
The DNA here is from genome assembly GCA_939531255.2 of Thera britannica. Classification (NCBI taxonomy): domain Eukaryota; kingdom Metazoa; phylum Arthropoda; class Insecta; order Lepidoptera; family Geometridae; genus Thera; species Thera britannica. The sequence continues at coordinate 19,428,971 of OW618044.2, forward strand.
GGCGTGTCGTGTCGCGTGGCTGTGCACCGCTCCGCCCGCCGCTCCGCCCGCCGCTGTGCTGCGTGGCCGCGCTGTGATTGCGCGCGATAACTCGTACGCTATCCAACTATCAGATACCTACTGTACCTACAGATTTAACTAATTCTCTATCAGGTACCTGCACCCAATATCTGATATTGACTCATTCTACGATTGCTTTCATGTGTTGACGAAGGCTACTTGGCTTGGATTCTATTACATTGCCAATTACATAAAACAATAAATTAAATGGTTTCAAAACCAACACAAATACCTCATTCCCTACTAGGTACTTTTTAATTTAACTAGAAGAATAATGTACAATATTCAATATACAGGGCGTCCCACGGATATGCCACATGGAGAGAAAATACCTTGATTGAATATTGTAGATAGAACATTTTACTAAAAAAAAGCAGCCAAGTGCGAGTCGGACTCGCCCATGAAGGGTTCCGTAGCACGACGAACTACAAGAACCTTTATATTATGTTACTTGATGTAACATAATAGGATTCTTGTAGTTCGGCGAAAGGTAAATTGCGGTTTACGGTTTAGGACGTATAAAAAAAAAACTACTGACTGGATCTCGTTCAAACCAAATATTGTTGGAAGTTTGCATAGTAATGCACAACATATATTTTTTTTAGTATTATCATTCTATTACTTTAGAAGTTAGAGGGGGGGGGACCAACTTTTTTCCACTTTGGAAGTGTCTCTCGCGCAAACTATTCAGTTTAGAAAAAAACAATATTAGAAACCTCAACATCATTTTTGAAGACCTATTCATAGATACCCCACACGTATGGGTTCGATGAAAAAAAAAAATTTGAGTTTCAGTTTCAAGTATGGGGACCCCCGAAATTTATAGTTTTTTTTTTATTTTTATGTAAAAATCTTAATGCGGTTCACAGAATACATCCACTTGCCAAGTTTCATCAGTCTAGCTCTTACGGTTTCGGAGAAAAATGGCTGTGACATACGGACGGACAGACAGACAGACAGACAGACAGACAGACAGACATGACGAATCTATAATGGTTCCGTTTTTGCCATTTGGCTACGGAACCCTAAAAATGCATTATTTGAATTTCAAAAAAAAATTAAACTGCATTCATATGTAAAGTAAAATGATCCATTTACAATATTTATGGTACTTTCCCTCCATGTGGCATATCCATGGGACGCCCTGTATATCTTTGCATAAAGTAGTACTACTAGTAAAACCCGTTCATTTGATATTGAGGGATTCGTGAAAAAATATGTAATCCGGCTTTTTGTGGCAAGTTTTCGTTGACCGAATTTTATTCAAACAAAGCACACTCCCGACGAATACATTCCCCTTTCAAACGAAAAAAAACAAAAAAGATTCATCCGTTCGGGAGTTGTTATATTTTTCTTTGTTTGTATTCGTAATGAAAAGCACAGTGTTTAGATCGGGTGAAAGACCTATTTAGTCCTGCTGTGAACTACTGGCGGGTTACAATATACTAGGTATACAGTAAAAGTTTATTTTACTCTTTTAGCGCGTTTTAATAGAAGCTTGTTTTTAAAAAAGGTTTTTTACATCTAGTTTTCAGATTTTGTTTGGTGTTGTTAGGTCATATCCAGTAGTAGTCCGCAGGCTGAGGCTAGGTAACTCAGGTTAATAACCCAGCAGCACGTTTTAAATAGAAAAGGTTGATGAACACTGAAGCAACTACTCGCTCTCGCACTTTCATTAAATCCTGACGAGTGCGAGTGCACTCGCTCACCGAAGATTCTGTACTTTGTAAAATGAATCAACGAAAGATGTCACCTTGCTTTTACTAAGTGCAACTGAATGCAACTTCGGTTATCGAGCAGTAGGCCTACAACAAGCTCTGTCTGGCTTTGGTCTGTGAGTGCTGAATAAATAAATCCTACGTCGAAACACACACACAGTATAATACACTGGTGAGCACTCACCCAGACTCAATACCAGAGCCAGAGACAGAGCCAGATAGAGCTTGCGGAAGGCCTACATTGTGATGATCGCTCGCACTATTCACTGGTGACGACGTGCAAATTTGAATTAAATTTCGAGGCGAGGGATAATGAGAAGGAAGCCACAATGCGAGCCGAGACAAAGCGGCGCCGGCGGTGCTGACTGCTGACTGCTGACTGCTGCCTGCTGACTGCTTCATAAGCATACGCACTGCTTAACGAAACTTTACAAATTACCTATGTACTCTGTTATCAACAGTTTGAGAAATTCTAGCTTGTACTTATTTATGAATCAACAATGAGGCTGTTCCTTTCGTAATAAAAACCATACACACACTTACTTTTGTGAATAGTTCGATATACTTACTTGCTAAAAAAATGATATCCCGACGCAGTTATTCAACTTTCCACAATAATTTTCCAATGAGTAAAGTCGCGACCGCCCGCTATTGCTCTGACGTCATCGTATGCGTTCCAGGTAGGGTGATACAGCTCGTGACGTAGATATCTCCGGAACTACTGGACTGACTAAAAAAAACAGGTTCATTTCAGATTTTTTATCTAGTGTGGGTATCACAGGTAACTAGAACCTTATCCATCTCTCAGCAATTCAATACATTTATTTACACAAGGAATCTTACAATTAAGCAATCATTTACAAAATGTACAAAATACACATGAAACAGTTGAGCTATCTGCAGACCGTTGCAAACGATCTAGAGATAGCTCAACTGATCTAGATCTAATTCAAGTAACAGACGCAAGCGTCCCCAAGACGCTGTATTAATCTGTGCATTATGGTTTCCTTGTACCAAGATTCAGCAGCTGCCTGTATCGCCTGCCTACTTTTGAAAAACTTATAAGCCATGCCTTGGACTACTGTCGTCTCTTAACCAGTGTTTAGTGTAATGTAAACAGTGATTCAAAATTAAAAATGTAAGTAGGTAGGTTATTTAATTTAAACTGTGAGTAGGTAGGTTAATGTATAAGTATGTCGGTTAGTTTTAAGAGTTGTAAAATAGAACACCTCTGTAAATTTGATATTGCTGCAAATAAACATTTTTTCATTTTCATTTTTCATTTTCATTATCATTAATAAAGAACCTATTGAATTTATCTGTATCGGCTTAAAATGAAATGAAATTCCATGACATGAACCTGGATGGCCGGCGCGCGGCCGGATTCGCATTGCGAATCCGGCCAACACCAAATACTTAGTTGGTTTTCCAATGGGTAAATATAATATTTACCTTCGTTATGAATATTGCGTAAATTCTTTGACCTGAAATGCTGTTTATTAAACCCTGAAATAAAATAAAAATAATCCTATCCGAAATCATTACTCGAGGGAAAGAGACGTTACATAGCTTAGGTAAGTAAAGTACTCGTAGTAATAGACTAGATGCCTGTGTTTTTTTTACTTATAAATTAATATTATTTTATGAAGACGAGGATTTTAAATTTATGCATTTGTTCAACCCTATAATGGAGATCGATGCTAGTACCTATAATATTGAGATATATTAATAAAATAAGGGTTAAAGTGTGAAATTGCCGTTGTATAATAGAGTAGACAGACACTTCGAATTGACTAAATTGATGAAACTTTCATGACGTGAGATTTTCGTGTGAAACTTTGTTCACATGATATTTATAAAAGTTCGTTCAGGTTTGCACTTTTGTCGGATATTCCCGGAGTGCACGATTTTATTTTCTGACAGTCGGTTAATAATTGATTGCACGTTATTTTGACAGTATGTTACGCTGTTAGGCCAAGACATCGGTCCACTATAGCATATTCGAGTATAGGTCAGTTAATAACCAGAAATCATATTTTCCAGTGCTATTGGCTGAATATAGCGACGGCATTGTGTTGCGTCGCGAGTCGCGCGCGGACACAATTCCAGTGCAATTTCCGCGTTCTATATTAGTACTTCCAGCCGGAGAGACATCCACACAGACCCATCGCATCGCATCGCATCGCATCGCATCGCATCGCATCGGCACATACTGTACACTATAATATATACGTATATGTACGCACACTGCTATTGTTTTTGATGATTCAGCGTATTCGTATTGCACTTCTTTCGGTGTTAGCGATGCGATCACTTCCAAGTTCAGGGGTTTTCTCATTTTATCCATTATATAGATACATTTTTCAATATAATAATGTACTTTATTTTATTACCAAAATGCAACGCACGCAACGTTATTATTATCAAGGCCGCGGGGTCGGCCGGCCGTCCATGATTGTTAGCGTAGCGCGGCCGCGGTGTGCTAGTGCCCTTAGCTCCACTTAGCTAGTAGTGTCGTACACAGCTGCTGGAGACGAACTTTGTAATCCACTTGGAATTTCAAAGTTGGAGAGGCGCTAACGATCCCCCCTCCCCCCCGCCATGCGCCATCCCGCGGGCGGGACAAGGCGGCCGGACCGGGAACTTCAGTATCTGCGGTATCGCGGATTGCAGCCGCGTTCTAGCACTTACTGGAACGCGAGCGTGACACATGCAGGTTGGTTTATCCCAGCAGGTGAGCAACTGAGCACGGGCGAGCAGAGCTCAGCACCGGGCGGCGGCGGCGGCGGCGGCGCTGGCCGGAGGGGCAGCACAGCACCCATGGCGTGACGCGGCGTGGCGTGGCGTGGCGTGGCGTGGGCGGAACATTACTACATTATTTAGTTTGGTGTCGGCACACAAACAGCTATTTCCCAAGGCCGAGCCACTGAACTATTAATCCTATATTTTTATTTTCCGAGATCGTAAAAATATTTTGTGCACATTAGTGAATATGTAAGCACAGGGGGTTTTAAATAGTACTGTTTAATGAGTTTATTAATAAACGAACCTAGGTCAATATCCGTTCTCGATTTGAACTATAAAACGTGTTGTAAAAATAATGTTTGTAAAATAGCATTACGATTATTGAAGAAGGCTACTTACCCGCAAACGCGGATTCTATACGATACGACGATAGACTAGTAGTTATTGGTAGATATAGGTAGGTAAGGCATCGGTATAGAAAGTTATTAGGGTCGCTAGATTTCCGAACCCACCGGGATTGTCCCGGAATTCAAAATGATGTCACAAGTCCGGGAATGATTAGAACAGGCCCGAAGTTGCATAAAAAAACATTGGGATTGAGGAATATTCTCAAGAAAAAGGCTCTTTTTGCCAACTCACTTGAAAAGTGAAGGGCGCGGGCGGCCCAACACAAGTGTATGCTGTATACACCTTCCTAATGAACGGCGGCCCGCAGGTCTGGCAACCCTACAAGCGATGCTTATTGCTTGATGCAAAGTTCGTCGACGTCGCCACGGCATGCGGAGTGCGGCATGCGGAGTGCGGCATGCGGCATGCGGCATACGGCGCGACTGTACAATGTAAATGCGTCTATAATTAGCAGGCCGCCGATGCCGGTACATCAGGCAGGACGCTGGGCTGTCTCTCACATTTCGCGTGACATTTGAGTGGCATTGTCCCGCTTGGTTCTGGGTGCCGCCATGCCGGCCCCCTGGCATGGAGTCATGGCGTCATGGAGTCATGGAGCACATGCTGCAGAGCCGCCAGCTCCACTCGACTCGTACCGTACATGCTACCTACAGCGTCTCGACTCTGGTCGCTATCTTTCTAGTAGTCATACCGAGTCTTGCCTCTTTTACTTCGAGTGGTAAACTGCATCGCTACCACGCAGTCGGTGTCAGTTATTGTTCCGCCAATTATTGCGATGCGAATGACAATTAGACTATTTGATTGGCGACACTATGCGCCGCGTGTGGCTTGCCTCCCGCCTAGACCTAATTATACTCACGTCGAACATACTTCGCATTCACATGGTGTACAATACATGTCGCAGCCAACTGATTTATTTCACCTTTTAATGAACCCTTCATTTATTTCACCATTGGACCCCATTCTCACTCATTTGTAACTTCATAAGGGAATATAAAACAAATTTGTCTAAAGTGCAGATACATGCGCAGATCTAAGCGTTCTGCGGTGGCGATCTTTGAAACGCTGTCAAACAACACAGTGTTTTAATGATCACCACCGCAGTACGCTTATGTGCGCAAGGTTAAAGACGTCACATGCGCTCCTCTAGGCGAGATTTAGGTAAGTAGGCAGGGTTCCAAAATTATTTTTATTATAACTCAAATATTTATTTAATTATCAAATAAAGATAAACTAAAAATAGCTTTACATTATAAAATAAATGGAAAGTCATTTATTGCAAAAAACGTTGTACGTTTGTCGAGATTAACCATTAATGGCTAAATATATGAGTTGTGCGGCCGCCAAGGCATACGCAGTGTTTGTTATCGTCGCGGGGCGGAGCGGTTCTGTTCCGCTGCCTTTGTTTATATTGTAATAATGTCCGCTCAACCAACGCATTGAACCCAATTAACAACTAAATGAAACCGTTGCAGTCGCCGAGTGCGCTATAAAATGTAGAGCTTATGTTGTGCCGCCTGCAATACCTACCTACCGACATCATTTACATTAAAAAAGCAGCCAAGTGCGAGTCGGACTCGCCCATGAAGGGTTCCGTAGCACGACGAACTACAAGAACCTGTATATTATGTTACTTGATGTAACATAATAAGGTTCTTGTAGTTCGTCGAAAGGTAAATTGCGGTTCACGGTTTATGACGTATAAAAAAAAAACTACTGACTAGATCTCGTTCAAACCAAAAATCGTTGGAAGTTTACATAGTAATGTACAACATATATTTTTTTTAGTATTATCATTCTCTTACTTTAGAAGTTAGAGGGGGGGGGACCAACTTTTTTCCACTTTGGAAGTGTCTCTCGCGCAAACTATTCAGTTTAGAAAAAAACGATATTAGAAACCTCAACATCATTTTTAAAGACCTATTCATAGATACCCCACACGTATGGGTTCGATGAAAAAAAAATTTTTGAGTTTCAGTTTCAAGTATGGGGACCCCCGAAATTTATAGTTTTTTTTTTATTTTTATGTTAAAATCTTAATGCGGTTCACAGAATACATCTACTCGCCAAGTTTCATCAGTCTAGCTTTTACCGTTTCGGAGAAAAATGGCTGTGACATACGGACGGACAGACAGACAGACAGACATGACGAATCTATAAGGGTTCCGTTTTTGCCATTTGGCTACGGAACCCTAAAAAGCGACGTTCAGAAAGCTATTACCGGATTATTACTACATAACAACATCACGTGAGAGCACTTCGGATTGAACATGTTTGTGCTGTGCACTTAGGATTATAGGATTATTTACTTACCCTGGTAGAACAATGCCACAGAATAAACCGAACAGGGGCGGGCTCTATTCCAGCCCCGACCGAAAAGTTCTTTCTACGAATTATCCAAAACTTGACAACTTCTATGGCTATGGGTGAGGAGGAATTTTCTTCGTTGCCAAGTACGTTTCTGAAAGTGTTTCTTTTGGTTGAGTTCAGTAAGTCGTCAGTGTCACGAGTTGAGTAATGAATGTCGTTAGCCACGCCGCGGGTGAGCCTAACTCATTCCTGTTTCTTCCTACGGAAACTTATGAGGACTGCGCATTACATAGGTATTATCCGACCTCCTTCCGTATACTTAATTCAATTAGGACCTTTTAAATGTTCGTTTTCCGCGCCTTACTCCAGGCCGCTGCTAAACGAGAGCTCGCCAATCTGGAAGGTAGTGATGGTGGTCCCCCCGCACCCCGCACCCCGCACGGCTCTCCTGCTAGTAGTACGGACGGTCCGCAGTCCGCAGCGCCATGGAACGAGCGCTCATTAGCGTCTCGCGCGCTAACAGACCGATGTATAATTAGTGACTGTCAGTCATCTCGACATGATTTTTCCATTGCATTATTAATAGGTGGTGGCGGTCGCTGGTCGCTCGCCCCAGCAGTTGGCCAGACTAAACCGTGCAGTCGATACTTAAACTTTCAGGTATCATAAGTCCTGAGAAGATCTTGAGTGGTAGGCACCAGCGGCGCTAAAACCGACCACAATCAAATATAAATGTGATCTGAACCATGTGTCAGCCAGTACGTCTCTATTGCAGCTCTGCAGCGTGTTGCAACCTAACGCTACCCAACGCTAAATGCAGCGGAGTCATACTAGTCATGCCTTGCGCACATGTTTCTAAGCGTTCTGCGTTAGCGATCAGTGAAATTTGCAGCGTTACAACTGATTGCCACCGCTTAAGTGGGTTTGCCACCGCTTAAGTGAGATTGCCACCTCACGGACTGAAGCGTTATTACATTAATAACTAGCAGCTACCCGTGACTTCGAGTTTTAACTTTCAAGTTTTCCCGTTTTGCGCTTAGGTTGCCTTGAAATAAGCGGCGGCTCTTCTGTCGCGTCGTTAACTTGAAGGCCTTCAATATAAGGGTGTCATTAAATTACTTATGAAATCCTGCGCGACTGTATTCTTGAGGACTTTTTCAATTATATTTCATACTGAAGTCAATATTTCAAAAATCTGTTTTGTGACGTCCCTCCTCTTAAGTCGTCTAAAGGCCTTATCATTTTGAAATAGTTACGATATCTCATGATTTATAAGAAAGAGTGAGGCCGGCTTATCTGTTGGAGGTGTGCGCTGCGCCTGGCGCTGGCCCATACAACCAGCATTCATCAGCAGGAGCAGCACTTCGATGTACCATCTCAGATCAAGATGGTCCTTGAGGTCAGCCACCTCACCAAGAACCTTCAATCCAGTTGGAATGGAAATCAAAAGTTACGAGGAAATGTTGTTATTTTGATTTTGCGGTATGTCAGACAGTCAGTACGCACTTGTATGTGCGTGAACCAGGAGGAGCGCTGTGCGGCTGCGGTGCGGTTGCGGTGCGACTGCGGTGCGGCTGCAGTGCGGCTGCGGCGGTAGACGAAACCAGTTATGTAGATGAATCCATTGGCCGTCAGTGTGGTCGCCCTGCCGGCGAGTCGCGTCACCGCTCTCTGGGCCCTCCCTACTCCGAACATAATGCATTTAGCACAAATGAATCTAGCTACTGGTCACATTTACGACGATATTTCATAAGTCTCATTTGCGGAAAACGGGGCTGATTACACTCTAAGAAATACTTAGTACTTTATAATTGTTTTGACATATTTATTTATTTATTTTTTATTTATTTATTTATTTATTGGAAAACCAACAGCAAGAAATAACTAGTTACATACATAGTATAGAAACGAGAGAGCCAATTAAAGGTTTTCACGGATACAAAACATATTAAAAACAAAAACTGTGAACGCCGTAAGTCGACATTAACATCAAAGAGCTTAGATAATACATAATACAGTGCATGCATATACGCTTTACTCGTTACCAAAGAACTCCCCGTTCAGCCGCTGCCTGGCTGAACCGACACTCGTACAAAATAGGTCAAAATCATGATGTTTGCTCAGCTTATTGTAATTCGCGCTTGCTCGCCACATAAATGTGTTCTGTCTATAGTTGGTGCCAACTACAGGAACATGAATAGAGGGATTATATCTTTTAGGTTTAGAAGGGACATATAATTTGATTTTATTTAATAAGTCAGGACAATTTATATCATTAGAGGTAATTTTTAATAAGAAACATAGATCAGCGATTTCACGCCGCTTAGCCAAAGGAAGAAAATGCATTTTTTTACACAAATTAAGGTAATCAGAGGAGCTATAGGGAATGCTTAAACGAAAACAAAGATATTTGATAAATTTAATTTGGATGCGCTCGATTCTATGTATGTATTTCTCATAGCGAGGATTCCAGATTTGAGACGCATATTCAAGGATGCTTCTTACGAAGGTACAGTAAAGAATCTTGAAAGTTTTAGCACGATGGAAGTTAGTTGCACTCCTCATGACAAAACCCAGGGCTTTGGACGCCTTAGAAACGATGGATTCAACATGATCATTAAACTGAAGCTTTGAATCGTGTAGCACACCGAGGTCTCTAACTACGCTGCATTTAAGTAAAGTATGGTTTTTAAGCAAGTAACTAGACTGAAGTTCTAATTTCTTACGTGTAAAGGTGACAACGGAGCACTTGGATGGATTTAAATCTAATTTATTAGTAGTACAGTAAGAGTCTAATCTCGATAGATCATCTTGTAGGTGTGATGAGTCCACTTGGGTATTAATAATTTTAAAGATCTTTATGTCATCAGCGAAACATAGTAAGTGACTATTTTGAAAACAGCTAGAGATGTCATTGATAAAAATTAGGAAAAGCAGAGGCCCTAAGAGGGAACCCTGCGGTACACCACTAGGAATAGATATGTGAGTGCAATTGTTTGTTGTCCTAAATAAAAACTATAAAACTATATTTAGTATTACTATAATTGTAGGTAGATACATTACACATAATGTCATTAGTAATCTACATAATCAATCACAAGCGTCATATTATAGCAAGTGATGCTTTATATTATACTCGTAATATATGTATTGCTCCGGACGCGCCGTTTAAAGTGATCCTTTTTGATTCTTATAATGATCTTTTCATTCATATTAATCCACGTCAATCCCTATTTTAGATTTCTTGATTCAGGAATTTCACGTGTACGTGGGTACATTATAGATATACGATATATTATATTATACTTTATTAAAAAGTAAGTAAACGATTGCCAAAGTAAAATAAGGAATATTTTCAGGTAAGCTTGTTAGTCGAATAGTGACCGGGTCGAATCGTGAGTACTAATATTGTGGTACTGTACAGAACAGTAGGAAGGTACAGACGCGTACATTCACTTACTCAGTATTGGCGAAACTGATGAGATAGCATCAGAAGTAGTCAAACTCCACCTTCAGACGCTATTGTCGAGATAACGGTTTCCTTGAGTGCGGGGTGGAGGGACGGGGGGGGGGGGGGGTTACTCGGGGAGAGACGTAGGAAGGTAGGCACCGGCTATCCCTGGATCGGGCGCGGGTGCAGCAGCTTCTGTCGGCCGGGGTAGTCGCGAGTGGACGCGACCCGCGACCGCGACCCGTGACGCGGCGCGCGCGGTCACCCGCCTGGCACGTGCCCGTCGGAACAGTCTTGCGAATAGAACTGTTAAATTGATTGTATTATCATTGGCATCCACGCGAGTTTACATTTCTTTCTACGCAATTACATAAATTACGAAAAAATGTAGAGCGTTTGAAAATATCACATCCAAATGATAAGTAGAAAGTTAATAGTAAATTAAAGTGTTTTTAAATTAGTTTTATATTAAGGCGAGCGATCTGCCATGGCGATCAGTTAAATGTTTTTCAGTGTTTCAAGCTGGCATATCACCTGCTATAGACTAGGCCTACCTGCCACTGTTTGAGTCTGCGTAAGTGCTCACCAGTGTATGACGTTTGTGTTTTGACCTATGTGTGTGTGAAGTTTCGACGGAAGTTTAGTCAACGCTCAAACAGTCTCAAAACCAGAGCCAGACAGAACTTGTGGTTGTGGAAGGTAATAAATAAATTTGAAAAAAAATGAAATCTATCATTTGGGTAAACGGTTTTATTTAATAACATTGATTGTTTTAATTGAATTGTTTTTTTAAATCTTTATTTATTAAAGATTGTTTAATCTACAAGATTATGCCATCATCAATGAACAATTACATTAATATAATTGTACTCATATTAATGTAATTGTTCAAATGTAAATTTCCGTCTGCATCCCCAGAGTGCTACGATTTTTGATTATACAATTATATTTCAAAATAAAAAAACAAAATCAAATCTTTGCATCTATTGTAGACGATTACGTCAGGGCAACTGGTGATTACTAAAGTCCTACTGCGACACGCTATGATGCCTGGGAACAGGGGTTTTAAATGAAATTAGGCTTGCCTTGCACCTTTACCATCCTGACTACTTTGTAGGCTTAATCTACAGGAAAGACATGCTCTATACGGGCAGTGCTGATGGGTGAGCCATGGGTTTACTTACGAGGTTTTTCTTCACCGTTCGAGAGCGCTAGCATTGTGTGCATGAATTTGCCGAGCAGAAAACATTGATGAATAAGGCTCTCGTGCCGTCGTCAGAGACCCTAGCATCATATCGATACCGGAAATATCAACCGACGGCCTGTCCCGGCTTTGCACGGGTTAACAATTCAAAGGTTTCACTTTTCATCTCCTTTTTTCGATCCTCTATAAAATAAATAAAGAATTTTTCGATCCTCTATAAAATAAATAAAGAATTTTCTATAGATTTTCAGTGAAAAATCATGACAACGGATTCTGAATGAATGGTGTGCGTGTGCTATAGTAATCAGCCGCTGTGTGCTGTGTGTTGTAGGGCATGCTATTGTGTCCGGCCGGCGCATGGCGGTGGCTCGCGGACAAAGAGGCTTTGCGAGCCATCTATGCGAGTACACACAGAAAAAAATGGGTCAACAAAGTCACAATAAATGCATTGTCAGAAATTTCCTGTTGGAGCAACTAAATACTCTGTTACTTTAGCAGAAAGAGCTTTGTTGAGTTCAGCAACGTTTTTATTGTCCGCTGATTTTCCTTCATTTAATGTGCAAGGAACAATTTAGCTTTGTCCTTACATCAAAGTTAATAAAAAAATTGATTATATAACAATAAAACGTTATAGGTGTGTCAATGTGAACATTGTTAATAAATCTAACAAAGTAACTATAGTCGTTGCATTTAACTACCATTTGACATGCAATAGATAAGTTGCTGTAGTGAAAATGGAACGTTGCTAGCGTGTCAATGTGAACATTGTTAAAAAACGTAGCAAAGTAACTATAGTTGTGGCATTTGAGTACTTTTTGTCATACAATAAGTATGTTGCTGAGGTGAAAATGGAACGTTGCAAGTGTGTCAATGTGAACATTGTTAGTAAAGAAAACTAAAAAAAAGCTGCTTACTAAATTTAGAACTAGATGGCGTGACTAAAATTGTAACGATCCTAGAACGCGCTGACGAAAACGCACGGCATTTCCTTATATTGTAGAAGTGGTTTTATGAAATTGTATTCAACGGATTAATGAATCCGTTGACGATTTGATATGACTGGAGGTGATCCGATGAATGCATCGGATTAACTTCGGTCTTATCAAATCTTCTTTTTTTACTCCTCACACTTGGGGTCTTTCGTACCTACTAGTTGTACATTTTTAGTCCTTCGTTTTCGAAATTAGTTCCACTGACAAAAGATACATTGCTGTAGTATCAAAACACGCCTTATTGATAATATATAAACATTGTTGCAATGACAACTTGATCCATGACAATAAAAACATTGACGCACGGACTATAAGGTTGGTTTGAACGAGATCTAGCCAGTAGTTTTTTTTTTTATACGTCATAAATCGTAAACCGCAATTTTCTTTTCGACGAACTACAAGAACCTGTTTCCTGTTTATTTTCTGTATATTATGTTACTTGATGCTACGGAACCCTTCATGGGCGAGTCCGACTCGCACTTGGCTGCTTTTTTTTTCTTTACAATTAAGCAAACAATATGATGATGATGATGGAAAGCGGTTACCGTAGCCTATGGACGCTTGCAACACCAGAGGCATCACTCGCGCGTTGCTGACCCTTTATAGTAGATTGTGTCATAAGGGGCCAAAATAAAGTATTTAGGGCGAGAGCGATTTTTTGAATCCAGAGTGAAGTGAAGGATTTTAGAGTCCCTCTCTAGAAGGATTCTAGAGAAGGATCCTTCTAGAGAGGGTCAAAATGTGGAGACCAAAATGTGGAGATTTTCTTGAATGAGGCGCCTGATAAAGATTTTCTCGCTATAAAAGCAAGAAAACAAGGCAAAAATTTGCAAGCGCGTAGTTGAAAGTATTAAATTACGGCCTTCCTCAGTTGATCCACCGGTTCAACCTTTGTCACCACGCCCATCTACTTCAAAGCAGCGTGAAATATCACCATTGCCTCAACATGATCATCAACTAGAGTCTGAAGTAATTACGAATACCCAAGTGATAAATAAGTCAACTACATTTTCTGTTCTCAACAAAACAGTTACAATAAACTTCAAAAATTGCGGAAATGTATCTATTATTAATATAAATTTGTAATTTAGTTATGTAAATATAAATGATTCTCTACTAAAAGCTTCTCTTATTTAATTTTCTCATAGAGGGGGATGAAAAGCAGAGTGTGCCACACGGTACCAAAATTATTTAACCTTGAGCGACGTACTTTGAATCCTTCGTTACGTTCAGGATTCTACTCTAGGACCCCTCGTTTCACTCGGGATCCTACTCTAGAATCCTTCACTTCACTCTGGATTCAAAAAATCGCTCTCGCCCTAAATACTTTATTTTGGCCCCTTATGAGTTATGACACAATCTACTATTAAAACGCTCTTTTTAAAGAACCCCGTACTGAAGTCGCTAGGGAAAACCTCAAAAAGAAGATCATTCCACAACCTTCCCGCGCACTATACGCGGGAGGAAGTTTCTCTGGAACCGGACGGTGCGCGACCATGCCGGCTCCAAGGTATGTGGATGAGCCCTCTGTCTATGGCGAGCTGTTCGGTGATAAAATGAAGATGTGGGCATCATGTCGAACAGTTCTTCAGAACACAACCCGTTGTACAAGCGGTAGAACACACACAGGGAGGAAAAGTCTCTCCTCAGACTTAAGGGTTCAATACCGCTTGTGAGCAAGGGATCATCAACTATTCTCACAGCACGTCTTTGCACCGAATCAAAAGGACCAAGCTGGTATCCAGGTGCCCCTGCCCAGAGGTGCCAGCAGTACTCCATGTGAGGCCGGACTTGCGACTTATAAAGAAGCAGTCGGCGGCATCCATAGTAGGCAGGTGCTAGATATGAACCTGCACCGCGCTCCTGCTGATCCACTCGTACATAGACACGCCATGTTTACAACTCGTATCTTACAATTTACGATACCTAATACTGTCTCCAAATATAATCCTTTCCTTACTAATATTATAAATGCGAAAGTAACTCTGTCTGTCTGTCAGACTTTCACGCCAAAACTACCAGAACAAAATGAAATATGGTACACAGATAGTCTAGACCTGCTGAAGAATATAGATACTTTTAAATGCGAAAAAAAAAGTTTTTAGGGTTTAAAATGGGGATGAAAGTTGCATGGAAGTATTGCCATTTTTGGAGTTAAAAGCTTGAAACTTATTTTTTAGGTGATGCATTCGACATTTTACCGTCAAGATGTAAAATAAAAATAGGGAGTAGGGGATGAAAGTTTGCATGGAAATATGAAAGGTTTATGTGAATGTTTTATAAGTCTGCGACTAGAGACCAAATATTAGAACTATTCTGAAGTAACATTTACGGAGTCGACGTGCTGTGGATGGGGAAATATGCCTAAGTGTGCATATTGCACACCCGAACAGGCTGACACGTGAGGGACACCTTATTTCCACTTCAAATTAAAAATGCTACTTGCTAGGTATTCCTCGCGGACGAAGTCGTGGGCACAGACAGCTATTTAGTACTAAGCCCGGCGGAGTTTGAATATTTGATAAATTTACATGATATCAGTGAAGTGTAAGCTCATGGAAGAAGGTATGCAGCGTCGTTAGTAAGTCTCCAGGCTTGGTCAGGCTTTGTCTTTGCCAGAGGTAGAGGTTATAGTCAACTATTGAAGCGCATTATTCTTTGAACTAAACTCGGCGAACGAATGGAAAAGGACGATGCTATACTCCGGAATACAAATTGGTGATGTTGTTCAGAACGCGGCTAAACTAAACTGAACGCAGCTGGAATAAACTGGTACGGACGATATTTTCTGTTGTAAGAGCACTCATCAACAGATATGACAGCTTCGTTATCAGATAGGTAGGTTTGGTTGCGCTTTTCTATAAGCGATTAGGCTTTATTATAAGCGATGGTTACCAGTTAACATCAGGTGGGTCATATACTGGTTCCATCAACTAGTAGTAGTGGGTCCTTGTAGGTCACAGCTGATACAATACTTGAGACATTTTTTTTTGTATTATAGGGATTTACTTACAATACCTATAATATGCAACCGAACACAATTATTATGAAACTGCGTACCTATATAACTATAGGAAGATTTAAGTATACCTACTGTTCGTCGTGGTAGTTATTTATAAAGCGTTCCTCTTTGATTTTGCATTTTATTATACATTATGTATGGAGGTAGATTTTTATATTAAAAAAAAATTGTTTGTAAATATATTTTTTGATAAAATCTAATAAGGTTTTGAACCAGTAATCCGAATATTTTATAAATATGTTTTTATTTAATTTTATTTTTCATGAAGCACCAAAATTAAGTGTAATTCAGCCAGGATCTCCATCTGTTAAAGTAGCACGTACGATTGTACGTGCGTGTACCGAGACCGACATACTAGATAGCGGTGCACAAGGACGGGCAGGACACGTTAAGACACAAGATGATTGCTGGTGGACGGATGAGCTAACCCGGTTGGCTCGCCCAGTTCCTATCCACCAAACTGGTTTCCACCAGATCCTTAGAAGTAGGAGCTGTACCCGAAGTCGGAGTATTGCTACCACATTTTCGTCTACTGAAAAATCAAATGTTGTTTTCGTGTGAGCACGTGTCCCTCTCTTTTGTGTAAAAAATTTATGAGACAACAACTCGTTTCTACGTAACGCATTTTTGCTGTCTCATCTTTTATCTTTTCTGTAGAGAGAGACCGATAGGCGAAACGAAAACAACATTTCGCAGACGAAATGGGACTTGCCCTTCTGATTGCAGACAAACGACGCCATTACGTCGCGTGCGCCAGGAACACTAGGTATGGTAATTCGTCGTGCATCAATTCCGGCCATTTCCCTGAAGCGAATCTAGTTTAGTGTCCTGTGTGTCGACCGGGAACCAATCGTATGAAATCGGTGTGCGGTGCCTGACGCCGTGTGCGGTGCCTGACGCCTATCGCTGATGGTATCGTCCACCTCTGCCACCATTTTGTATGAAGAAACCAAAAGCGCGAAAGAAAGATGAATAGCGATTCTTCAAGAAGCATGAATAGCGATTGCGAAACGGTGACGTGTCCACGTCAGCTGGTGTAGGATTGGTTCCCGGTCGACACACAGAGAACACGTTGCTCCAGCAAGCTTGTCTCGCGCGCGCCTGCAGTGTAGGCGTACTGAACCCGCGATCTACCGCAGTACTATCCAGGATACAGTTGTCCAAATAACGTCCATTTCATCCACGCTCGGCATTCACCTCATTTAAAGTGGTTCCGTCCTGATACGCACTTGTCATTGTCACCGCTTAATACGGATCTGCTGGAATACATCCATTTGCACTAGGTTGGATTGGTAAATTACACTTCATTGTTGTTTAGATTTTGTAAAAATTGAAAAAACAGCTTTATTTTGATGTGGTATAAAAACAAGATAAACTAACTTTTGCTATCAACTTATAACAACATTGCACAATTTATATGATATACACAGGATGTTTGTTAAGTGGGTGCAAAGCTGAAAGAGGAGGATTCTAGACACTTGAGAATCATTTAGATTAGGCCATGCATAAGTCAGAGGTTCAACTGTTTTTTTGTTGATAAAAACAAAAAAAAACATTTAATTGCTAACAACTGCCAGTTTTATTGATACTTGGATTTTTAATAGATTTAGATTCAAGAAATGTGCAAGCAAACTCCTACAATAAGAATATATTCCGTAGCAAGAGAGAAACGGCTGTTCTATCGATAAGGAACAGTTATCTTGTATACGGGTTGCCTTGGTGCCGCTGCGGACCTACTCGTATGTATGTATACAGGTCAGATCAGATGGTACTTCCACCTCGGGGGCTCGGGGGATCGTAGCTCTACACTGATTAGATAGGTACCAGCTCAACTTATTGAGCGTGACAGACACTAGATCGTTGGCATCGAAACCCAAGTTACCTTGCCCTATTCTCTTCCTTCCTCACTAATCCTTAGTCTAGAGCCTGAGAAACGACTTAGGCAACCTTTTAATGCGAAAAAAGGGTTTTTAGAGGTTAAAAGGGGGGTGAATGAAAAGTGGTTTGAAATGAAAGTATCGTCATTTTTAGAGCCAGAAACTAACTTATTGTGTAGGCTGTTGATTCGATATTAAAAATGCTACCCAAATATGCTATTCCACGCGGATGAAGTCGCGGGCACAGCTAGTTATAAATATATGCATGTACCGACGTACATGCATATATTTATAACTAGCTGTGCAGGATAAGTCTTTTGATAAGAGTACTTCCAAAATCTACTGGTCAGACACCTGATGTTTTGATGGCATATATAGTGAAGGACGGGGGGGGGGCATCAGAGCACCTGGGGGCGAGGGGGGGGGGGGGGGAATAAATGATTGATGACTCTTTAATTGTAGCCGTCGAACAGACCTTGTAACGAATATGAAGGGCACTTCTTGTATCTATGCAGGTACTGTATCTGCAATTGCATTTACCAGAGAACGAAGGGAATGCCAATCACGTGTTGAATTCTAACAGCTTTTTTATACCTCCTACATGTCCTTATACGTACAGTCATCATCAGAACACAATTCAGGTAATAAATTCCGTTCCAACTTCAATTTAAAATGAGCTGGTATAAGAATTATATAATTTTTACAAACCAGAAATGCCAATCTACTTTTGAATCGTAGGTACAGTACCTAGGTATATAAGTTAAGTGTAGACGCGTACATTAGTTGAGCCCATGTGGATTAGATCAGACGGGGCTGAGTAGCATACGGTAGACTTTGCCGTGAGTTGGCGGCAGCCGAGCAGCGAGCGCAGCGCACAGGGCGCGACGACTCGCGCGCGCGCCCGGCTCCGCCCTTCGCGCGGTCGATACCACTTTGTTGGCACCGGTTCAACGATCGATTCATCTTCCAACACAGCACGTCGGCCGATGCGGCCCACTCACCCTGCACCCGCCTGCACTACCACTACAGTACAGTGCCTGTGCCTACCTACCTCATCTACGAGTACGCGTCTATTTATTAGCCGAGAGCATTCAGCGATTGGCATCGTCATTGTCGGCGGTGATTAGCAAGAGCGTGCGACAAGCGCCGAATCGGTTAAAATAACACGCTCCGTTTGAGAAGTTCCGCAACGCGCTAACAGGCTCGAAGGTGAGGCGGCGCGCCCGGCGAGGCGCTGGCGCTGGCGCTGTGGAGTGTGGACTCTAATCCTTGTGGAATCCGTGGGACTCGCACTCCACCGTGGGAGTCGTGCTCCAGCAAGCATGGCGGGCTGCATTCTTTCGAGGACACCACCAGGATCACACACCATTATCGATCCTTTTGAAAGATACATTACCTACATACTTGCCTACTCTACGGTTAGGTGATTATTAGCACTACATGTTCACTATCAGAGAACCTAACCTAGCCACCGAGGAATAAATCACTCGTCCAATCGGTATTGGTAAATCCAGGAATATAGAATCTGGATCGTTCAGCCATAATCCGAGCGTGTTAAGTATTTCCAACGGCATGTTCCACGCTTCAAATCAGTCGATAAGTCAATTAATACGCGCAGTTATTGAGGTGATTTTAAAATGATATTAGGTCAACGATGCGTAAGTACTCGTTCCTTAGTGGGTGCTTAATGTGCTAGTTAACGTTGTTTCATAAAAAACACCTTCAACGTGAATACTTTAAGTAAACTAGCGTGGAGTAAACAAAATCATTCGTGACTGAGTCCTTACTCCGTCGTCGCTAACGTCCGCGCCGTCGTCGCCCTCGTCAAAAAGTGTGTCATCCACTACGCGTCCTGATACCGTCAGTGTTGTGTGTCGAAATCGACAAAATAGTGAGAATGGAACCAATATTAGTCTCGAAACCAATAAAAGAGTGCGAAAGAGGGTAGATCGTTTTATCTGCCAATAACATTTCTTTTACTCGTGGACTTCAGTTCAACCGTGATCATGGTGCATGCAACTGTGCCGAAATATCGGATCTACAGGTATGCTGTTAAACAGAATACATAAATCCAGCAAAACCGAGTCAATTAATAACCGAGCCCACACATTTTAATTCTCATAGTCCGACATTGATTGATGTGGTCTGTGCTGATGGTGTGGTGAGTGGTGTACACATACCTACCATACTACAAGAGTGTAGAGCACTATACATTGTTTGATAGGAGAACTAAAATAACGTGTTTGGCGGAGTGAGGTAATTATAGTGAGAAAGTACTTCACTGGTTTATTTTGGGTTGTTTGTAGTCTTTAGTCGAGATGTCTGTCACTGAATGTAAGGTACATTACCATTTATAACTCCTTAGTTAAGCCCCATCTCGACATACCGCGCAGGTAACTCTGAACAAAACAGAGAGTTTTTCCAGGTGATTATTCACCATCCAGAAGAGGTCCGAGGTATTTTTATTTGTCTACTTTATTGTTTTTACAGCACATGAGAGGTCCCGAACGTTGCGGAACTCCACATAGGACAGTCTGCTAACATTATTACCTATTTTAACTGCCTGCAAACGAATTGAATAGTTGTCAAGCCATGATGGGCATTCAACGTAGACTGTATATCCAAGCGTGGCGAAGTTAGTTGATGGTATCGCAAGAAAGTCCTCTCCCGGGGCTGGAGCGCCATGAACGACGATTCTCATTTCGCAATCCACTTTAGATAATCCATTCTATTTTCCGTCTCAACATCATTTACCAGATGTAGGTATTTAGATCTGAATCTAAAGATATATAACTTGGCTTATTAGTACGCGGTGGGTGCGTGCCATCGGGTAACAAACATTAGCGTGCCAAAACACTTTGCATGCCAGTTAATATTCAGACTGCTAAACTTGAACTTTTTTGTGAGCTACTAACAAAGGATTTACAGTTCGTTAAGGCGATGAACACTGTGAAACAACTTGTCGCTCGCACGCCACAACATTCATATTTGTAAAGATATAAAAAAAAATACGAATAACTATTTTAAGTGCAATCCGATTGCTCACAGGTTAGCAAGATAATCTAATTAATAACGAACTATTGAAAATATCTTGGCAGTAATAGTCGATCTCATATCAGTAAAAATAGTAGTAAGGTATACATAATATATCCAGAGTCCAGACCCATTTGGACCTTTTTCAGAGGAAGTAGGAATGTTTAATATTGCAGTTAATATCAATAGTGTAGGTGATTGAAATTAACGAAATAAATAGTGCATAAGATATAGAATGGACAAGGTTAATAGGTTCGTGCACACGGCGACCATGCGCTGAACATATTATATACTCGTATAGCCCTATTAATAAAAATATGTCAAAAGATAAGCTGTGCTTAAACTATTGCCATCTCTTACCACTGGGTAATGACAAAAAGTGACAGGGTTAGCCTTGTTTAAACCATGACTAAATTTAAATTGCGTTTATTAATATAGCTGGTAGAGTGTGGCAGATCCGAGGGCGTAGGATTGAATGTATTCTCCTCCAGATTGAATGGATAGCATTGTTAATTACAAGCCGTTATACTAATACATAGATAACAATAAACAGCTCGGGCACCGAGCCTGATAGCACGGCCGCACTGCAGGCGGTGCCTCCTTCATAATGATGGGCTCGTCCTCGGGGCTACCACCCTGGCTGCAGCTGGTCTACCGGGACCTCGGGGTCGTACATGAAGGCCATACCTCCTCCTTAGACTGGCCTCTCGGCTCAGTTGGTCGTAGCTCTGCCTTCTGCGCGGTAGGGGGTTCGATCCCCACTCAGAACAAATATTTGTGTGGTGAACACAGATGTTTGTTCTCTGTCTGGTTGTTAAAGTGTATTCTAAGTAAACATTTACAAAAAAAATATTTAACTATTATATCAACTATCTGGTTCTCTTAGTACAAGCTCTGCTTAATTTGGGGTAGATAGTGTTGTGTGGAGTGTCCATTTATTTATTTAAGTATATTATGTATAAGTATATGGCGGTCAAAACTGACGCGGACATTCTAATCTAAAAAGTCATGAAGGTGTTTTTTAGGTTTGAATGATTGTATCCCCGAGTCATCCAGTTGCTATATACAGAGGAAATGTATATTATGTAATTTTTTATTTGCATATACAATGACAATTGGCGACATTAAGCCTTACTCACATCTAAGCTATCTGCGATGGCGATCAGTGATACGCTGTCAAATGTGACAGTGATATTTGCCAGCGTTTCACTGATCGCCATCGCCATCGCCGAGGTGTGCGCATGCGCATGCCTTCACGTCAGTGTTCTGTTCCCTGACATGAGAGCTGTCATTAAAGTGTTGGCTGTCGAGCCGAGCGGATCTACCATTGTTTGCTTTTATCTGGAATGCATTATTTTATAACGGCGATACGGTGCCTACCACAAGCTCTGTCTCTGGCTCTGTCTCTGTCCTCTTTTTGGAGGCGAAGCAGCATTTAAACTGAGTGAGGACCGTTTTGGCTCATAAACAAATACCTAATCGGATACTGTCGGCACCCTTTTCAGCATTACAACTAGGATTTTGTGGTACTTATTTCTTTCTATGTGTTTCTGTATGTGTTTTATGTTTTCTTTTTCTCTTATGATTTCTTGTGTAGCCGTACCTTTACTCAATGTTCTTCTCTTTTTGTTGTTTCATTTTCTTTTTAAGCTGTGTTTCTTGAGCCAAATAAAAAAGTTATCTATCTATCTCTGGCTCTGGTTTTGAGTCTGGTGAGAGGGTTGACTAAATAAATCCTACGTCGAAACGTCACACACACGGCATAATATACTCACACAAACTCAAAACCAGAGCCAGAGACAGAGCCAGTCAGAGCTTGTGGTAGGCCTACAGCCGTCCGTTTTATTATTCAATGAATAAGTGCAAATCAATAAAGCGGACCAGCAGACCTATGGTAACAGCTGATGATGTGACAGCTTAGACACTTTTTGACAATCAAGTAGGAACTTGAGAACCAAACCTTGAGAAGTAGCTCAAAGTTACTGAATGGAAATACTTTTCTTTTAACAATTTATTATTGTTTTCGCTGTTGATAGATCAAACAGAGTGATTGTTCGTACATAAGTGTATTTTACTGTACGTAAACCAATGTATGTATTAACAAACTGGATAGTTAAACGAACACTGTAACACATCGCGATTATCGCAATGTTTATTAATTTAATTTGAAATCCTGTGGGTATAAAATGGAAACTTTATTTAAAATAATAAATATTACAATAATTAATCTACAAAAATCTACAAAATGTACAAGAAACAGTTGTGATAAATATCTGCAGACCGTTACAAACTATCTAGAGATCATATTCATAGATCCTGTATCGCCACAGTAGCTATAAAAGCCTTCCCTTTGTTTGATATAACACGAGTTCGACCAATTCGATTAGGCGGGACGGCGCGGCGGCTCGCTGTTACTATTGCGCTACATGCAAACGGTGTTCTACCATTTTATTTGGTTTCGAGTTGAGTTCGGCTATTTTCGATGGAACTGATCTCTACACCACCAGTAATAACGTTTGCTAACTGCAATATAATGCGCTGCGTGCGCGTGCGTAGGTGCATTGCATACGCATTGTGCGGTTGTGGTGGTACCTCCTCCCAGCGCAGCCACTCCTCAGCACACGAGGAACACTCATCATCTTCTAATGAGTCGCGCTCACTTCTTATGTCTGGAGAAGTTCTTACGTGCTCCGACACATTCTTCTACTTCCAATAGCATCGAAAAGTCGCCTCGAGGGCCGCACTCTAAAATACACATTCATGAATTTACCGAACCAAATAAGAGTTCGGTATAAAATCATACCCAACTTAAAATTGATTAACGGAAGTTAACGTCTCCGTTAATATTTTTCAAAGGTTAATCCGTTTAACTAAAGAAAAAACTAAAGAAACCACTAACTACAAATCAAATAAATAAAACACATGGCATTAATGGAGGTCGTCCTCGCCTCCACACAAATTAACGTCACCATGTTCTGTCCACTGTTGCAATAGTTGACTTTATTCAGTAGTCAATATGGAAGGACGGCCATCGGGCACGCAGGGCGCGGTGCGCGTTGGCCGGACTCCAACTCTTCTCATTGTGCACCGTGCGCGTGCGCCGCGCGCCCAAGCGGGCAAGTGGCGAATCAAACCTTTGCTGTTACCTATTTGCTGTTAAAATTAAACGGCTTCCATTATCATTATGGTCGAATAATATGTGATGCTGATGACCTAATAAAATTCAATAGGTTACTTTTTTTAACGAACTATATAGGTAATAGCTTAGCAAAGCTTCGTTAGATGCAAGATCGTGGACGTGTTTGTCATCACGCGATCTCGCCGTCTTATCTATGAACGGATGGAGAGGGGAGGCATTCCTCCATCATGATAACGTAACGTACGGACACTTTGAGCAACGGTTATTATCGATATGCTGTTTTCTGAGGCATTCTAAATTGTTATTTAATTTGGCACGTCTCGGTCGCATCTCGGTGCATAGCGACCGACGTGTTGTTGTGTGCATCTCGCTTGGATACAGTGGGATGCGATGCGGTGGCAATGACACGACGCTCACAATGTTTCGTGACCCAGATGAAGGCGCATTGGATGCCGCTGCCAAACTGCCAAGCCAGCCCTAACTCTACGAGCGCGAGCCGCACGCTGCGCACGCGCCGCGCCCCCGCCCCCGCCGCCTCTGCCCCGGAGGCGGGCGCACTCCGCGGATGAGGCGCTCCGGTGCGGCACTCGCCTCCATCACACGCATCATATAGTCCAATGATAATGTGACGAGTGACAGATTCAAACATTAGCGATGTCAAATGACGCGGAATCCAAACAAGTTCTGCGGTTAGTGACCGCTAAAGACGCTCATCAGTATTCCAAATGGTGAGCTATCAATACAAAACAGCAATGGAATTTCTGGTATGGTGGCAGGGAGAAGGATGAGGACGAGGGGGGAGGGGGAAGGATTGAGATAGCATGCAGTGCATGTCCGCGACGCCTGTGCCAGTGCCAGTGCTCGAGCGAGATGATGGCCGCGGGTGAGGGATGCTGGCCCATGCTGCTCCGTGCTGCTCCGTGCTGCTCCGTGCTGCTCCGTGCTGCTCCGTGCTCGAGTCGACCGGATCACTGCAACACGCCACGGAAGCCGTGCGGTTACTTCTGGGAATAGTCAGTCTAATTGTAGATATTGAAATATTCCGTCAGGAGTTGTTAAGGTGCCGCATGACAGTCGTTCAACATCAATGCGATGCATTCAAGACTGGTGTACCTAATGCGTCGAAGGCCTTATGACTAGTCATATTGCGAACACATAAATACATGTATTATAGTTAGATCGACTGCGATATATAGGTAAGAAAAGAATAAGGCAGAGATATAAGATATACGGCATTACCTACATTAATGTTTTTTGGACAACGTGCATGCAAATTCCGACACGCAAGACAGCTACCACATTCTTATTCAAGACCTCCGCGCCTCCACCCGCGCCTCCACCCGCGCCTCCACCCGCGCCGCCCCCGTCGGCGCCGCACAGATGCTAAATGGTAACTGGTAACGCTAAATGCTATATGGTATATAAATAGCATTATATACCATGTAGCATTATTATATAGATTATCATTATATAGCATTATATAAATGCTATATAATGATAAACGCTAAATGGTAACGTGCTCACTGTTCATTGAGTTAACATGCCCGACCATAGTAAAATACTTAAATACTTCATTTTAGTTGGATAGCTAATAGTTGTGAGATAGTTCTTAGCCATGATCGGTACAAATCCATGAAGCAGTTTCCATCATCCATCACATCAGTTGGAATTTATAGAATTTTGTTGTATTAACTGGTACAGGTAATGTGCAGAACGACCCTATAAAGTAGACCATGTTTACGTTTTGCATTCCTGTAACAAGATGCTTCGGAATTTTAATACGTTCAAAATAGTAAACAGATTCTTCTAGTGCTAGGAAATTTCTGGAACAACAGGGCCATGAACCTTAATTCTCATAGTTCTAAGGCTTAATTTCTGTATGTAGTTTAAAACAAATATAAGGTTCAATTTCGCATGTTATTTTAAACTTTGTAAACAGTGTTTTGATATAAATACACGGACTGTGGGTCCGGAGGGGAATGCACCTCGAAACTCGACAGTGGAAACATCACAAATAAAAGTTCCGAACAGAAGAAGTTTCTTTCTCTTGAAGACCGTATCTTCCAATCCAGCAACAGTGGTGTGCATCCTGCACAGGTAAAATTCGCCAATCCATAATCCATACATTATATTGAAGTGGGTACCTCTCGTGTGCGAGAGGGAGCGTCCTCTATTAAACTTATTTATTTATTTATTATTATTTATTTTTAGCCTGCATCGTCCCACTGCAGGGCAAAGGCCTCCCTAACCCCCTTCCACTCCTCCCGGTCCTGTGCTGTGGATGCCCAGTCCTCCATAAACGAGTCAAGATCGTTTAAAGAGAAGAAAGAGATTAAGAAAGTCAATTAAACTTATTTGAATGAAGTAAAAAAATAACGATTAAAGGTCTATCCCCACACATCCGTGGCGTGTCAGGGACGGGGTCGGGCCGTGGCGGTGCCGTTGATTGTATTTGAACACTATAACTGAGCATTTTGCCAGCAGAGCTCGGCCGACGGGATATTGTCTTGTATAAATCGACTCATTGCGTGGACAGATAGGGTTCAAATTCAATGGACGGCCCGGCCCCGTCCCTGACACGCCACGGATGTGTGGGATAGACCTTTAACGCTACTTTTGGAAATCGGAAAACTCCGAACTCGTAAAAACGGGTCAACTAGATACCGCACTGCTGGCTAAGCTGTCTCTCCTCGCAAGCGGCCGCCGTCGTATGGCGGCCGTGTGATAGGTAGCCGCGCCGGCCGCATCTTCACCTCGGCTTAGCGTTGCCGTGCTGCCGATTATAGCAGACGCAGTACGTAGATACCTAAAGTTTCATCAAAGTTAAAAGTAAAATAATTCTTAATTCAAGGGTATCACCGCGACCAGCATCCCGCAGCCCCGCCATCACGAGAACGGCATTGGCATACCTGCTGCCCCCCCTCTCTCCCCCCTCCCCCCTCCCCCCTGCCGCTCACCCACTTTGAGTGAAGGGTTTTTCAAACGCGAGAATCCATGCATTTAGCGATAAATAAAAAGGAGCGCCACCTGCTCGGTTCTCTACCATGCTGGGGTCCAAGCATTCCATTGCCCATTTGTAGTGTGCACGGGGTGTACTGTACATATTGTACTGTGTAATGGGAACGAGCTCTAAAGGCCGCGAAGGCAGTGAATGGAGAGGGCTCAGATAGCTTCCTGGAAATAATACAAGGGCACGTATATCCAGCATTGGACTTCTCAGGCTGAAGATGATGTAACTAAACTTGGAGTCCGGTTAGGAGTATATTAAACTTTTGAACTTAAAGTTAGTAAGTTCAACCGTGATCATGGTGCATGCAAATGTGCCGAAATATCGGAAGTCAACTCAAAAATTTAGTCATGGTAAATATTCCGTTGTGTTATAAAAATAGTAGATACAATTATATATATATTCTCTATGATTGAAGAAAGCACAAGTTCTAAACACCTTACGGAACTAAGTGCTGGTCCAAACTTTAGTAGATACTGTGAAAACTGCATAATTATTCTATAATAAATAACGTATTTCTTGCTTCTATGGGGTGTGCTTGTGTAATTTAGGATCGAGGCATGTCATTTAATAATGATTGGAGCGGAGTCGTCTCTAGAGGTAGAACGGGATCGGACGTTGAGTGTATATCTGACGTACCGTGCCATGCTGTGCTCTGTTCTAATCCTACTGAATGTGAAACTCATTGTGTTTTTCTTCTTTTCAGGTCACAGTCTGATCTCAGGTATGTCTCCTTTTATTTGTTAGTATCATATCAATCCCGCCCCGTCCGCCTCATGCTGCCTTCCTACGGTGCGTGGTTCTGCAGATCATCACGCACAGCCGACGACGACGCACGGCAACGCACACAGACAGGGCTCCTGTGCTAGTCGAGGACGGTCTCGTACGCCTAGGTAGGCGCACGAGACCGTTCCCATGGTGTGTCGTGTGAGCTGATCCGCCCCTCCGTGCGCGATATCACACACCGTGGGAAGGGGCTATCACGCGTCGGAGCGCCACGTTCCCGGCACCGCACCGCACCGCACCGCACCGCACAGTGACCGCGCGACATGTGAACCGTCACGTAGCTAAGCTATTTCGAACAACTCCTGTGTGTAACGCACCGCCGCGATGACAATATTGAAATATCGCTCGTAAATGCGAGTGGTATTTATCGATTTTAATGTTTGTGTTCGATCTTATGAATGGACGCTACCTATCTTTGCTAAAGATGAATGGTCGCGCTCGCTCATTGATGCCTCTCAGTGACTCCTCGCCCTCGCCTACCTACTGTTCATACTTACGATGTTCAGCACTATTCATGTGAAACAATGGCGGCACCTAATAAATACTTTAGACCTAGTTGGAGCCTATCGAAAACTCTTCTCGTATCCCCAACGTCGCAAAGGAATTCATATAGTACATACGTAGCTTGAGTTACGAAACTCACGCGATATTCGTAATGAGCACCTCAAAACTTATTTGGAGACGACATTTCGGAGAATTTTCTGTACGAGGAAGCTAGAGGCATTCTCATTAAAATATTCCTTTGGCTTTTGATGCTGTACGCTCGTGTTACTAAAACCACATTTGAAAAGGAGGTTTCAAATACGTCATGGCATTGCTTGGGAATCAAAGTATGAACGTTTGTATGGACGTGGAATTCGTGGGACTAACCCACCGAATCCCTAAACAGCGCATACCTTGAAAGACGTAGTAGACGCAGGCGAATGACATGTTGAGGGTATGTTAGTCATAACGTAGGTAACCTAGGGGTTCATTACGAAACCAATTCTAGAAATGGAACCTTTACAGGAGTGCAGGAGCGCGATCCTCGCTGCATGCTTGCAGTGAGGGACTCATTTACTGGGCATGGCTTCGGAGGTTTACAAATATATAGGTTAAAGTGATCCTTGGGATTTTATTGAATAGATTCAATTCACATACAGCTGCCATATTCGTTTGGCTGTCGGAGTCGCTTTAAGCCTTGCGCACCTGATCACCACCGCAGAACGCTTAGATGTGCGCAAGGCTTTACGGGCTGAATGATGATACCATCATGGTGAAATTTGCACGTTATCAAATGCTGGGTAATAAACATTTCTTACAAAATAGGCAATGGTAGTCGGCAGTTTATACCTATAGCTCGGAGAACCGACAGTCGTTGGGCAATAAAGGTTCTCAAATGGTGACCACAAACCGGAAGGCGGGCGCCCAGTGCCCAGTGCCCAGTGCCCACCCACTCGACGGCATTGTTAAGGTCGCGGAAAGTCGGTGGACGGAGAGGGCTCAGAATTGTTCTTCTTGGAAATGTATGGGGGAAGCAGTGGACTTACTTCTTCAGGCTGATGATGGTGATGACAAAATAAGTTGAGTTCTACTGACGCGGGTGGCGCTGAGGATGTACTACAGTATGAAGTAGTAGAGCTCGTTGTGTGTGGCTCGTCCGTACGTACTACCAGCATGCATTAGATTAGATGAAAGTAGATTAACAAAACAAGTGCATCAGGCGAGTGTGAATGGAACTGCTGGAAGGGGAAGACCTCGGCGCACGTATCTCGATCAGGTAGTGGATGTTTTCAGGTAGTGGAGAAAACATGCCAGGTCAGGAGTACCCTAAACCGACGAGCATGTCATATAAATAATGTTATGAGAGTGAATGAAGCGAGAGAAGTACATAATTGTGTCAGGATCGTGGCAAGTGGAAATCCGTTATCTCTGCCTACCCCCATGGGAATGAGGCGGATTTTATGTATGTATGTATGTTAGCACTTAACATCAGGTGGGCCATATGCTAGTTCCATCAGCAAATGGTATAATAAAAAGTGCCAAATGGAAAGCTCAGTGTGGCTTCCCGTCTTCACACCCGACGAATGAGGTATGGCACTGCTTCTCAATGATGTCGACCCTCTGTAGGAAGAGCGTCCTGTAGACGCGTCAATAATCACGCAGGCGGCACTGCCTCTATAACGACTACGACTCGCCTGCATGCTGATCGCTGATCGCTGACTGGCTTCTAGAAAGAGGCGCTCTTCGAGTAGGTACGCTGCGCTGGTCGATCGCATGTTCACATTCTATTAATGTGCATTGATCGACGATTAGTCTAGGCCTCGACTAGCCTCTACTTATAACGTCTGCTATTAGCATAGATAAGTGTAGAGAGCTACTATTGCTACTACGTACATATTAGTAAAGCCAGGGTTTAGGGGCTTGGCTTTTCCTGGAATTGATATTTTTTTCACAGCAAAAGCGTGTAAGTCTTGGCCACCTTACACGAAAGTTAAGTATTTATTGATCGAGTGAGCGAAAAGACTTCAATAGAGGAGACCTCGCGACATTGATGAGCGATACCATTCCAGAGCCGGATAGCCGTGCTAGTGAAAGAATCTGAGTAGCGGGATGAACTATGCTGAGGAGTCGACAACATCAGATTACGTAGAGGCCGAACAGGGCGATCTATCACACGCAAAGGAGTGAAGCGTTCCTTGAGGTAGTTGGGAGATTGAGGATTATTTAAGATATTGTACAAAAGACATTAGATAGTGCTGTGTGGATTATCATGAATATTTATTATTATTATTGATACTAATAGTGGTCGCGACTATAGCATAGAAAAGCGATTCCTCCACGAATATAATAAGCAGCCGACGGAATGGCACGCCGGCGCTCTGACCCCATCCACGGGTACGTCTCCGTAGTGGCGCGGGTACGTGCGCCGGCGTGGGGCGGCGTGGGGCGGCGTGGGGCGGGGGCCGAGCAGCCAGCCAGTCTCTCCGCGTACGAGGGGGGGAGGGGGCGGGGGAATACGGAAAACCCTCCAAAGATACCGGCCGTCTTCCCCGAATCAATCGAAACTCTCTTAGAGAAAATGTTTGCAGTAAACATCAGCGTTCATGAAACGACAAGTTGTAATGTAGGCATCGATCCAGCTCGCTTAGGTGGTGCTGCTGAGGGAACAGACGGATACAGGCGGCGTCTCCTCCCGGACTGGCGCTGCCAGGAACACGTCCAGCTCAACGGAGACCCTCACCCGTCACCGGAATCCATCCTCATCTAAATATTTAATCTTTTTGATAGAATATTTTTTTCTTGACGTCAGGATGGCTGACCACTTGTCTTAGTCAAAGTCAAAGTCAAAGTGGATTTATTTACAGAGTCTGTTTGTGTAGAGGTACTAAATATCTGATTAAAGGTAGGTATTGAATCGTGAGAATTCTATAGATCAATATCTCTTCTGGTCCAGCCATCCTGACTGTCACGAGTGCAACGGATCCTAGGAGGCACCGACCTACTAACAGCAGGCGAGTGCTACGAGCCGCTACGCGGTGCTACATGGTGCTACGCGGTGCTACGAGGCCGAGGTCAGGGCCCTAACCGATTCTGATTCTCTACTTGTGCGAAAATCGGTTTATTCAAGCGTAGTAGATCTCTTTGTGAAGGGCTCGAGCGGAGAAGTACTACCACCGTACCGATTTCTGCCGTGAAGCAGCATTGCTGAGTTTCGGTTTGAAGGGTGTGGGTGCCGGTGAAATTATTGGCACGTGAGGCTGAACATCTGTATGCCTCAAGTTGATGGACGCAAGGGAGTGCATCATAGAGCAGGTTGCTGACGTGCGTGACCTACGAGACAATGCTTTGTTATAGGCGATGTAACCACTTAACATCAGGTGGGTCATAAGCTTGCTTTATAAGCTGGAACCTGGACTCACCTAGCTTTAAGACGTTTCAAAGTGGTCCTTGCGATGCTGCTAAATTTATACACTTTTGATTTGATTTGGTTTGATTTAGTTGAATAAAAAAAAAACGTAGTGCGAGTACCTTTATTGCCTTCCTGATCGTATTTGAGTGTGCATGCACTGGCCGCGATAGGAAGGCCTACAATAACTTTATTTCCCATTTGGAAGAACTTCTGAACCTGTATCTATGAGCTCCCTAACTTGCGATTGTTTTGTTCTTCCAGGTGAGATTCATTCAGCCCCTTTTCGTCGACGGAGAGATTGTGAGTACTTTATTTCAGTATATCTGCACTCAAATATTTAAATCTAATATTGCATATTATGTAATATTTATATATTTTATTGTAAGTTACAAAATGTTTATTTTTTATATAATAAGGCCAACATTGAACGGCATAGTGAATGGTTTAGTTGAAGTACATAACATAGTTGTTAGGTGTAAGTCAGTATCACATGGACCCTGTGTATAGTATAGGGTAAAGCAACATGGAGGTAGGCCGAGGCTTATACACAGGAGTATTATCTTATCTCGCACGGATCTTGCCGTACTGCAAACATCAATGCGCATGCGCACCACACGAACCATTTTTTTCAACACACTTGCGAGGAAATATTCTGACTTGTATTCATCTGTCAAGTTTTTAATCGGTTGATTAGTCATCCGTGAAATCCGCTCTAAACAGCTTCACACATAGCTTTTAGACGTTTCAAAGTTATCCTTGTAGCTGAATAAAGAAACACTAGCAGTTGGTGACCGAGCTTCGCCCAGTATTTTTATTTGTAAATTGTGTTTGATATAAATTATACAAGGTGTATCTAAATATGTGTACTATGCGAAGGTGGGGGGTTTCAGACCACAATGGTGATCAGTTGTGGGGGGGAGATAATTAAAAATTCCTATTTTCAGTTTCCCATACAAAAATATTTAATTTCATAATGCCTCAATAAATTGACAACCCTATCCTTGTAACCCCTTGACCCCTTGACCTACTACCTCTGTAGGTCTACTACTACTACCTACTACCTCTGTAGCTGAGTTTAGGGTTGTCACTTTGTATAAAGTCAGCTGTTCATGTTGAAACTTCGTTGCAGTTTTTTTCAGAGATACCAATAGAAGTTCGTAAAGTCGTTGAACAAAAGTTGTTCCCCGGGGGGTGGAAATTCACCCCCCTTCAGGATAGTACACATATTTTGATACACGTTGTATTTTAAATACGCAATGAGATAGCAACATCCGGAAATTGTGTATGGAGTGTTTACGTAGTTGAATACGAACGCAAAGCGCCGTCACTAATTATCACCTTTAGAGGCGGAATCCCAACCAACGACGTTAGTTTAGTAACAGATGGCGCTAGGAGTTATAATATTATGAAAAAGATTTTAGAAAACACGAACTAAACGATAACTTTTTAAATGAATCTTAGCTAGATCGATTTATCGCCCCCAAAATCCACTGCATAATAAATTTCATGAAAATAGTTGGAGCCGTTTCCAAGATTCAGATTATGTATATTAGTGTAGTATATTTATTAAGCTTGTCTTATAAGATTTGAATTTGACTTCGATCCCAGAATTCCCCAGGTCACAAGGTCTAGTGGCTAGTGGTCTAGTGATTTGAACTAGTGGCTCTAAAAGGGATTATGAGACTAAAAGTACCAAAATCCCCTTTGAAGCGGATATCTACTCATAAGAGTCGCAATACGACGCCCATCTTTTGCGCTTTATCTCACAAATTAGTTCCATCGCCCCAGAGGCCCCGCACTCTAAACTTTCAGTTCCAGATTTTTGGGAATCTGACCAGAATTAATCACCTCCTCCTTCCCCTTCATGCTGGGTACTTTATCGTGTGCCAGCTGATTGTTCCATCCGCGACGCGAGTCACGCCGCGCGCCGGTGGTCGGTGGTCGGCGGTCGGTGGTCGGTATTTATGAAGCGTCGCGTCCAGCGGTCACGGGACGGGACGCGCTGCGCTGCGTGCTGCGCGGTATTTATAGCGTGAGCCGGCCGCGCGCGCCGGGCCCATTGAGGCGCCGCGCGGGCCCATTGAGGCGCCGCCCCGCCGCGCGCGCAGGCCCGAAGAGCGAAGCCACGCGCGCGTGCCCTGTGCCACGTGCCATGTGCCATCGTGCCACGTGCCACGCTCGTAAAACGTTTCAAACATTTAATTCGCTATAATTAGTGTTCATTGATTATACCTACTTTTTACGTCACTGTTCATTGTAGATCATGATTGTGTGTCGGTGTGGTGTTCATGTTCACGTCGACATCCTACTAGTGAGTGGTGTCTCGCGTGTGAGCGGCGCTCCCTCTGCACACAGCGCAGCACTATGCACGAGTGCACTCATCGGCACATCTATCTCTACATGTCACCGAACATACCATCATCTAGAGAACAATCTATCCATATGATCATCGTACTGTAGGACGTTGCATTAAGTAGGTCTTTCATATACTTTTCCAGGAAAAATGTAACCCTGCATTCAATCTACCCGCGATCTCAACACTTCTGGTTCGTGGATTATTGTATTAATGAGAGTTAAGGGGGGGGGGGGCGATAGAAGGCGTGTATGCCTCAAGTAGGTAGAAGTAGGCCCGTCGGCGTCGGTTTGTCCCGTCAGCAAGACGAACTGAAAGAAGTAGGCCGCGTGCGGCGGAAGCCGTCACAACAGAATATTTCACCTATTTTCCACTCTTTGTAGAATGTATTTGTGTAGAAATTTGGCCGCGAGCCAGAAATCATTTATTTGATTGATTTCATGATATTTTACTGCTTACTGCCGCGCATATTGATTGTACGCCGTTTATTTACCATCTGAAGTCCGGAACACTTTTTCCATTGAACGTTTAGTTTAGTTTTAGTAGTAGTAGAGCTCTTTGTGAAGGGCTCGTCCGGGGAAGTACTACCACCATGCCTATTTCTGCCGTGAAGCAGCATTGCTGTGTTTCAGTTTGAAGGGTATGGGTGCCGGTGTAATTACTGGCACGTGAGGCTGAATATCTGTATGCCTCCAGTTGATGGACGCAGAGCGGTGCATCGTAGGGCACGTTCCTGACGTGCGTGACCTACGAGGCATGGCTTTGTTATAGGCGATGGTTACCACTTAACACCAGGAGGGCCATATGCTTGTTCCATCAGCAAGTTACATAAAAAAAAAAAAAAAAAAAAAACGTAATAGCACAGGTACTAGCTAAGCTAGGCATGCAGAGGGGACTGCGAGTGTGTGGGTAGCGTCCCTCGGAGGGAGCCAACACACTCCTAACTAATTTATATTGTTGTATATGTGTAATATGTAGGTATGTTCAACAATTATCCACGTCGTTGTTCTGGAATGAGCCGATTAGCGAGCGACTAATCGGCTTATTCCAGAAGCGCTCATTCCATTTAAAAATCCTATGCCAGACACAGCACTATGATTTTTTCTATTTTTTTTTCTTCTTATCTTTAATTATAGTAATTGTTTTCAACCGTTTAAACTAAAGTAAATCAATAACTACAAATACAACAGCTTCATTTAAATGATGATTCTGTGTTTGTTTGAAAAGTGGTGACTGTAAATTGGTCTCATAAGAATTTACCAAAGACCTGCAGACCACAAGCTGTCTGTTTGTGTGTGTGACGTTTCGACGTGGGTTTTATTTAGTCAGCACTTATACAGACGCTAAACCAGACCCAGAGACAGATCCAGATAGAACTTGTGGCAGGCCTACTGATGAGGGCCTTTGGCAGAATAGCTCCTCAAAATGCCCTTATTTACCCACTTTTAATAATTATGGTCGCGAGGTGTTCAACTCACAGAGCCCCTAGTAAGTAGTGTGCTGATTAGTAGTTAAGGGGGTTAGTCGAGGAGGCACCTTGTGTTGTGCCGCTCGAGTTGTTATTGAGTTGGTATAAAGGGAACTCAAATTGAGAACCGTGACATTTATAGTGAGAGCGCAGTTAATAATAGAGAGCGTCGCGCGCGCAGCCGGCGGTGTCTGCCGGACTCGAACCCACCCAACCCAGCCGCACAGCCACACAGCCACACCGCCAATACCGTTTTACTTTTTTACTTTACTTTTTTTCACTTCACCTATTCCTATTGTACTAATTAATTTTATTTCATGGTGATAATGAGACACTAGGATCGCAAAATAATGTTAATTTGTCAAATTATGCGACAGAAAGTGATATCCTTCAAAAAAATGACTTTATAGAAATCCCGAAAAAAACCGTTATCGTAATCGTAACCAAAAAACCAGCAGCATTTGATATCATTAATGACATTATTATATCATAATGTATTTGATTACCTGTAATAAATGGTCATACTTAGTAATAAAATGTTATTATAATCAGCTTTTTTGCTTGCCAAAAGGGCCCCAAATGCTTGGGTGCCCTAGGGCCCCGGCTTAGTTTAGGACGGCCTTGCACACAGCCGTCTGAACACCCCCCGAGCACGGAGCCCCAGCTATATGCAACGTGTGATAGCACTACTCCCGATATTTGAAACAGCGCCTAAACACCAACATTCATATTACAAGAAAACAATAAAAATTCAATAAAAAGGCAAAGCATGTAGCATAGTGGGAACCAGGTTACTGCTAGAATACTTGGATAATGGTAAGGTTTGGAGGCAAGGGTTGCAGTGGTTACTCGTGGTAACCTAAGGATTCATTGTCTGTCGTGTCGGCGGAAGGAGATCATGCATGACTGAGATTGTGCTTTTTAAAGTTTCGCGATCGGAACACACTGAATCTATTGGATTAGACGCGGATTATAAACTACCCGCGACCACCACTATTGCAACATTACCACTTACTACCTACAGTAGCACTCTACTGGGCCACAAGCATACGTAGAGTAGACTTACCACAAACTCGGTCTGGCTCTGGTTTTGAGTCTGTGTGAGTGCCCACCAGTGTATTACACTATGTGTGTGACGTTTCGACGTAGGATTGATTTATTCAACACTCACCAGACTCAAAACCAGAGCCAGAGACAGAAAGAGCTTGTGGTAGGCCTACAAGCTGCACTTGAATGTATACAAGTTCTTCTCAGGCTGGTCTACCAGCATTGCCATGGACATTGACAGCATGCTGCAAGGCAGGGGAGGGGGGAGGGGGTACCTGTGCCTACGTGTCACTCGTGACCTGCCCAAAATGTAAATCATGTGATTTGGCAGCGCGCGCGCTCCGGCGACGTCACGGGAACCGGTTATTTGCGGCGCACGCGCACCTGCCAACTATCGCGTTTGTTAGTGGGGAGAGCTCGCGCGCTCTCTGACTCAGGCCGAGCTCCGAGCGCACGCGCACGCCACCAACCGCACCGCACCGCACCGCACCGCACCGCACCGCACCGCGCCCGCCGGCACTAGCGATGGCACCGGTATCCACTTGGGTTACCAACACACTCGGACATACAGATTGTCACAGGGTCAAATAAAAAACTAAGCGACGCGGTATGTCTAACTGTTGTAATTATTCAAATTCAGACCATGTATGTTTACTTCTGTATTCATTCCTATCCAGATAAATGAGGGACTAAAGTAGGGTCATGATTTATGTTCATCTGTTCCCTCATATCTCGTAAACTTGTTAAAATGATTCGGATGCGGATTGTTTAGCGGCGGCTTAATAATGGCATTAATATTGACCCTATACTTGGCGATTGAAATGAAAAAGTACCCCAACTTCGATCGTGAAGGCGGTTATAGACTTTCTTGGGAATCCCGTTTCGTCGCGAAAGATCAGCGCAGTGTGTAGATACAGTTAGTGTGGTGTGTCGTTATATGAACGCGGACATTTCTAATTCTGAAGACCAAGTGAGGGTTAGTTGCCACTGCGTTAGTGCCAGTCCCAAGAGTTAGTCGTCGAGTGTGCTTAGGATCCGATGGCGCAGCGGCCAGCGCAGCCCCGTGCCAAGGGGAAGGTCGCGGAATCAAATCCCGCTCGTAACTTTTGGGACAGTATAAAAACCTACCTTTCCTGAAGTGAGTGCTCCCTTCCCCATGCGTGCTGGAGGGGGGGGGGGGGGGCACTAAGCAAGCAAGCGCGTCGCTACCGTGACCACTATAATTCGTATCTGGTAGTGTGGGTCGATGCCCATCAATAAGCCATCGAATAAGTGACAGTGATTCAACAACATTCTCAGAAGCGAGTCCGCTCTAATAACCCTAGCGCTACCTCCCCTCCCCTCCCCTCCGCTCCCCTCCACCTACACATATAAAGGGTAGTTGTGTGTGTCCCATTACCTAGTCTATTGTATGACGGTAACTGTCACAGAATATACACAAGATAAAGGATTTTTTGATATCAACGATATCCTAACTGTGGTGTCGCATTCACGAGTGTATCCGAATAAATTGTATAGCGCGTGTTTATATTCCGAAAGGCCTGCGCACATCTACGCGCTGTCAAATACATATAACATCGCTTCGCTAATCGCCATCGCAGATCGCTTAGTTGTGCGCAAGGCTGAAGGCTGAAGTCAGTACGACTTCAAAACACACAAAAGTAGTGCTACACCACTATTTGTTAAAATATTTTCATTTACTGTTACATATTACTGTTGATACATCGGTAGCGCGTGTTTCGAAAAGCCTTCATTCCTTCATTTTGGATACTATTCAAGAGTTTGAGACAAATGCATATAATACTAATGTAATAACACTAATATAATACTAATTCTAGAAGTTATAAAAAACGTTATATTTTGACATAAGTTTATAAATTTCGTGATATACTTACTCTTATAAAATATGAGCACAGTATGAGTTTGTTCTGTAATGGAGTAAGTGGTGGTGATCGGCTGGCGATGCTTCCAGCGCCACCGCCGCCGGCCAGAGCACAGTGTGAGTGTGCGTGCAGTTCGTTAGCACGCACGGCACGGCATGTATGTACGGTGGTGGTCGCGCGTCGCCTGCGAAGCCATCCCAATAGCGCGGGTAAGTGGCTTACCTACTTACTGACGCGGAGGGGCCCTCTGAAAGTGTTTCTCTTTACTGTTTGTTCCGTTATGTACTTATCTCCACTCCACAGATATCGGATACTTATTGGATGGGAGAAACGGTTTTCAAAAACAATACAGTATCCGTACAATATGGAAATAAACTTATAAATAATAACAATAAGATATTAGTGAATCTTACTAAACTCTGTAATGTAATGTTAAGTGTAAGATTTGGGAAATAAAATGACTTATAATTATAATAATTATGATCTAATACTGCTTTATGTCCGGCCAGACATCGAATAGTACTAAATGGGAAGATAGGGGAACAATGGTGTCGCCCAGCATGCTCAGATTAGTTATCGATGAGATGTCAGTAGAATAGTGGTTGTCGGGCCGTCTAACCAAATAACCAAATGCTTTAAATACAAATGTATGAAACTGGTGGCGCCGCGACGTCTCACGTGGAGGGTGGGACGGGGAGGGGGGAGAGAGAGTGGGGGAGGGGGGGGGGGTGCCACCCCGCGCTCCACAACGCGGTGCTTTTATTGCATTTTTCTATTGTTTTCCTAAAACCGCTTCATTTAGCAAATTGGCTTACTTTATTTGCCATTAAGTCTTACGTTATTCCAATAAATATTTTAATAAATATACTAGGTACTTATCACTATTCAAAAGATGAATGACTCCGATTTATAATTGGCTCACCCGGTTCTAGACCATAAATGCTATGAAGTCGTTAGGCGTAGTTGGTTTTACAATAAATAAACGTGTACCTCTGTTCCCTGCATGCATGTGAACATGAACGGAACCTAGTGAACCTACCTCCCACCCGCGCTCTTCTGTGCTAGTCGAGCTTGTCTTATAGTCGACCACTGACGGTGACGGCACTCAAACCTCCCGCCATCACCACGTCGGCGTCGCCTAGCGAGTAGCGTCTCGTGTGTACCTAATACTTAAGCATTCTTACGAGTAAACACTTTATTTGACTTCGCATAAAGTTATAAGCAAGCACGTACGTAACTCAGTTGATATTATTTTCCGTACGTCAGGTAGACATCACGTCGATCATCATGCAATGGAAGATAAATCTCAATGGAAAGCTGTGCTGAACCGCTTCTTTGACAAAAGTGAGAGGTGCTACGCGGTGCTACGAGGCGCTACGCCGTAGCAGCGTCGACTCAAGCCCTTGCACGCCTTCGGAACCCTCTTTTGGCTCCCTCATTTCCAATTGAAGAGCGAAGCGGCTTGAACCGACCTAAAAGAACCAGTTCACCCGGTTTCAGACGGCTGTGTACTATTTGGTCGTCTAATTAGCCCATCAGTTTCCTTTTTTAACGGAATGTTTTATGGTATTCTTTTCAAATATTATTTTGTCAGCATTATTACCAGAAACTAACCTGACAACTTAGTTCACAACCGCGTGCGTCATCATGTCGCATGTCACTAAAAAAAAGACTTCCGAGTCAAAGCAGCGCAACGCAATGCATTAATCTCAGCCTAACGAGTAGGTATATCTCTTCACTGAGATCAGCGTATCGGCTGAGGATCACTTTATTTTAAATATAAAATACTAAATAAATGGTTTAAATACACTAAAATCTTTACAATTTACACTTCTACTACTAACTTAATTATAGCTTTAGTGATGCTATTTATCACAAAACTATTTAACAGTAAAAAAATACGTCTGCAAAAAAAGTAGTATCGACCTTGGTGCGAGTACTTATCCTTACAATGACAGGGGTTTGCTCAGAGCCCAACATTATTAATCATTTCTACAAACATCAAATAAACGATGTTCCAATGTCAGCTGAGTTGTGGGTTCAAGGCGTGCCCTGTGACGTGACGCGCACGTGATAGCGCCGCGCGCTACAACCCGCCCGCTAGCGCTCGCCACCGCCACCGCCACCGCCACCGCCACCGCCACGGCCACCGCCACCGCCATCGTTGATCGGCTCTACATACTATGAAGACGGAAGGTATTGTAGCGATTCGTCCCTCGCTCTTTTGAAGTATCAGAAGGTGGCGTCAGTAAGACACGCTTGACCTTCCTTGTCATTCAAACTGTTATGAATTAAAATAGTGATTATAATTTAATTGTATATTCAATAAATAAATAAATATTGTGAACAATCCACACAAAACTATCAAGCCCCAAACTAAGCAGAGCTTGTACTATGGGAATCAGATAGCTGATATAATAATTACATACATTTTTGTTTGTAAATGCATAATTAGAATACAATATATCACCTAGACAGAGAACAAACATCTGTTTTCACCACACAAATGTTTGTTTTCAGTGGGGATCGAACCTGCGACCTACGGCGCAGAAGGCAGAGCTACTACCAAACTGTAGGCCTACCATGAGCTCTGACTGGCTCTGGTTTTGAGACTGTGTGAGTGCTCATTAGTGCATTATACTGTGTGTGTGATGTTTTGACGTAGGATTTATTTAGTCAACATTCATACTGACTCAGAGCCAGACCGAGCTCATGGTAGGTTTACAGGACACATAGGTAGAGAACATAACAAAATAAAGGCACAGAAACCATAACCAAAAATAGAATGAGACATTTAAAATTTTGACATGCATACTTGAATTCAGCGATGGCGACTAATCTGTAAGCCGTCCGGTCCGAGGGTCGACCATTATTATTGGATTCGGACACAGTGCGAGATGCAAGGTGGCGCTGGCGCTGGCGGGGGCGCTGGCGGGGCCGGGGGAACCCTAGGTCGTTGGGCTCGGCGTCGCCGTCGCAAGAAGTAGGTCGCGCTCCTAGACATTAGCCCGCCGCGCCGCCCCCTCTCTGTGTGTTCCAACTTCCATGTCGCTCACACGAGCGCGAGCGGCTCGGCTCGCGCGCGGCGGTTCGCGCCGAGCGACGCGACACCCGGTGTCATTGCTCGCACGCGCGCTATTAGAGCCCGGTGGCTTATTCTATTACTTTTGTTAGTTAGCTTAACGCAAAATCACTTATAATTAGCGTAGTCTTTAAAGGTTATCGACCCCGATTTTGTATGGAGAAACAATAAGCGCTCCTGGCGGTATTTTTTTTTTATTGTTTTTATTTTAGGAAAAGTTAAAGATTTTTAAAACTTAATAGCTAATTATCAAAAAAGCCAATTAGCGTTCCGCACGAATGTCTTCAAAGTGTTTGATAGAATACTACGTGCAAACAAACATTTACGGCCGCTACTTCTATATCTGTCAAAATAATATGTACATATAAGTACTCAATGCCTGTACTACAATAAGTATTAGTACATAACTTAACTCCTACCTACTTACTATCTATACTTAAAAACTATGTTAAGAAAACCCAAAAAATATAATCTAACCTTTGTGTTACTATGCAAAAACATTAGTTGTCGCAATTCCAACACTCGGGCTCATCGTTTGTCCATACAAACAATATAATGCATTTAGCAATGATGTTGAAAACTCAGAATAAGCCCTCTGTTGTGGCCACTTACCGCTTTGCGAGCCCCGAGGGAGCACACGCGCGGGGGGGGGATGCGGAGGGGGGGGGGAGCCTTCAGCTGTACTGTAACGAGCCTCACACGGCCTCTGCCTGATTTCTCCTAATGACTCCGTCCGACTGCTAGTCATCAAATTATAAAACTATCAAACTCAAAACTCAAACTCAATAAAATTGTGTCCAATACAATTTGCAAGAATCACTTTGAAACGTCTTATAGCTAGGTGAGTCTAGGTGCCAGTTCCACGCGACCAAGCCTAGAAGAACAGGCAACAAACTACGGCTCGGTTCCTACCGTTTTTTAGGGTTCCGTAGCCAAATGGCAAAAACGGAACCCTTATAGATTCGTCATGTCTGTCTGTCTGTCTGTCTGTCTGTCCGGCCGTGTCACAGCCATTTTTCTCTGATACCGTAAGAGCTAGACTGATGAAACTTGGTGAGTAGATGTATTCTGTGAACCGCATTAAGATTTTAACACAAAAATAGAAAAAAATCTATAAATTTACATGCATAATAAGGCAATAAATATACTGAATACTGAATAAATTTTTGGGGTCCCCATACTTGTTTTTCATCGAACCCATACCTCTGGGGTATCTACGACTAGGTCTTTAAAAATGATGTTGAGGTTTCTAATTTTTTTCTAAACTTAATAGTTTGCGCGAGAGACACTTCCAAAGTGGAAAAAAATTGGTCCCCCCCCCCCCTAACTTCTAAAATAAGAGAAAGATAAAACTAAAAAAAATATATGTTGTACATTACTATGCAAACTTTCAACGATATTTGGTTTGAACGAGATCTAGTCAGTAGTTTTTTTTTAAATGTCATAAATCGTA
The DNA here is from genome assembly GCA_939531255.2 of Thera britannica. Lineage (NCBI taxonomy): Eukaryota > Metazoa > Arthropoda > Insecta > Lepidoptera > Geometridae > Thera > Thera britannica. Next base: position 19,471,901 of record OW618044.2, read on the forward strand.
AACCGCAATTTAAAATTCGACGAACTCTAAAACCTTTATATTATGTTACTTGTTGCTACGGAACCCTTCATGGGCGAGTCAAACTCACACTTGGCCGCTTTTTTTTATTCGTCATAAATCGTAAACCGCAATTTACCTCTCGACGAACTACAAGAACATTTATATTATGTTAACTTGATGCTACGGAACCCTTCATGGGCGAGTCCGACTCGCACTTGGCTGCTTTTTTATCTCTGTCGATACGTCGCCGTCCGTCCTACTATTACCTATGTATATTGATAGATAGATCTACTATCTCGAGGCTATCATCGGTCGGAAATTGCGGGAACTTCCTACTCGTACCTTAGGATATGATCGGGATGCGGAAGTGACGTCACGGCGCGGGCGACACGTGTCACCGGGGCCGACCGACGCGCGGCGTCGCGATAAGCGCCACCGTTCCACGCTCACCCACATTCCATATCTGGCATAATAATTGGTATCTATAATAACTATTGTATTTTAGGTGTTGTTATCTGGTTGGTATCAGTGCTGGCATTACGGTCGTAAGATTGAGCTTGGCGATCGCTCTAGATAGGGAGAGGTGCCTTCGGCTCGCGACTTCGTTCGTTTGTCCGCGGCTACAAGACGATCCTGATACAAGAAGTACCGAGTGCGCGCTGGGGCCGTCTTATTCTACCTCATCGGACCGCGTTCTGTTGGCGATCACCGAAGATACCTTTGGCGCCTGTTTAGGCCAAGATATTGTCTGCAGCTGCACCGGGACCCACGTATGTCGGGCTGATGGCGACGACTATGTCACACTATAAGTATTTCGGCATCTCAGTTGCTCCTTATTCCATCGATTTTGATTGGCAAGTCCTCGACCTTCGCCCCCCCCCCCGAGCGGAGGCTCCGGAAGAGGGTGCGTTGCGTCCCTGAGTGTACCGTCTCTCGCCCGGCTCGGCTTTGCATAACGTTACCTTCATTACATCCACTCGGCATTCTCTATCAAAACTCCTCCATACTAGCATAATGTCGTGGTCATTTTATAGAGCCGGCGAGCTGCTCCGCCATCATCCACAGAGGTACCGTGAGTAAGAGCCGGCGCCGTTGACTCGTCCGACAGCTCACTATTGTCTTAAAAATTTATAGCACTCCGGAAATACTGACGCCGGAAGAGAGTTTCACTCCTTGGCAGTTCGTACTATAAAAGTGGAACCAAAACGCTTTGTACCTAGTGAGTGTGGGATATCCACCATGAAGGAGTGGCATTATCTGTGCGTCTTGATGTCCGGAGGTAAAAGGGTGATGCAGGTATAAAGTCGTGCAGTTCTTGTGCGCACTCCCTCAAATGTAAACGGTAGAATACCGATAGACAAGCCACTCGACGACGGTGTTCCAAGCTATAAAGCTTGGAGTTAAACAGCTCGTCGTTGGCAATGAGCCTCCTGGCGCTGGCGCGCCGCTCAATAGAATCCTCGCGCCTCGAGCTGATACTTGGCAGAGTCGTCCCATACAAGTAGGTAATAACAGGAAAAACCGAATTTTCCGAAAATTCTAATTGGAGCCCCCACCGATAGATGTTCAGTGCGGCAGCTCCGTGGATCATGGCCGCCACGGACGTTCCTGTTGCCGCGTGCAAGCTACCATATCCAAGAGGTTGCTGGATGAGACTGGTGACCAAAGGGTTGGCCCTTAGTTCTACGTCTAGTTTTATTCAAATAAGTAGTGGGTTCAAAATAATAATTACATTGCAAGTTGGTGTTTGCTGAAAAGGTAGAGCGCTTGAGCGCAGGTGCGGGTTGCGGGTCTGACTACTGAGTGTTTTACCCTACCTATTTTTTGTAGACTATAGCTACCGCCCACGGTTCTGTTACCGTTGCGCTATTTCCGATCACGGACTAGGTAGATAGGTACATACCTGCTATTTTATTTTCTTATTGAATTGTTTTTATCCTGTTGATTCAAATTCACAAACTTCAAGACTGATTACCTACTTTTGTGAAAATAACGGTGTTATGAAGTAACTAGCCAGTATTGTGCCAGTGATAAGTGTCATGCCGCACCGCACGGCATGACGTCGCGCCGCACTGCAGCGCACGCCGCGGTTCAAGGTTCAAGGCTCAAGGTCGCGCTCGTTCACGTCACATTTCCTATTGCGTGAGACCGCACCGCACCGCACCGCAAAACTTGTCGCGTCCGTGCGTGTGCTACTGCAACTTGCTTATTATTAGACGGGAATGTCATATCGCTCGCATGTTGTAATAAACTTAAATAAACAAAAGATAAACAACACATCTATGATGGTACGTACGTAAGTCTAGGTACATCCAAACTTATTGTGAACAAGCATAGATGCGCCATCTATGTGTTGAGCAGAGAAGTAGGTGTCGTCACGTGCCGAGCGAGCTCTGTTGAACCGACGTGGTGCGCGTCACGGCGCGGTCGGCCAATGAGGAGGCGCACTGCTGCACCGACGCGGCTCTCTCCGCCAATAGCGAATCGCGCCGCGACAAACGGCGGGTCACAGTGCGCACATGTGACCCTCACGCCGATTATAATTTTCCGCAATAACTTTTTAAACAAACTTAGTAAATGTAATATTTCGGGATATTTTACTTTTGCTGGACTGCAATAGAATTCGGTTCCTATTATGCATCGGAGCGGTAAGTACCTACGTACATGTGGGTTAAATGCGTAATGTCAAGTAGTGAAAAAGTTTTTTTCCATAATTATTTATGCGATCCCAGCGACGTCGGCGGCCGGTTTTATAACTACTTAGAGTGGTGCGAGGTGATGCCGATTTGCACGCCCGCAACGTTTCGTAATTTAGTTACGGAAAATGTTCCTAGATGGAGCTCTTTGCATTCCGGTTTTCATTGTCTTACGCTCGGTTTCTGAAAGCTAGATCTACATCTGACTTACCTCAATAAATAGGCCTGTCCACCTATAAGGACTGTCAATAAATGGAATAGGGTGGCAGAAAGAGCGATCACACGCATCACACTCGCACTTGCAGGCGATTAGTTATCAAGGATTTGTATACTTCGCAACCAGTTTATAAAATCATTATAACGTTAACGTGCCGTGAGGTATCTATAGGCTATAGATACCTTAGTACCTACCTACCGGCACGGCCCGTGCCGGTAGGTAGGTACTAAGGTATCTCAGAATTAGGTTTTGTTTTAATCTTCGTAGGAACAAAACTTTTATGTTGCATGGTTTCCCTGCAAACAATGCAACCAAAAATAAAAATTCTCCAGAGGACAAGGGATGACGGGGGATTTCATAATTTTGATTTATTAATTTTGATTTGATTGTGCTGCAGGAACCATGCTGGGCTGCTGCTATAGGTCGTTTTTTTAATACAAATAACAAGCATAATATTATTATGGCCACCTGATGTTAAGTGCTAACTATCGCCTCTAACAAAGCATTCACAGGTCACACGCGGCAAGAACGTGCCCTAACTGCGGCTGTGACGGTAGTTATTTGTACACCCCGATGCAAAAATATTAGGCGTCCCCCTTTCCCTTCCACTCACCTGGTTCCTATCCCAGGTTTAGCCAGGCCCTGTAGTCTCGTCTGCCTCGGCGGCGACTTCGTCTGGAGAGAGCCATTCTGTGCTGTTCATCCTGGACTGGGAGAATGCACGAGTCGATGAGTCGGCGCTTGACTGACAGAGGAAGGTCGCTCTTTCATTAGCTGCTTCAAGGACCAGTGGCTCTTCCAGCCGTTTTCGACTCGATGCCCTTCCTTGTCAGCTTGTTTTCAAAGGATGCTTACTGGCCTAGTAGACGTCCTCATTGACGTAGCGTATTTCTTCCCCATCTGTCACGACCCTACTCCTACAGACCTTAATTTAGTCTGAACAGTTCTGTAATCAGAAGCTAATTATATTTTATTTATAACACTATTTAGCGACTTGTTGGATGTTAATGTAAAACCAACCTCGTTTTTAGGGTTCCGTACCCAAAGGGTAAAATGACACCCTATTACTAAGACTCCACTGTCCATCCGTCCGTCTGACGGTCTGTGTGTCGACAGGCTGTATCTCATGAACTGTGAAGGTTAAAAGTTAGACATTTTCACAGATGATGTACTTCTGTTGTCGCTATAACATTGAAAAGTTGAATAAAATTAATATTAATAGGGGCTCCCATATTACCAACGTGATTTTTAAGACCCTTTTGCTGGTGTAGCACACAGAAGTACGACGCACTTATACAGTACCTATCTATGTATCTATTTGTATCTTTCGTCTTAGTGTCCTTGTTTTTTACTGGTTTATGTTTGCTTATTTTGTAATTAAGTATATGTCTATTTTTGTTGCTCGTTTACGGTGCGGAGCCCTTCGTGTGCGAGTCCGATTCGCACTTGGCTGGTTTTTTACATTTTGGTTGGGTGACACCCAAGTCCTCACCCCACCCTTGTGGTTTGTTATCAAAGAAAGTGTTGGTTGCGAACATAGTTAGTGTAAAAGTGAAGTGGTTCAGACCGGTTCGCTCACCACGTGCCCCAAGCCCAAACATTCCTAACACCTATTGAAATGCTGCGCTTCATAGTCGTAGTCATAGTATATTCGCATCGAGTACTCCCACAATGAAGGTGTCGGAACCACGGTCCTCATCGTCCACTGTGCCCAACATATCGTAAAAGCCTTTCCATTCATCATCGGAATGAGCTGATGTCGGTGCATTAACCTGTATTCAAGCTTTTGTTGATAATAGTTGAAATTTGAGAAGCGCAATTGTTGCGGAGTAGCCAATAAACTCAATAATATTATTGTCCCACTTCTTAGCCACCAAGCACCTTACACCATAAAGCCCCGGAGTTTCAATTTACTGCATTTTCACTAAAAAATCCAATAAGTATTTAAATATATCAGTAGGTTGTCGTTTCTTTCTGTTATACTTATTCACATTTCTATCACCAGTATCATATTAATTATTCCGTCGAGGACTTTTACAACTATATCCGGTCGTCTGATGTAGGTTATAAACAACTTCAAATAAAAAAAAGCAGCCAAGTGCGAGTCGGACTCGCCCATGAAGGGTTCCGTAGCATCAAGTAACATAATATTAAAGGTTCTTGTAGTTCGTCGAAAGGTAAATTGCGGTTTACGATTTATGACGTATAAAAAAAAGCGGCCAAGTGCGAGTTGGACTCGCCCATGAAGGGTTCCGTAGCAACAAGTAACATAATATAAAGGTTTTAGAGTTCGTCGAAAGGTAAATTGCGGTTTACGATTTATGACGTATATAAAAAAAACTACTGACTAGATCTCGTTCAAACCAAATATCGTTGGAAGTTTACATAGTAATGTACAACATATATTTTTTTTAGTATTATCATTCTCTTACTAGTTTAGAAGTTAGAGGGGGGGGGACCAACTTTTTTCCACTTTGGAAGTGTCTCTCGCGCAAACTATAAAGTTTAGAAAAAAACGATATTAGAAACCTCAACATCATTTTTGAAGACCTATTCATAGATACCCCGCACGTATGGGTTCGATGAAAAAAATTTTTTTGAGTTTCAGTTTCAAGTATGGGGACCCCCGAAATTTCTAGTTTTTTTTTCATTTTTATGTAAAAATCTTAATGCGGTTCACAGAATACATCTACTCGCCAAGTTTCATCAGTCTAGCTCTTACGGTTTCGGAGAAAAATGGCTGTGACATACGGACGGACAGACAGACAGACAGACAGACAGACAGACAGACAGACAGACATGACGAATCTATAAGGGTTCCGTTTTTGCCATTTGGCTACGGAACCCTAAAAAACGATATTAGAAACCTCAACATCATTTTTGAAGACCTATTCATAGATACCACACACGTATGGGTTTGATGAAAAAAAAAATTTTGAGTTTCAGATTCAAGTATGGGGACCCCCAAAATTTATAGTTTTTTTTCTATTTTTGTGTAAAAATCTTAATGCGGTTCACAGAATACATCTACTCGCCAAGTTTCATCAGTCTAGCTCTTACGGTTTCGGAGAAAAATGGCTGTGACATACGGACGGACAGACAGACAGACAGACAGACATGACGAATCTATAAGGGTTCCGTTTTTGCCATTTGGCTACGGAACCCTAAAAAACTACTGACTTGATCTCGTTTAAACCAAATATCGTTGAAAGTTTGCATAGTAATGTACAACATATATTTTTTTTATCTTTTGACATATTTATCTTTTGACATATTTTTATAAGTAAGGTCATATACTATAATATTTAGTTTGCTTTTCTATAAATTATTGTATAAGTATTTAATTTTGTTATGTCGAATTATAATTCTCTTTGCTATTCGAAAATTGGTACCTATCAAATATAAAAAAAGCAGCCAAGTGCGAGTCGGACTCGCCCATGAAGGGTTCCGTAGCATCAATTAACATAATATAAAGGTTTTTGTAGTTCGTCGAAAGGTAAATTGCGGTTTACGATTTATGACGTATAAAAAAAAAACTACTGACTAGATCTCGTTCAAACCAAATATTGTTGAAAGTTTGCATAGTAATGTACAACATATATTTTTTTTGGATTTATCATTCTCTTATTTTAGAAGTTAGAGGGGGGGGGACCAACTTTTTTCCACTTTGGAAGTGTCTCTCGCGCAAACTATTCAGTTTAGAAAAAATGCGGCCAAGTGCGAGTCGGACTCGCCTATGAAGGGTTCCGTAGCAGTAAGTAATATAACATAGAGTTCTAGAAGTTCTAGTAGTTCGTCGAAAGGTAAATTGCGGTTTACGATTTATGACGTATAAAAAAAAAACTACTGACTAGATCTCGTTCAAACCAAATATCGTTGGTAGTTTCCATAGTAATGTACAACATATATTTTATTTAGCTATATCAGTCACTTATTTAAGATGTTAGAGGGGGGGGGACCAACTTTTTTCCACTTTGGAAGTGTCTCTCGCGCAAACTATTCAGTTTAGAAAAAAACAATATTAGAAACCTCAACATCATTTTTGAAGACCTATTCATCGATACCCCACACGTATAGGTTTGATGAAAAAAAAATTTTTGAGTTTCAGTTTCAAGTATGGGGACCCCCAAAATTTATAGTTTTTTTTCTATTTTTGTGTAAAAATGTTAATGCGGTTCACAGAATACATCTATTTGCCAAGTTTCATCAGTCTAGCTTTTACGGTTTCGGAGAAAAATGGCTGTGACATACGGACGGACAGACAGACAGACAGACAGACATGACGAATCTATAAGGGTTCCGTTTTTGCCATTTGGCTACGGAACCCTAAAAACGATATTTAAAACCTCAACATCATTTTAAAAGACCTATCCATAGATACCCCACACGTATGGGTTCGATGAAAAAAAAAATTGCGGTTTACGATTTATGACGTATAAAAAAAAACTACTGACTAGATCTCGTTCAAACCAAATATCGTTGAAAGTTTGCATAGTAATGTATAACATATATTTTTTTTGGATTTATCATTCTCTTATTTTAGAAGTTAGAGGGGGGGGGGGACCAACTTTTTTCCACTTTGGAAGTGTCTCTCGCGCAAACTATTCAGTTTAGAAAAAAACGATATTAAAAACCTCAACATCATTTTTAAAGACCTATCCATACCCCACACGTATGGGTTCGATGAAAAAAAAATTTTTGAGTTTCAGTTTCAAGTACGGGGACCCCCAAAATTTATAGTTTTTTTTCTATTTTTATGTAAAAACCTTAATGCGGTTCACAGAATACATCTACTCACCAAGTTTCATTAGTCTAGCTTTTATGGTTTCGGAGAAAAATGGCTGTGACACGGTCGGACAGACAGACAGACAGACAGACAGACAGACATGACGAATCTATAAGGGTTCCGTTTTTGCCATTTGGCTACGGAACCCTAAAAAGTCGTGTTAGTTACACTATTTATAGCTCAAGAACGGCTGAACCGATTTGGCTGAAAATTGATGCGGAGGTAGCTTAGAAATAGGAGACACTACTTTTTATCCCGAAAAAGAGACGAGAACGGGACGTAACGGTAGCGGGGCGGGGCGGGGCGGGGCGGCCGCAAGTATTACATTAGATTGAAAATTAAAATTAACATAAATTCCTGCCTTATCGACTATAGATAAAAGTTATGTAAATTAACAAATATTATTTTGCTAATGTAATAATCGTATCAAACTAGTGTATTGTGATCGGTCCTCGATAAATCTACAAAGTATGAATGAAATCTGACCGTTTAAAGTGGGTCAAGCCGATTTGCTGCAGTAGCACATACAGTGAACTCTTTTTGTTGTTTTTATTATGTTGTTAAAATTGTTTTTTTTTTCTTATTTCTTTTTTCTTTATTAACCTACCTATGTTTTTGTAATATTGTCTTATTTTTCCTTGTTTTTTTATTATTGCTTAATTTCCTAATAGTGTGTATAATGTGTGCTGAAGCAGCAAATAAATGCATGTCTATGTCAATGTCAAAACCACGCCTAAAGGAGTCGGTTACATACCTACATACATACAGGTGAAGCTAATAAACAGCGTGTAACAAACCAGGCTTCTTCAGGCTGATTATGATGATGATGATGAACAAAACAATGAGGGGTTTTTTTTTGTGTTGTTCTCTAGTCTCTGGATAGATGGCGCTGAATTTAATATGTGACTATTGCGACATTTGTGACTGCAAGGAACGAAATGTCACATCACTTCACTTGGATTGGATGTGACACTTGAGATCTTAAGGCCCTAGTACACATTTGCCTGTGCTGGGACAGGCTCCGCCAATGCCTGTTTTCTCGACCTCTCAAAGGCATTTGACCTGGTTAATTATGACATCTTATGGCAGAAGCTAAAAGATATTGATCTGCCACCAGAATTAAATAACATCTTTAAGTTTTGGTATAAAAACCAGGTCAATGTAGTGAGATGGTCGGGAGCTTATTCTGAGCCGTACAGGTTGGAGTGTGGGGTGAGGCAGGGGGGGTTGACCTCTCCCAAGCTCTTTAACCTGTACGTTAACGCACTGATAGATGAGCTCAGCAGCACTTATGTTGGCTGCCACATTGACGATACCTGTGTCAATAACATTAGCTACGCAGATGACATGGTGTTGCTGAGTGCATCAGCCTGTGGACTGAGGAGGCTTTTAGGCATCTGTGAGGGCTACGCCCATAGCCATGGCCTTAAATATAATGTGAAGAAGAGTGAGTGCATGGTCTTTCAGGCCAGAGGAAAATGTCCGTCGTACATACCACCGATAAAATTGTATGGAACGCCGCTAAATAGAGTGGAACAATTTAGATATCTCGGACATTTAGTAACCTCCGACCTGAAAGACGATGTGGATATAGAGAGAGAACGGAGGGCGCTGTCTGTTAGAGCGAACATGATCGCCCGCAGGTTTGCTCGTTGCTCCACTGATGTAAAAATTACACTTTTCCGAGCCTACTGTACTAGTTTCTACACGAGCAGCCTGTGGGCGAACTATACTCAAAAGCAGTACAGTGCCCTTCGCGTACAATATAATAACGCGTTCAGGGTGATGGTGGGGCTGCCTCGCTACTGCAGCGCATCCGGGATGTTTGCAGAAGCGCGAGTAGACTGTTTCTACGCTACCATGCGCAAGCGCTGCACGTCCCTGGTGCGCAGAGTGCGGGCCAGCTCCAACACCATCCTGAGCGTGTTTGCCAGTAGGTTTGATTGTCATTACATGAACCATTGTGATATGGTTCATTTAATGACAAGCAAAACTATAATTAGATAGGTTACACGCTGCGGGGTTCTCTCCATATAAATGTATGTGTATAGGTTAATTAAGTAATACTAACAATAGATTTAAGTTTTACTAACAAAATGATCCATGTTGACCGAAATAAATAATTATGAATTATGAATGCACAATTGTAGACCACGATCACTTGGTGTTCACACATTGGCGCATGGCTCATTGCTGCCTGGCAAACCAATTGCGACGGACGTCGAAGTAATTACGGCTGCGGCTATTTACTTTGAACGGTCAGATTTGATTCAATTTTGCACACCTGTCAAAGGTCGATGACAATGCAATAATATGAAAAAAAAATATATGAAAAAAAATATTGTTGTGTCAATAAGTAGGTTAAAATGTTTTTTCTTTGATTTAACTCGGTCATAAACAGGAGGCCGAAGGCAGGTAGGTCAGTCGCAAATAAACTTCACAAAGTGTGCACGTAACAGTGGTTTTCTTCAAAATAATATCCCGCAAGCTAAACTGAACCTTAGGCACATCAACATATGGTCGCAATCGAGCCGGATTACTATCGAGCTACGGAGCTTCGGCCGGCCTACGAGAACAATAGACGCCGCATTCCTGAGCAGCGATAAAGTTTTTTGCATTTATAAATTCGCACCAAGATGACTTCTACGCAAGAATTGATCAATCTATTGGAAGATACGGCGGCACTTTTACAAAAAACACAAGTTAATCTGAAGAAATGTCCTAAATCAAGATTGACAAAAGGTTATGTAGAAACAAGAATCAAAGTCATAGAAGAATACTGGCTAACATTTAAGTCGACGCATCATGATTTAGCTAGAATAACAACGAAAGAACAACGCATGATATTGCCTTATTTTGTAAACGAAGACTTTTATGTATACGAGGACTTGTACTTGTGTTTGCTGGCGGAACTACGTGACATAGTAGCTTCGTTCAACCCACCACCATTTGTACCTACTACCGGGACCTCTTCATCGCAGGAAATGCATACAAGTAGTAACCAGAACCAACTCGTGAGGCTGCCGAGGATAGAACTACCAAAGTTTAGTGGGAATTATGAGGAATGGGCCACATTCCAGGACATGTTTTTTTCATTGGTGCATGAAAACAAAGCAATTAGTGACGTGCAAAAATTGCATTATTTGAAAACAAGTGTTGTTGGTGAAGCTCAAACATTGTTGAAACACATCCAGGTAACACAACAAAATTATGAACAAGCATGGAACACTCTCAAAGCAAGGTATGGACATAAAAGATTAATTATCAACTCAGTCTTGAAAAAATTATTCAACCAAAGAAAGATTTCCATTCAATCATCTGCTCAGATCAAAAATCTTCTTGACGTCACCATGGACTGCCTAAATAACTTACAAAATTTAAGAATACCCATCGACTCATGGGATCCTATCATCATATTTTTGGTCGTTCAGAAACTGGACCCTGAGTCCCATAAAGACTGGGAAGAGACTGCCTACAAGGATGACTCTGAATCGCTACCTACCTGGAAAGAATTGAAATCGTTTCTACAATCAAAATATCGAATGCTCGAACTTGTTTCATCGACGGCGAACCCCCGGGAGAAACCTGTAAAGGAACGCTCATTCCACGTCGCTACAGACACTTCGTCATCTACCACCACGTCAAATACATCATCATCATCACCAACAAGTAGACAGTGCTTTTCATGCAAAGAAAACCACACTTTATGCCATTGCAAAGAATTCACCAACCTGCAACCTATAGAACGTGGGGAATATGTGAAAAAAAACAACTTATGCTTTAACTGTTTAGTACCGGGACATGCAGCTCACCAGTGTCGGTTGCAGATGTCCTGTCGTATATGCAGACGGCGCCATCATACCCTTCTACACCGGAATCAGGATAAGGATACTTCGGAATCATCAGGAACTACTCAACCGAAGGCATCACACCACGGCGTAGAAGAGAGAGAAGAACTACAGGTCAACACAATGATCGCATCACACCACAGTACTAAACCGAGCACGGGCGTAGCACTACTAGCGACGGCAATAGTGACCGCAAGAAACGAGCACAACCACACCATTGTTCTTCGGGCGCTAGTAGACCAAGGTTCGCAGGCGTCATTTATAAGCGAAAGGGCGACTCAAATGCTCAATCTTACCAAACAGTCAGCGAGAGGAAGTATCATTGGAGTGGGGTCTTCAAGAACGAACGTTGATCACGTGGTACAGCTGCAGGTTGGTTCCCGATGGGATTCCAGCTTCAAGATGGAACTGAAACCGTACGTTATGAGCAAACAACTAACTACGCAACTCCCCTCCAAAGCTGTGACTGTCAATAATTGGACACACCTAGAAGCACTCAATCTGGCAGATCCAAGCTACAATACACCAGGGCCGATTGACTTACTTCTAGGCGTCAAGGAGTATGCACAGATAGTGCAACAACAACTAATCAAAGGTCCTCCAGGTTCACCTTGTGCACAAAAAACCAGCCTCGGATGGATTTTGTTCGGAGAAATCAATTCAACGAACTGTCAAGAAGATAAATCTTTTCTGGTCCTTCACCACCAAGTGGATATGGATGACATGTTGAAAACACTTTGGGAAGTAGACAGCGATTACAAGAGGAACTTAACAAGAGAAGAAAAATTATGCGAAACCATTTATCAAGAAACATACAAAAGAACAAAAGAAGGAAGATACATAGTAAGGCTACCTTTCAAAATTGAAGACCCAAAATCACTTGACGGAAACACCAAAGATATAGCAAGAAACAGACTCCTGCAATTGGAAAGAAGATTCAAAAAAGCACCACACCTAAAAGAAGATTACATAAAAGTTATGAGAGAATATATAACACTAGGACACATGGAAGAAATACCTGAACTAGAAACAAAGCAAGAAAAAGCAGTATACTTGCCTCACCATGCCGTAGTTCGCAACGATAAGGAAACCTCAAAGACACGCGTCGTATTTGATGCTTCAGTAAAGGGCTCAAATCAGATTTCTCTCAATGATGAACTGCTTGTTGGTCCTCAGCTTCAAGACGATCTCAGAAACCTTATGTTAAGATGGAGATTGAAACGCGTCTGTTATGCAAGCGACATTCAAATGATGTACAGACAGGTGCTAGTAGAAAAAAAAGACGCTGATAGCTATCAACGAATTTTATGGCGTGAAAATGAATCAGAAAGAATCAAAGAGTATCGTATGCTTCGCGTTACGTTTGGTACAGCATCCGCACCTTATCTAGCCGTAAGAACTCTTCATCAAGTCGCTGACGACGAAGGAAAATACCACGCGAACGCAGCAAAGATAATAAAAGAAGACTATTACATGGACGATTTATTATCGGGACAAGATACTGTACAAGAAGCCATAGCCACGGCCCAAGAAATAACTAGTATTCTGTCAAAAGGCGGCTTCATACTTTCAAAATGGTCATCAAACAATCCTGAATTTCTGAGATCTATTCAACAAAGCGAAAGAAGTACTCATGCACATTTGACTTTCAAACTGGATGGAACTATCAAAGCATTGGGAGTCATTTGGAATTTAGGAACGGATCAATTTCAATATACACAGAATTTACCAACCACTTCACCGAAAAGTACGAAAAGAACAATCCTATCAGAAGTACAAAAACTTTTCGATCCTCTAGGGTGGATATCGCCCAGTCTGATCACCGCCAAAATATTGATACAAAACCTTTGGCTAGAAAAAGTTGGTTGGGACGACCAAATAAGCACGCACCTGGAAGAAGAGTGGAAGAGAATACGAGCAGATTTTAAAAATGTAGACCAAATTCATATCGATCGATGGCTCGGTACAAGAAGCACCGAAATGAAAACTGTACAAATTCACGGCTTCAGCGATGCTTCAATGCAAGCGTACGCAGCTGTTGCTTATCTTAGAACAGAGACTGTCGACGGAAAGATCAGAACAAACATCATAGCATCAAGAACAAGAGTAGCGCCGTTACGCACCGTGTCTCTTCCACGACTAGAATTGTCCGGAGCGCTGTTGTTATCCAGACTGCTAAAGCAAATAGAACAGGCTATGAGAATACCTACGACACAGATGTATGCATGGACAGACTCGTCGATTGTAATTGCTTGGTTGTCCGGCGAACCACACAGATGGAAGCCGTTCGTAGCGAACCGGGTCGTAGAAATCATTGAGAACCTTAATACCAATCGGTGGTATCATGTCCCATCAGAAGAAAACCCAGCTGACATCGCATCCAGGGGCATGTTACTTGCTGATCTAAAAGACTCGGGATTGTGGTGGAAAGGTCCAGCGTGGCTATCTGAAAAGGAAATTACATTAAAACACGCAGAAGTAGATCCTACCAACCTAGAAATGAAAAAAGAAAAAATACAAGCAAATCTTAAAATACAAAACGAAAACGAATCAATGAAGAACTTACCATCACAATTTGACCAATTTGAAAATCTTAAGGAACTGATAAAGGTTATTGCCTACTGCAAAAGGTTTTTAAATTTTAAAAGAGGATCAGATGAAATGAAAGAAAGCTTTACTACAGAAGAGTTAGAAAAATCAATGAAAGCATGCATCAAGCTAGTACAAGAAGAAGAATACAGTGATGAAATTGACAGAATAAGAAGAAACAAACCAATGAAAGGAGACAGCAATATAAAAACTCTAAACCCTTACCTTGGCAAGGACGATATCCTCAGGGTGGGCGGTCGTCTGCGACACGCAAATCTCGATGAACAAGCCAAACATCCTATAATCCTGGGAAGCAAGAACAAATTAATCACCATGATTATAGCAGATGCACACAATCAAACACTACACGGAGGCGTTCAGCTGATGTTGTGTTACCTACGTACCAAATACTGGATAGTGAAAGCAAAGGGACTAGTCAAGACATGCATACACAAATGCTTGATATGTGCAAAGCAAAGAGCGCAGGCAAGAACGCAGATGATGGGTGATCTGCCAAAAGAAAGAGTGACACCAACGCGAGCTTTTCTACATAGCGGAGTCGACTTTGCGGGCCCATTTCAAATAACCATGTCGAAAGGAAGAGGCATAAGATCACAGAAAGCTTACATCTCAGTATTTATATGCATGTCAACCAAAGCCATCCACCTAGAACTGGTTGGAGATCTGACATCAGAGGCATTCATTGCTGCATTCAAACGTTTTGTTTCAAGAAGAGGGCATTGTAGCAATATATGGAGTGACCAAGGACGGAACTTCGTTGGCGCAGATAAAGAGTTACAGGCAGCATGGAAAGAAGCTAACTTGGTCTTTGAAAAAGACCTTTTCAACAAATTGACATTAGAAGGAACCCAATGGCATTTCATCCCAGCTTATTCACCTAACTTCGGAGGATTATGGGAGGCTGGTGTAAAGTCCGTGAAACACCACCTGAAACGTGTCTTGACAACAAATCTCACCTACGAGGAAATGACAACTGTGCTGTGCCAAGTCGAGGCTTGTCTCAACTCTAGACCATTAAGCCCTATTGATGACTCAGATCCAGAGTCACTAGAACCTCTTACACCAGGACACTTTTTGATAGGAGAGGCGCCTATAGTTGTCCCATCGCCAGACTTCACAGACACGAAGATCAACACCCTCTCTCGTTGGCAATACACTCAACGGCTGCTTGGAGACTTCTGGCGACGTTGGCAACAAGAATACCTGTCAAGACTACAGCAACGTCCGAAATGGCTGAAAAGGGTTGAAGAATTCAAACGTGGCGACATAGTATTAATCAAGACCGATGGCTTACCCCCCGGGAAATGGTCTCTGGGTCGCATCGTAGACAAACACCCCGGTGATGATTCACACACAAGAGTTTACAGCGTGAAGAGTGGCAGCAATGTTGTAAAAAGATCAATCTCAAAGCTGTGTCCTCTTCCAATTGATACCGAATAAGAATTTTAATCTAATCTAAATGTATTAATGTTATTGTTCTGATAGATAAACACCGTGTATGGTAGTAAGGCAGTTGAGTAATTATTTTTGGTTATTTGTTAATACCTATGCCCTTTAGAGATAAAGTAGGTAAATTCATAGGTAGAATACGAAACTTTGTTCCTCATCTTGCTATGAAGTTCACTAAGATATCGTTATTTCAATTTGTTTATGTTTATATACCTACTTACCTTATGTCATTGATTATGTTATGCACGTTGGAATCTGTTTACCTACTTTGTATTGTATTCGTCGAGACTAAAACTTATGTTTACCTATACTATTAGCTGCGTGCTAGTGCATTGTATTAGGTAGATATCAATTAATACACATTGTCGTAGAATCAATCCAGCATGTTTATTAGTTTATTTAGAAAAGGTCTGATCGCCCTTTTGGTGGGCGGTATGTTGTGTCAATAAGTAGGTTAAAATGTTTTTTCTTTGATTTAACTCGGTCATAAACAGGAGGCCGAAGGCAGGTAGGTCAGTCGCAAATAAACTTCACAAAGTGTGCACGTAACAGTGGTTTTCTTCAAAATAATATCCCGCAAGCTAAACTGAACCTTAGGCACATCAACAAATATATATATAATATAGTTTAAAAAACTAAAAAAAAAACGCTTTTATAACTAATTGAACTAAAAAGTTAAAAATAAAACTGTAATAATCAATTGAAAAATTTATATTATTGTACAAAAAGCGTGGGGGGCTTGATTTTGATTGTTGTAAATATTTTATCAATAGTTTATTATATCTGAAGTTATTATAAAAAGCACCCTACGCTTTTTTGTACAATAATATAAATTTTTCAATTGATTATTACAGTTTTATTTTTAACTTTTTAGTTCAATTAGTTATAAAAGCGTTTTTTTTTTAGTTTTTAAACTATAATTTATTCTATACTGCTTACAAGTATTACAGAACGCAACACAAAAGTGTTCTATCCCGGTCAGCGGCCGGTGACGAACTTAACATTGGCCGATTGTGTAAACACCACAGGCCAGGCTACGCCACGATTCCTTTGAAGTGTGCCCAAAAAACCGACAACTCCCCGATTGCGCGCCATGCTTGCCGCCAACATACACCAATACCCGCCAATGTCCGCCAACATACACCAATACCCCCTGTACACATTGGCGTTGGCGTGTAGTGGGCCAGCATGGGCAAATGTGTAGAGGCACCTTTATAACGAAAACATTGTAGCCATTGTAGGTGCATACTCGTAACACAACACAACGACGTTTTGAAAATAATCAACAAGGAAAAGAGAAAATATTTTGCGGGCTTTTTATGGGTTTACCCCGCCAGAAAGAAAATGTCCCAAGAAAAAAAGAAACTCGAAGAAGTCGAAACTTTAAAATGGAAACTGTTTATTTTAAAGTTCCTATTACCTATAACAAATGTTATTAAATGCGAATTGATGCAAATTACGAAACCGCCTCGTCAGCTCACTATGCAAACGCATTTGCAGGCTCAGCGCTCAGCTCTCAGCTCTCAGCTCTCAGCTCTCAGCTCTCAGCTCTCAGCTCTCAGCTCTCAGGTCTCAGCTCTCAGGTCAACTACACCATTGTGATATGAACGAAGCCTTTACCCAACAACTAAAGTTCATTAGAATGTCACTGAACATTACGCTAAGACATAGTTCAATAGCCCATTTCAAACAAAACAAACTTCTCTCGCTACCATGTATGTATAATACTACAAATCATCGTTGCAAATTCAAAATCTCAAAATTTGACAAAATTTCAAAATGTGACACTTTTGATGAAAATCACTTTTTAGGGTTCCGTAGCCAAATGGCAAAAACGGAACCCTTATAGATTCGTCATGTCTGTCTGTCTGTCTGTCTGTCTGTCTGTCCGTCCGTATGTCACAGCCATTTTTCTCCAAAACCGTAAGAGCTAGACTGATGAAACTTGGCGAGTAGATGTATTCTGTGAACCGCATTAAGATTTTGACACAAAAATAGAAAAAAAACTATAAATTTTGGGGGTCCCCATACTTGAAACTGAAAATCAAAAATTTTTTTTTATCGGACCCATAGATAGATAGATAGATAGAAAATGCTTTATTGCACACAACAAATTATAAAAGTACAGGTACATAAAAATATTTAAAACTATTTGCCTCATACAATGGGCGGTCTTATCGCTAAACGAGCGATCTCTACCAGACAACCTTTGGATGGAATGGACTGATGATATTTACAAGGGGACTGTGTGCAAAGAAAGAATAAATAAAAAAGTGCCTTAAAATTTTTGATGTTTTGACATACACACAAAAGAAAGTTAATACATAAGGAGTCTGAAAATACTTATATAAATCTGAAAATACCCATACGTGTGGGGTATCTATGAATAGGTCTTCAAAAATGATGTTGAGGTTTCTAATATCGTTTTTAGGGTTCCGTAGCCAAATGGCAAAAACGGAACCCTTATAGATTCGTCATGTCTGTCTGTCTGTCTGTCTGTCTGTCTGTCCGTCCGTATGTCACAGCCGTTTTTCTCCGAAACCATAAGAGCTAGAGTCTAGTATCTAGCTAGACTGATGAAACTTGGCGAGTAGATGTATTCTGTGATCCGTAAAAAAATATACTATTTAACATGACATTCTATTTAACGCTAATGAAAATCGTATGTCAGCGTTAAATAGAATGTCATGTTAAATAGTATATTTTTTAACACACTTAAATTCGAATTAATCTCAAATGTATAGTCTACAATTAGTCCTTTTGCGATTTTTAAAATGTCACTTAGTTATTTAGTCATGAATTTTTTTTTTTAAAAATCTCAAATTTTCGCACGATGCGCTCTTAAGATTTTTACACAAAAATAGAAAAAAAAACTATAAATTATGAGGGTCCCCATACTTGAAACTGAAACTGAAAAATTTTTTTTTCATTGTACCCTACCCATACATGTGGGGTTTTTTTCTAAACTGAATGGTTTGCACGAGAGACACTTCCAAAGTGGTAAAATGTGTCACCCCCTCTTCCCCCCTGTAATTTCTAAAATAAGAGAATAATAAACCTAAAAAAATATATCGGTTTAGAGAATTTAGAGAATTTATATGATGTACATTACTGTGTAAACTTTCAACGATATTTGGTTTGAACGAGATCAGGTAAGTATTTTTTTTTATACGTCATAAATCGTAAGCCGCAATTTACCTTTCGACGAACTACAAAAACCTTTATATTATGTTACTTGATGCTACGGAACCCTTCATGGGCGAGTCCGACTCGCACTTGGCTGCTTTTTCGTTGTTTTGGTTGGCTACTAAAAAAACTAAATGGGCCACCGTCTGCAAAAACTTATGTGAATATCTTATTGTTTGAGTGAGATATAAAGTTAATTCAAGATTTTATTGTAAAAAAAAGGTAGGTAGTTTTCATCGTTTTTTCGGTTAGTTACATTTTACAGAGATATTAAATTTGCAACGACGAAATGTAAAGAGTCCAATAAGAGTTATTCGTCGAGTGTGATTAGGAGCCGATGGCGCAGCGGTCAGCGCAGCCCCGTACCAAGGGGAAGGTCGCGGGTTCAAACACTATAAAATCGATAAATTGACTACAAATGTAGATAGATCTTTTTAAGGAAATAGAAAACAGCACCCTGTATAATAGATGGCGTATATAAAGATCAGCTGATCCTACCAGCGCAGCGACTCTATGGAAAACGCCCGACAAAAGCCCCGACTTTAGACTAATAAGAATCTATAACAAAAGCCTTGACGTCATTAAGAACGCCTATTCAATAATCATTTGAAAAATATACTCTTTGCCAAGTGCTACTATTCTGTGGACGAATTCCTAAAGGCCTGCCCACATCTAAGCGATGGCGATCAACTGAAACGCTGTCATATTTCACAGCTTTTCAGCTGATCGCCATTGCCATCGCCTAGATGTGCGCAAGCCTTAACCTACACATAACTGATTGCCATGATACATAGTTTGATATTACTATACCTATCCAAAGTATTGTGCATGTACTCTACTCGCCTAATAACTACTATACTCGAACACCTAAACTACATTTATCAATAATGTATGTGTATATTGGCAATCATGCTAGCTAGTTTAAGTTGATCTTATACAAATGAGACGGAGATGAGAGGATGTTCGGTATGGTGAGCATGACAAGGACCGTCAAATGCAGTAAATTGTTGAGTCGTAGTGTGCTCGCGCGGCGAACAGCTCACAAAGCCACTACCATACCATAATGAATAAGGCAGAAGATCCGAGTATCGTATGCGCCGCCCGTTGGTGCGCCCGCCGGCACTGGTGGCTGTGGCGGCTGTGGCGGCTGTGGCGACTGTGGCGGCTGCGACGTACACAGTGACAGAGCGCGCTCGCCGTCTGCTTCCTATAATAGACATGAACGCGCGCCTCTCTTCGCCTCTTTTTTGAATTTATCGCAAAGGCGAGTACAAAACTACCTAAGATACTTTGTTTATACCATACCCCCTCTAAAAAGCTTATTTTATTCACTGACAACAGTGAATAAAAAGCAGCTAAGTGCGAGTCGGACTTGCCCATGAAGGGTTCCGTAGCAACAAGTAAAATAGTATACCTACAAATTATTGTAGTTCGTCTAAAAGGTATATTGCTGTTTAAGATTTCTGACGTATAAAAAAAAAACTACTTACTAGATCTCGTTCAAACCAAATATTGGTGGAAGCTTGCATAGTACATCATATATTTTTCTCTTATTTTAGTAGTTATTTTAGAAGAAGGTCAGGGTGTCTGTAGAGCCACTGCAGCACCAGTGACCAGGCTCCAGCGAGGGAGTGCAGCGTCCCATCCGTCAGACCGCACGCACACAGCGGCAAAGCCACGCATACCTCGGCATTCATGTTGTACGACTAACTATCCGCCAGAGGTTTTATTCGCGTTCCAGACCCTAGTTGTTATTGCTAATGTTCATTTTTAATACAGTTGCTCAAAAAGTGGCGTATTGCAGGGACGTATAGCGTTCGGGATGTGGGCTATTACACACGCGTGCTTTTATTTTACCATTCCCGCACTAGTGCTTTTTCTTTCCCAACTGTCAAAATAATGTCTAAAAAGAAAAACCAACCATGAAGTTTTTATTAAAAAAATTCATCGAAGTTTTTATGATTCATGCAAATACGTATTATTTCTAAAAAGAAGCTACTAATTTGTTTCATTAACAGATTTAATGATTTGATTGAATGAGTTATGTTAGGTTTCATTTCATTTCATCTCATTAAATTTCATTTTCAATTCATATCAATAAAAAAAATCTACTGAAGACTTGGCTGTATGGGTATAGTTCCCTTTGCCTTCCAGAATGGGTGAAGAAAAAAAAAAATCTCTGCTTATATTTTACGGTTGGCGCCATTTTTCAGAAATTATCTTTGCGAGTTTATTTGTTTGTTGCACAAAATGAGTAATTTCGACCCTAGTTTTTTTGAATTAATACCACCGGAACTCAGTATAATTGCACAAAATGCTTCGGAGAACATTTTACCGGAAAAGTCAAAAAGTCGCTACATGCATACATACGACGAACTTATTGCGTGGAGAGAAGAGAAAAAAGCAAATGGTATTTTTATTATTTTATTAAATTGCTTAATTTTTTCGCAACTGTATTAAAAATAGTCGTTCAGTACACGTGCGGAACCGTCATTGCAACTTGTTCCGACTGTCAACCCTCGCCTTCGGCTCGGGTAGACATTTGTCGGAACTCTTTGCAATGACAGCCTTCCCGCACTTGTAATGAAATATACTATTCTAGGTTTCGAAGAAGGATGCTAAAACAATAATATCCAAGTAATACTTTTGCAAAAATATTTGAGAATTAACAGTTTTTCTTTGTGTTTTGCTGAACGCCACGCTATCGGTTATCGATAGGCAACGTTAATACGACTTCGTCCCCCGAATATAATGATTAGCTCGTCCGTCGTCCGACAAACAATAATGAAAAGAGAGACCGCGCCCGCTGCTTACGGATTTTGTTGCTTGTATGATTTTGTTCATTTCTAAGTTAGCGTTATTTTTATTTCAGATTTCCTGTGCCACGGGGCTAGTTTCAACAAGAAATACGGTCAGTACTGGTTTGTGGGCCTCTCTATCTCTCTCTCTCTCTCTATATCTCTCTCTCCTGTGTCTGTGTGCGTGTGTGTTGCCGCGTGCGATGCGCCGGCGCCGGTAGTGCGAGTGTGTGAGCGAGTCCGTTGCCGCGGCCGCTGTCTCGCTCGGAGTGAGACGCCGCGCCGCTGCACAATAACCTCGTACTGATCTAACTTTTACCTAAAACTTTGTTAAGGTATTTTATTCGCTTTGATTAATTTAACACTGTTCAAGTACTGGTGTGGTGGTACTAGTTTATATTTATAGTTTTCCAACTTTAGTAACAATCGCTTTTTTGCTAAATATATTTTAATTACCTACTTGTTTATTTTTGGAATCTACTTTCGTCATTATTTATTGAATATAGCTATCTTACGTAGCATACGCAATGACGCAAGTTGATAATGAACAGGAATAATAATAATATAACATTGTAGTTTACGTCTCCATAGAGTTTGTGTTGAATATATTAATACATAGTATGTATATATATGTATATGTAAATTGTATAATGTGTAAGGCAATGCTCACTGTGTTCGATGACTAAGTACTCGTAGATCGAAATCAGCTATCTGCGGACCCAATACTTTAGAGACGAAGTGCCAAAGTTTACGCTTTTTCAATTAATGTGACATCATTCAATGTAAGTACTCAGACCTTAACATTACTTAAAAGAATCATAGAATTGAAAAATGTACCCCACCTTTTTCTCTCCGTTTTGTTATTTTTTACTTAAATCGTGTTACACGTCTGAGATTTCTTAGATGTAGTCCATTCAAAGTGATAGTGAGCGAGTCAGTCCAGACTACTTCTTCTACTGACTTTGAACATTACACGTAAGCCCGTGCTCAACTGCCTAGTTGTCACAGTCCTTCATCAGTCCTGTGATGGCTCCCACTGTTATGAATGCTAACCCCATCCATTCGAGCACCGACACGCAGCCTGCTCACAGATGAGATCGCTCACTCAAGTAACGCGGAGGCCGATTTTGCCTCTTTGTCGCTCGTTTCGTGCTCTCGCTTGCACTTCAAGCCTTAAATGGAACGCCTCAGAGCGAGGTAACGCCGCATGAGTAATGTTTTTTCGGGCGTGCAGCCGGCTCCATCGAATTACAAAAAACAGAGTATGTCGGTAAAGCGTGCGGGCACTAGGTTATTGGTATATTGTATTATTACGCCGCAAGTATCGTACTTGCATCTAAATTCTAAACTTTATTTGGGAATGGCTTATAACTCTTATGTCAATATTATCTTTAGTATAGATATATAATTCTATTCTTTAAAATTACCCTCTGTTGTTCAAGTGAAAGAATTTTTGAAATCAGTTTGGTAGTTTTGTCTTTATTCTTTACATCCTTAAATATACGTATACTAAATACAAAATTACTAATCATTTCAATTCTACAGTTTCAATTAGTTCAGTGTAGATTTCATCAATAAAATGGAGTTTAGTTCTCGCTGCGAATTTTCCTTTACGTCATGAACTGAATGAAAACGACGGTGCCACGAAGTAAATTGAGTTTAGGGAGAAGAAAAGAGTCGACTGGAGCCAGACCTGATAAATAAGGTGGTAGCTCGATGTTAGCTGTTGTTCTTGGTTGGTGAATTCGTTCACAATGATGGCCTTGTGTGAAGCAAGGTGGGGCTAAATACAAAGGTTATCTCTCCACAAATCTGGCTTTTCGAGTGTTTGCTTTCCACAACAACAACACGCATCAAGTTCAGCAGCTATCTCTCTCAAACTGGGATATGGATTAGCAGTCATTGTTGATCACCACACCAGGCCTACCGCCTACCAGGGTGACGCAAATCTTCCGGCTCATACCGACCGCTTTTGAACGCTTTGTACTTACTCATAACCACGTTTTTGATAAAGGCGATTCACCTTCTGTAATTCCATTGCCGATGCAAAACCTCGGTTGTTCAATGTTTTTGTTCATAATGAAATTATTCTTATTTAATGGCATCTGTCTATTTTGGATCAATTTAGCCTGTGTCAAGTGAGGATAAAGGTATTACATAAATAAATTATTTTTTAGTCAAGTCAAGTCAGTCAATGGACAAGTCGGCTCTAATTGGCTTTGAAAAACTGGTGGGTTTTTTTTCAAAACCATCAGAATAATTTTCGATCGAATCAATATATCACTTAATACACTTTTATACCAACTGCTCACACTTTGAGCTAAGATCTTAAGTAATGACGGTTAAAATACCACCGAAGTTACACAAGAATTCAAAATAACACCAGAAAAACTATTAAACTAAAATAGCTGTGATTTTCTAAAATGTCAGAAAACGAAACCTATGATCAAACCTAGGATCAAACTAAAAACAGCACCGTCACGCAGCAATCTAAATGATACGAGTACATGCAATTCAAATTAATTCAGATAAACAGATGTCCTTATCAACAACAAACACACATTAAAGAACCATAAACAAATTATACACTCCAGAATGTATTTGTAAAATAGAGCAAGTGCCCTCATAAATAGGTACGCAGCGCAGGCAGCCCTACGCTACGCCGTGCTACGCGAACTAACGCCGCGGCTACGCAATGCTACGCTGCTCCGACATGGATGAACCAAACGGTGAAAACATTCGTACCACGCAATGTTTCCCTACTCATACATAACCATCATCATTATTAATAAATAAATGAATATTGTAGCACGCCACCTATTTTCTAAGCCGGTCACCGGATATATGGGTGGACTGCGCGACTGCAGCGACATGCTTGCCTCAGCGGTGCGTTCCTAAAAACTAAACGACCCCAGCGCCACCTATCGGGACGCTG
This sequence comes from Thera britannica, assembly GCA_939531255.2. Lineage (NCBI taxonomy): Eukaryota > Metazoa > Arthropoda > Insecta > Lepidoptera > Geometridae > Thera > Thera britannica. The sequence goes on from OW618044.2 coordinate 19,496,426, forward strand.
GGTGAAACGAGACGGCCGGCGCGATACCGCGAATGATCATTGTCCGCGCATTACTTTTACGTGTTATATTGTTTTATCTCTGTATTTCTTATTGTATTCGTGTCTATTTTACTTCATTATACATCTGAACATCCAGTGAGTGTTTGCAGTCTTCCTGAACCCCCAAGAACCCAAGTAGCCAGCCGGGCAACGTTAAACTGGCTGCCCAAGCGAGGGCCTGTGAACGCGAACTGTGAACGATAAGTGTTGTAGTGAATTCCCCGGACAATACAAAATACCTACAATGCCACGTACGCGCCGACAATCACGTCGTCTATCTGACTTTGAAGACGCGATCGAAGCAGATTCCGCGCCTGCGTCCCCGACGCCGGCGCCGACGACGACGCCACCAAGCTTCGACATGAACGCCATGGCTTCCATCATGGCGACGCTTCAGCAATCGCAAGCCACAGCATTTGAACGCCTTCTCGACCGAGTTCTCACTCGTCACGAGTCGTCACCACCGACGCCAGCGGCGGCGCCGTCGCCCGCCATGGCCTACGCGCCCGCTCACCTCGGAACCTTCGCGCTATGTACTGCGAGGTTCAGCGGAGCGCCCGGCGGCGACTCGCTCGATGGATTTATCGATGCTGTGGAAGCCTACAAGGAATGCGCCTGCGTAGGAGACGACAACGCCCTACGAGGATTATCCATGCTGGTAACAGGAGCTGCATCTGTGTGGTGGCAGGGCGTCAAGCACACCATCACCTCCTGGAGCGAAGCCCTGACGTCACTACGAAGCGCCTTCGGTGACAGTCGACCGCCTCATCGCATCTACATGGAGCTATTCAGCATGTCTCAGGGTCCCACAGAGAAAACCGAGCTGTTCGTCGCCAAGGCTCGAGCCCTACTGGCCCGCCTTCCACATGGAGACGTCACCGAGAAGGTACAGCTAGATATGCTTTACGGCCTTTTACACCGTCGAGTTCGTGAGCGCCTGCGCCGAGACGAAGTAACTTCGTTTGACACTCTACTACGCAAGGCGAGACACGTCGAGGATGCTACCGACGAGAGTGTCAACGAGTTCCAGAACCGACGAGGTACTTCAATCCATCCGTCATCATCATCTACCGCGGGCGAAGCCCCCGCCAGTAGATCAACGCTGGCGCAACCGCAACGGTACGCGCCGACTACGCCGCGTGCGATACGCGGATCTCCTACGTCGCGCGCCGACGACGGCAGCCCGCATAGCAACAGAGACGTCGCTGCGCCGCGTAGCTACGCCAGCGCTCCCGCGCGTCTCTCTCCGCGCGATGTTACCGCGCCGCGATCTGTGATCGACGACGGCGATACTTCGTCTTCTTCAAATAAATATCGGTTTTGTATATATTGTAAACAACACGGACATCTACGTGACGAGTGCCTCAAACTGAAACGAAAACTGGACAAAGACGGTAGTGATACGCAAGCTATAGTTACTTGCTACGGGTGTAACGATATTGGTGTAACGCGGTCTCAGTGTACAAAGTGCAACGCCGACTACTACGCCGTAGACGTCGCACGGTCCACCCCTGTATCCGAACGTCCGACCGGTAGGGTCAATGAACCGGTAAGTACGCTAAAACGTACTGAGCGCAAAAGCTCCATACCTACAGCTTCCCTTCCAAGTATAGTTTCGAACTCATTTCATGTCCGTAGTAAACACAAACGAGTTCATTACACTCCGACCGATTTTACAGCGATTCTCCCTTTGCGCTATTTTGGTACTGAAAATAACGACGCGTCTAGGTCAAAGGTTAGGTCTAGTATTTGCGATCTACCTACTCGCTATTTAGATTTGCCTTCCAAACGTACACACACCAAAATGCCTACACCTACGGACAAAAGTAGTGTGACCATGTCCACGAAAAGTAGGGTGTCCATGAAAAATTTAGAACATTTTTCCACGGTGAATACTGATGTCGAAAATAGTCCCCTGAGTGACTCTATGGAGCACCAGGCTAGGTTAAGGCCTATTTTAAGTGTCCAGATTTTAGGTATTAGGGGCAAGGGGGTGTTAGATTCAGGCGCTAAAAAAAGTATTGCTGGTGCGTTGCTTTATGAACAACTGCTAAAGCACAACCACCCGTGTAGGGAGGCCACTCAACGGGTGAGGCTTGCAGATGGTTCCGCGCGCAATCGAGATATCCTTCTGTAATAAAACTCCCACTGTTGTCCAATCAAACTATATTGTTCACTTCCTTCTACGTTACAATCTCTCTAGTACTTCACAAATTACCAACTCTAAGCCACGTGGTTTTACAAAGTAGCTTGCATTGCATGCGACCAACTCTTCCGAGCGCTCGTTCCAGAATGGCGATCGAGCAGTCGAGCCCGACCGCCATCTTTATCGCCGGAAGCGTTGCCAGTATGCAGTGCAGACATTTTGAATCAATCACCATTAATAATACTTTTACATAAACTAAACAAACAAACTAGTTCTTAAAACAGTTATCATGATTAATGACAATTAAAATCATTATTTATTTACAAACAAATTATTCAGATCCACAGACATATTTTAAATCAATCGATTCAACTGACTAACCATACATAATTGCCAACGGCATTTTCCATGAAGTTGACAGACTATTTTACAAACAAATATGACAAGTGTCATCAAATATCATAATAGTAATTTCTATTAAACCATTAAAATTAGAACCATTATTGAAATTCATCACATTCGGCCATCCGATATTGTGCTTACTCTGGAAGCACATGCTAAGTGCACAATATAATATGATAACTTAATAAACAAAGCTTGAATTTAAAACAAATAATGAGAAAAGATGACCATTCAAATACAATCTAAAAAAAATCTAATGTCTATCAAATTCGGCCATCCGACAGTGTGCTTACTCTGGAAGCACATGCTGAGAGCATAATGATAACATGATAACTATGTATATGTATGAATAAACAAAACTTGAAACTTGAATGACTACCAAAATTCAAACAACTAATAAGAACAAATTAAGACAAATCCAAAATTACAATATTAAACTCGTAAACAAAATGAAATTATTAAGTAGAAGATACGAAGACACCCAAATAAATCTTAGTCATTTCTTAGAATAAACAGATATTAAAAATATAATTCTATCTAAAAATAACTAAAGTTAAATATCCCGTTTACCATATTCAAAGCCTGTATGCAAAAAAAAATTAACTAAATGAAATTTCTCGTAAGATAATAATAACAGTTTTGTATGAGAAAAGTCTTCGCATCCCAGCCATAAACAATCCATTCGGGTAAAATATTATTTAAATTAAATATTCCAATAACATAAATTATACTCAGATTGTGATAGGAAAACATGTACATGGTTAAAAATACAGTCAAACAGTTAATTGTTTTAAAAGTCAAATAGTAATTTGGTCTCCCTACTACAATATTCACGTTGACCGGATTGAGAGGGTCCAGAAAAAGTTTCTGAATATAACTATACTGCAAAGCTCCATCATTTTCATTTAATGTTATTAGAAAATCATCGCAAATATCATGATCTACTGTATCTTTTCAAAATTATCCACTCGCATATCGACTCTCCTTGCTTACTTTATCTTATTAATCTAAATATAAAGCCTAGACCTCGGCAACCCTTTCAGAACATTTTCGCCCTACAAGTCCATTCAAACAACACTTCTTATTATAACCCCGTTGTCAGAATGTGTCGCCTATTTAACGATTTATTGATTAAATACAGTGATAAAATTGATATCTTTAACAATAATCAAAATAAATTCAAGAATGCAGCTTTGGCCACTCTTTCATTAGAGTGTGCCGAAAACTCTTATTGGTTAGTTCATTAATTCTGCACTCTCTTCGAGTCTTAACTCGAAGTGACTTACTGTAATAAAATAATTGTAGGAGTACACCTAAGTTCCAAGTAAATGTTAACTTTAATCACCTACTACTAGTTAAGCCTGGTTACACGCTATCTACATAACTTTCCTGTTCAATGCATTCTGTGTACGCATGTTTTGGGGTACTGTCTAGCTCATAATTTAATAGTATTTATGCCTGTAAATTATCGATTGTACTCTGTTTTGTGTACCTAATAAACAAATAAAATAAAATATAAAACAAAATGAAATTGTGGTAATAAACTACATAATTCTTCTCCTTAATACGGAACTCAGCCTGTTACTGCGGCACCTTCAGAGGCGCGTCATGGCTCAAGCTGCTGATGTGGTGCCTTCCATGGCGCATCACGGCTCAGACCACTGATGCGGCGCCTTCCGTGGCGCATCACGACTCAGGCCGCTGGTGCGGCGCCTTCTATGGCGCATCCCGACTCAGGCCGCTGCGCTGGTGCGGCGCCTCCCGTGACGCATCACTGCTCATGCTGCTGATGCGGTGCGTCACGGCTGTGTCCTGTGGCACCTTCTGCGGTGCATCGCTACTAACTTTGCCTGGAGTTTTAAGGATCTGAAACTCGTCATAAAATTTACAGATCTGCAAGCACACTGTGAATAAATCTATTATCATTCATCTGCTTTATATCTAGTTGAAATGAATAGGTTTTCCAATTGTGAAATAATTAAAAAGTAACAATGTATTCCAAAAATATAAAACACTAAATGTACACTATCCACGGCATTTGGACGAGTTCTCTGTACTTAGTCTTGCGCTTTAAATACTACAAAAGATACGTTTAACTTAGCTCAGTAAATGCATGAAAACGCCATCATAAATCCTGACAGCGAAGAACTTATTTACTTGAATTCCTCCATGCCATGCCCTGCCATGGTACTGCAGGCACGAACATGATTGTACTGTCATATTCTCATTGTTTTTGCTGAAATGTAAACATCTTATCGACAGAGACTGTTTCGGTGCGTAACCAATCTAATGGTTCAGGTTTATGACGTATTAACTTAATTTGGAATCTTGGTTCAATTTTTATTTTTTTATTGAAAACTGATTCAGTTGTAAAGCTGAACTGTAAAATTGTAATTGAACTCCTATAACTGCAATTCATCTTTAGTTAATCTTAAGTTAATATTTTATAAATGTTTTATAAATCGCTAATCTTTAATTTATAATTAGTTCATATTTAATTCATCTTAAATTCATCTTAAATTCATCTTAAATTCATCTTAAATTCATCTTAAATTCATCTTAAATTCATCTTAAATTCATCTTAAATTCATCTTAAATTCATCTTAAATTCATCTTAAATTCATCTTAAATTCATCTTAAATTCATCTTAAATTCATCTTAAATTCATCTAAAATTCATCTAAAATTCATCTTAAATTCATCTAAAATTCATCTAAAATTCATCTTAAATTCATCTTAAATTCATCTTAAATTAATCTTAAATTCGTCTTAAATTCATCTTAAATTCGTCTTAAATTCATCTTAAATTCATCTTAAATTCATCTTAAATTCATCTTAAATTCATCTGTAATTCATTTGTAATTCATCATTATTTCATTTGTAATTCATAATTAATTCATCGTTTTTTCATCTTTTATTATAATATCCTCACTCGACACTGGCAATACTGAACGAATTTGTATACTTGGAATCCAAAACATTAATTTTAAACTCAAATAACTTTAACTCTAATCCAGCTTAACTTTTACTCATATCCAAAAACTTATATAATCTTAACCCAAAATCTTTACTTTTAATCCAAATCCAAAAAATGATCTTCAGCTTTTCAAACATTTTTTCTTTTAAACTTTTTGATCAATTTGAACATTTTGAACATTTTGAACATTTTGAACATTTTGAACATTTTGAACATTTTGAACATTTTGAACATATTGAACATATTGAACATTTTGAACATTTTGAACATTTTGAACATTTTGAACATTTTGACCATTTTGAACATTTTGAACATTTTGAACATTTTGAACATTTTGAACATTTTGAACATTTTGAACATTTTGAACATTTTGAACATTTTGAACATTTTGAACATTTTGAACATTTTGAACATTTTGAACATTTTGAACTTTTTGAACTTTTTGAACTTTGACCAAACAGATCTCGCATGGTTCCAAACATAATTTCAACTTCTAAGGCGTACATAGTCAAACTGAACTCGCTTGGTTTCAAAATCAATTTCAACTTCTAAGGCGTACATAGTCAAACTGAACTCGCTTGGTTTCAAAATCAATTTCAACTTCTAAGGCGTACATAGTCAAACTGAACTCGCTTGGTTTCAAAATCAATTTCAACTTCTAAGGCGTACATAGTCAAACTGAACTCGCTTGGTTTCAAAATCAATTTCAACTTCTAAGGCGTACATAGTCAAACTGAACTCGCTTGGTTTCAAAATCAATTTCAACTTCTAAGGCGTACATAGTCAACTGAACTCACTTGGTTTCAAAATCAATTTCATCTTCTAAGGCGTACCTACATAGCCAAACTGAACTCACTTGGTTCCAAAATCAATTTCATCTTCTTAGGTGAAAATAGCCAAACTGTACTCACTTGGTTCCAAAATTAATCTTTACTTCTATGGCGTACATAGCCAAACACAGATCCCAAAACACTTTCTTTAGTCGAGCAGTAATTACGTTCAATGGCCTGGTTAACGTCCCCAAACTAGATCTGTTTGCTCAAAACCACCAAGAATTGCTACTAACATTTTGTCAAAATGCTGTTTCGAGGAGACTCCCCAGGTTCCATATGCTTTTTTTTTTTTTTTTTTTCTTATTGTACTTTTTGTTTTTCTGTTTTAATTGTAATTTCTTAAAAAAATTGTATCTTCATTTTATAGTTTGTCTACCTTAGTCTCTCATTACTTAATATCATTTTTTTTTTTTTTTTAGCTCCAATAGTCTCACTATGTGAAACCTGTTTAATGGACCCTAGTTGTCGTTTTAAATTATCAATTAGATTATAAGTATCTGCTGATTGTTTACCTAAGAAATAAAAATAAATAAATAGTCTACAATTTTGATAGCATTAGCTCACTTTGCTTCAAAAACTCGCTTCGGTAGGCTTGATCATGATCATTAACTTGCTTATTTTAAATCCAGCATGGTTAGACATTTGCAGTTAGAGGCTACTCAAACTTTACTGAGCTGCTATGGTATTAGCAGTACATGAATAGTTGTAGCACTATCGGATAGCCCCTATATCAAATTTATGGTTAGGCTCGGTCCATGACAAAGACCGTACCGGCTTTTATGAAATTCAAGATTGTGCTCGGTCTTTGCTATTTACGGCCACTTTATTATGAAACTTTATTCAATCACTCATTTTTGATGTTAAGTAAATTATAAGAAATAAATATTTCCAGAAACCTACCAAATTATAATTTCAACATAACCCAGCCAATAACACCCTGCTTATGCCAACAGAGATTCTAATTTATTTAAGGGTATTTATTTAATTTTGTACATAGGCTACATCGGCACAATGGCGACTATTAGCATGGACATAAAAATGTTTGTTTATGGTTCTAGACAGGAAAGTAGGCCTTGCCTAAGTACCCAACAGTTCTGCATATCAAAAAGTAACAAGAATGCTACAGAGGACCGACTTGCGTTTAACACTCAAGCTTGTTTTTTACACTCAAGTACCTTCACTTAATTTCATACACGGTAACACGAGTCATGTGTTATCAGAGGCTAACCAATAAAATGATCATCGTAATGCATAATAATGTAAAACTATTTGCTGTTATTAAGTTCGTTAATATTTTTAAAATATCTTTCGTTAAACTTAGCGTATATTCCAAAAATTAAGTGAATGTCAATTGATTGAAATGGAACAGCTTAACTAAGTAGTCAAAGTCGTTAAATATTAGGTGCAGGCCATTTCATGTTCGGATGAGCGGCTAATATCAAATTTCATATGATTCCACACACATTTTAGGGTAGGCATAACCTAATAAATAAATTTAAAAGAAAAGACCGATAATCTAAGAATAATGTTAGATTGTGGGTATCTCGTAAACGGTGCGTCGTAGCACAAAAATGACGAAAATTTCATCCCCCTATGAAACCCCACAACACATGGTAACAATGCTTCAGAGCAAGTTTTTTTTTTGTTTGAGTACCCTCTTTAAATTTTCTCAAGAAAAATTTAAATATTTTATCAAAGATCCATTAATTCAATTAAGTTTAATTACACATTATCCATCATGCAATAAACGTCATCAGAACAATAAAATTGGGCGTGTACTTACCACTTCGGAGATGTAATAAAACTCCCACTGTTGTCCAATCAAACTATATTGTTCACTTCCTTCTACGTTACAATCTCTCTAGTACTTCACAAATTACCAACTCTAAGCCACGTGGTTTTACAAAGTAGCTTGCATTGCATGCGACCAACTCTTCCGAGCGCTCGTTCCAGAATGGCGATCGAGCAGTCGAGCCCGACCGCCATCTTTATCGCCGGAAGCGTTGCCAGTATGCAGTGCAGACATTTTGAATCAATCACCATTAATAATACTTTTACATAAACTAAACAAACAAACTAGTTCTTAAAACAGTTATCATGATTAATGACAATTAAAATCATTATTTATTTACAAACAAATTATTCAGATCCACAGACATATTTTAAATCAATCGATTCAACTGACTAACCATACATAATTGCCAACGGCATTTTCCATGAAGTTGACAGACTATTTTACAAACAAATATGACAAGTGTCATCAAATATCATAATAGTAATTTCTATTAAACCATTAAAATTAGAACCATTATTGAAATTCATCACACTTCTAACTACCTTGGAGGTAAGAATAACCCCACAAAGGTCAATAAGTTTAGAGTTCACAATTTTCCTTGATGCCCAACATAACGATACATTGTTTGGGATGGATTTCCTGGTAGCCGCGGGTATTGTGCTTAATTTCCATGCTGCCACCTGGTACTTTTCGGGTGAGCATGTCACATACCCAATGGAGTATGAAAACCCAACCAGGCCAAATCAGTTCGTTGCTGCCGCAGATTTTTTGAGTGCTGATGATGGTAGACAGCAGCTGTCCAATTCGTTGCAAGACAATGGCAACAATCTTAAACTGCAGGGGGAGCCTTCACCTTCGTGTAGGCCCTTGCACATTTCAATTTTGTCTCTCTCAGACGTTAGGGACCCGTTGAAAATGTCTCAGGACATTCGCAAGGAGGTATCAGACGCTTCTCGTCATTCAGACAACGTCATAGGGAAGCGCCATAGGGATTTACCCCTATTTAGCCCTCCGTTCAACTCCACTGTCCCAGTAAGGTCTAAAAGGCGCAGAGGGAGACCACGCTGTAGAGTTTTAAGTCCCAAGTTGGACCCGGGACGTGTTCCCAACTTGGAGGGGGAGTATGTAGCACGCCACCTATTTTCTAAGCCGGTCACCGGATATATGGGTGGACTGCGCGACTGCAGCGACATGCTTGCCTCAGCGGTGCGTTCCTAAAAACTAAACGACCCCAGCGCCACCTATCGGGACGCTGGGTGAAACGAGACGGCCGGCGCGATACCGCGAATGATCATTGTCCGCGCATTACTTTTACGTGTTACATTGTTTTATCTCTGTATTTCTTATTGTATTCGTGTCTATTTTACTTCATTATACATCTGAACATCCAGTGAGTGTTTGCAGTCTTCCTGAACCCCCAAGAACCCAAGTAGCCAGCCGGGCAACATTAAAATATTGGTGCATAGATATTCCATGCAGTAGTCGTATCTACCCAAACGATAAACTTCTTGTAGTCAGGTAATTAGTAGGTCTAGGTACCCTGCACACAAACAGAACAGATAGATAAAGAAGACTACTGTTCGTCATATGCCGTCGTCTCTCATACCGTTCCAGAAAGAATAAAAAGGTTCAACTATGTTTTGACACACCAAAACGTAGAAATGAAAACTATCACAGAGAAACCCCTTGTCTGTATTCCTAGAGAAAACACCACTTCGCATGTTCCTCATTCAAATGACGTTATTTTATGTGAAAATTAAATAAAATAGGTACCTACATATTTTTTTTCGATGAATGCTTTTATTTTAGTGTACTCAAAAATAGTGAGGTGCGTGAAATTTCTCATATTTACTCAATTCACACTACGCCCCACGTAGTAAAGCAAATTAAAATAACAGTAACACACCAAGAAGGTTCCATCCGAGTCTGAGTTTTTAACAAATTAAAAAATCGGTTGTCTGTAAAGTCGGTTTACTGACGATAGTTGAACGTGATAACGTCATAAGAAAATACTGATGGAATGGTTGCATTTTTCAAAAGAAAATTTTAGTTTTACTGAATTGAATTGAATGTGAATGAAACTGAATGATACTGAATGAAACTGAATGAAACTGAATGAAACTGAATGAAACTGAATGAAACTGAATGAAACTGAATGAAACTGAATGAAACTGAATGAAACTGAATGAAACTGAATGAAACTTAATGGAACTGAATAAAACTGAATGATAATCCGGACCCAGACCCGGACCCGCACCCCGACTGAACCCTTACCCTTACCCTCATTTACCCTTACCCTCATTTACCCTTACCCTCATTTACCCTTACCCTCATTTACCCTTACCCATTAACCCGGGCTCGGGCTCAGGTAAATGGAACGACGAAACGACGTAACGACGCATGAGTCATGTTTTTTCGTGCGTGCAGCCGGCTTCATCGATTTATAAGACGTTATCACGTCAAAAAGGTTGCATGATCAATTCGGCACTATGGAGGTGTAGAAGTAAATAGGTTTAATGATATTTTGAATTCACAAACTTAGTGCACACGAGATGTTCTAAATTCAATTTTACTTTACGGATAAAAACGGCTTTGCACTAAATATAAATACATTATCAACCATCAGAGCAAGAGAAATAAAACTTTAAAAATAATAACATTATATAATTAGTTAATCTCAAGTTTTCTTCTGTTACTCGATCGCCTCTTTGTTTGAATACTGCTGCTATTAATGAGGCATTACCGTGATGCTTGTATAGGGCACGTGCACAAGAGAATGAACCAAAATAAATGTAGCCAAAGTTATGAAAGTATTGTCCAAGGCGCGCCGGCTCGAGGCGACCTTTGTTACTGATGCGAGGTACGGGCGGCGCAACTCGCTCCAACGACTGCCGACGTTCGACGTTCGCTTTCGGAACGAGTACCCCGTGACGCCAGGATGTGGGGGGCGGGGGTGGAGGTGGGGGTGCGGGGGGGAGGGGGGGAGGCGGCGGCTCGAGGCACGTGAGCGCGCGTGGAGTGGAGGGCTCACTCCTTCACCAAACTGCTCCTCAAATATTATAAAAAGAACATTCATTAAATACTTCTCTAATTCCGACCTTATATAAAAACAGACACGAAATTAAAAAAAACTACCACGCGTGCGAACCCGGGTGCGGCTGCTAGTATTAATTGAACTTCAACTACAAATATTTGTTGACCGTTGAAGAGTTCCAGTAACCTTGATTGTAATGGTAGAGAGAGTCTGACCAACAAAAGCTGTCGACGCATTATTTTTGATATGGCAGTCATTAAAACTGACAATATTGATACATTGACGTCGTCGTGGATAATTTTGATATTTCAGCTCTATGAAACAATAGTACATTATTGCAAAGGCAGCGAAATAGGCAATTGCAGGTCGAGTATGAGTTTGAAGGCCGAGCCGCAGGCGAGGACTTCAATGATACAAGACAGGCAATTGCCATTTCGGCCGAGGCATATATAGTGCTTTTCTTAAAAAAAATGCAAGGAAATAAAAAAGGGTTTTTTACATAATAAATTTAATTTTTATTAACCAAATAACAACAAACTCCGCTTTACCGCCAATTTTTTTTTTTAATTTTACAGTTTGTGCCGAAAGGTAAACGCATCTGTGGCTATACAGCCACGAGAACGCAATGTGTACGATAGATGAAAGAGTTCTAAATTCAAACAGCACACCGTTTCATACAACATTGCCGGAGCGAGAACGCGCCGGGAAGTGATTTTGGTTTTTCAGTCTACGTAAATATGATACTTCGCGTGTTTTCTATTCAAAAGTAATGACAATATTTCCGCGCATGTTTAAGAAAAATAAATATGTTTGGTGAAAGATAATAGGCATGCAGTTGTTTACAAAGCAGAAGTACTTTCTCTCTAATTCTATTGTGCTCGTATGGAGTCAAGCGAAGAGAAAAGTAGCAAGCAAAAATATAAGAATACCCAGGTCTGAAATGCAAAATTAAATTATAAAGAATGTTTAACTGCTGATGAATGGAAGACAGAAGAAGAATCATGTACTAAATGTGTAAAATCAGTACAAAATAAGCGACCGAAAACGAGCTTGAACCATTCATAATACATGTTGATGCCAGCAGCAGCAGCAGCAGCAGCAGCAGCCAATAAAGAAACCAATAAAGCTCATTCAATATTATCAGGTAGAGTTTGAGGAATCTGATTTTAATTTAATTTTTCTTGAATCTCATAGCCCCTATTAGACGAATATGCTCCAATTAAAACTGAATAATATTTGACCTCTCTCGTTGTCTGGCAAAACAAACATTCGGTTTCCTTTCTTTTGTTTTATTGCGAATAACGTTCATCAGTTCTGTTGATGGTCTGTGCTGTGGTGGTTGCGAACCTAAGCCCGCCCTGAATGTGCCTGGTGCACGATGGTGAAACTGGCACTTGGACTCGCCTTGCTTACATTCCGTAGTGATCCTTGCCGTCTTTGAGGCCAATATTCATAACATTCATTGTTTTTCTAATACAAAAGCAGCATCCATCTTGGATCTGTTGATTGTGTTGTCTGAAGACGCTACTTGCATGGAGCTGCGTTAGGTTCATCGACAGCTCAAGTAGACGCAGGAGTATCCTCGCGGCGGCGGGCGGCGGGTGGCGGGCGGCGACGGTGGCGGCGGCGGAGCGGCCACGTGCGCGCGGCACGTTGCCGGCCAGCGAGCGGCACGTGGCAGCGCGCGTGCCGGCTCCAGCCCGCGCGCCATCTCCCGCAATGCTCGCTCGCTGCTCATCAGGAACGGTCGTTTCCGATCGCATCCGGACTCGGGAGCAGCGCAGCAACGATTGAGCGCCCCAAGTGTGACCGCGGGCCGGCCGGCCGGCCGCTGGACCGCCACGGATACATCGACATGGGCGCGGCGCTCCAGTGCACGCCTTGGGCCGGGGACCGCGCGCGCGAGTGGGCGCAGGCGGCCGGCAGCTCGCAGGGGGAGCGCTGCTTCGTGGCGCCCCAGCTGCCCCAGCCGCCATGGACGCCGCGGACGCCGCGCGCGTCTCCCCGCCGGCCGGCGATGCTGTCCACGCCGCCGCCGCTGCCGCTGCCGCCGCCGCCGCCGCCGCCGCCGCCGGTGCAAGGTACGGCCGCGGCCGGCGTCACTAGCTCGGTCCGCTCAGCCGCCGCCTCCGTCGCCTCATCCCTCATCCATTCGGATGTCATCGTATCACCAATTTGTTCGTTTTTGCACTAGCCTAAGACTAGTTAACAACCCGTAGGATGTATGTAAAATAGCAGTTTTTTTCTCGGTCTGGGTGTTATATTGTATGCAAGTGTATTTATATAAAATAAGTATAATAATATATGTATTATATCAAGTACTAGTGGAATCCCGCGCCACTTCGTTCGTGTTATTTTTTTGCCATAGGTACAAACTTAAACCCCCGCTGCACCCCTTTATGGTTGAGTTTCGGAAAACCCTTTCTTAGTGACACTTTACACTACGCCAGAAATGTACCCTCCAAATGTCATACTCCTAGGTGCATTCGTTTAAGTTGTGCATTGATTGTCAGTCAGTCACACAGTAACTTAAGTTCCCATATTACAAACTCTGCTTAGTTTGGGGCTACTCGTAGGAAGTGTTGCGTGGAATGTACATTCTATAAAATCAATATGCAACACGATGCACGAAAATCTAAACAATAGGGCGTACCTATGAGAAGATAGGTAGTAAGTAAATAAGGGAAGTTGGAAATGACACCACGAGCAAGTAAGATATTGTGAATGGGCCGAGTAGTTAGAGTAGGTAGTAGACTAGAAGATGGTGCCCGATGCGCATACGACGTGGTGTAGGTAGTCGAGGAGCGAGCCGGGGCGCGGGGCTGCGATAGTGTTAGCTGTGGGCGGCGGCGGCGCGGCTGCGATGCCGCCCTACACCGCGGCGCGGCGCGCGGCATGCGGCATGCGGCATGCGGCATGCGGCATGCGGCATGCGGCACCATCGCGCCGCGCCGCAGGATCCTCGCATTCTATTATCATGCATGAGGTTACGGCCTTGCTTCTTTATTCCAGACTGTCGTCGTAGGTTACTTACATATTAATTAGTAGGTACGGTGATGCGCACAAAAGATCAAAAATCAATATTTAAACTATCTTCCGTTCAAATTCATAATAGAATAAGGTAATTGTTGATACAAAGAGGCATTTCCTGGATTCAACTGGTATCTACTTATACTGGTTATATATTATGAAACAATCTCCGCATCTACCCTCGCATACATGCATCCACAAGCAGAGCGACATCCCCTCACGTTTCAGGCACAATCATATATAAGTTTTTACGAGTTTGTTAAGTTGTACGAATTATTGTTACATTCTTACTTTTCCTCTTTTGTTTTTAAATGTATTTTCATATCTTTTCACCTTTTGTATTTAACTTCACCACTTGTTCTTGTTTAAATATTGTTCAATTTATATTTGATTTGCTTTTCTTCTTTTATTTTTTAATTGAATTTTTATTTTATTTAATCTGCTACTCATATACATACATATTATACATATACTTCACTTCAACACTTGTTTATTATATTCTGAAATGTGTGTAAATATATACATAATAATATATTAGACCACCACTCTCGAGAGTGGTGCCACGGAAGACCAGCGCTATAGTGTTCCATTTTATTGTCAACACTTGCTATACTATTGCTATTTATTTATTTATTGATATTGTACTATCTGTATCACTAATCAAGTATAATTGCTAAGATCAAAATCATCTGAAGCCAACTCTGTTAGGTAAAATAAATAAAGTGTCGCCAGCACCACTACCCAGATTCATTACCAAACGCAATGCTTACGCGCACTTTGGAACACAACTGTTACTGTTCGCTACCCGCGGTCTGACCAGCGGACTCAACCTCCCCTACGACGGAACTACTATCTTGTAGTCCAAGTCTAATTAAATATCAGTTGTATCACAAGGAAACGTCTTAAAGCTAGGTGAGTCTAGCTAGTCTAGTCTAGTCTAGTCTGGAGAGTTTCGGTCTAGTTCTCCCGCGGTGACTATAGCCTTATTGGGGAGCTTTCTTATTGTGTTATTCATTCTTTGTTATTGATAACGTTACCAATTTTGCCATAGATCGATTAATCCTTTAATTTTGTTTTCGATTATTAAATTAGAATCGCAGGGTTTTGCAAGCTCTTTTTAGGGTTCCGTAGCCAAATGGCAAAAACGGAATCCTTATAGATTCGTCATGTCTGTCTGTCTGTCCGTCCGTATGTCACAGCCATTTTTCTCCGAAACCGTAAGAGCTAGACTGATGAAACTTGGCAAGTAGATGTATTCTGTGAACCGCATTAAGATTTTTACACAAAAATAGAAAAAAAAACTATAAATTTTGGGGTCCCCATACTTAAAACTGAAACTCAAAAAATTTTTTTTCATCGAACCCATACGTGTGGGGTATCTATGAATAGGTCTTCAAAAATGATGTTGAGGTTTCCAATATTGGTTTTTATCTAAACTGAATAGTTTGCGCGAGAGACACTTCCAAAGTGGAAAAAAGTTGGTCCTCCCCCCTCTAACTTCTAAAATAAGAGAATGATAAAACTAAAAAAAATATAATATGTTGTACATTACTATGCAACCTTTCAACGATATTTAGTTTGAACAAGATCTAGTCAGTAGTTTTTTTTTTATGCGTCATAAATCGTAAACCGCAATTTACCTTTCGACGAACTACAAGAACCTTTATATTATGTTACTTGATGCTACGGAACCCTTCATGGGCGAGTCCGACTCGCACTTGGCTGCTTTTTTCTTTAACGAGAGGTACATATTGTGTTTTACATATTTCTATTTTCCTATATTTTGTTCCTTTTTGCTGCTCTACTGCTATCTCTACTACTCTACTAGTGCTGGATTATCCAGAAATAGGTGGGTTGTCAATCGTTTGATTTTTCATTTTGTTTGGTATTTGGTTCACAAACAGTTAATTATGTTGTATTTTAAATTGTCTATTTTCGTTATGTAAGTAAACAAATTGTGAAAAAATAATACTTATGCTGTTATTGTTTTCATAAAAATCGAGTGACTCCTTTCACAACTTTTCCGTAAGGGTCATGCTACACGGGCGGTTCTCCCGCCGCGGGAATCCGCTTCTGAACCGCATTAAACCCAATTCTATGGACATTGTATGCTACAAACTACACGGCGCGGTTTCCCGCCGCGGTTTGCAGGCGGGAGAAATTCGACCGCCGCATGCAGCGTCAAACCGCCGCTGTTTACCGCCGTTCTAAACTACACGGGCGGTTATCCGCTATTGCGTTATTGTGCGCGGGATTTTCTCGGTCGCTCGTCGTTCGTGCACTTGCGTTCCCATGTTGCGGGTCCATGTTGAAATGAACAAAAGACAGCGAAAAACCGCGTCCCGTATATTTTAATGGTCTGCGGAAGCTTTGTCGAGCGGATGCCCGTGGCGGGAGAACCGCCCGTGTAGCATGACCCTAACTCTCGTGGTTTCGGACTTGGCCATCACCACGTGTGGATTGGCGCACAATTTACTACTCGTAATTATTTTATCGAAAGCGCCGGGTTAATTTAATTTCAAATTCAGTCATTTGTTTTAGATAGTTTTTAAGGCTTGCGCAAATCTAGCGCGATGGCGATAATGATCAGTGAAACGCTGTTCAATATGACAGGGATATTTGGCAGCGTTTCACTGCCGCCATCGCCATCGCGCTACATGTGCGCGAGCTTTCCGTCGATATAAAAATTAATAATTTTTCGTGATATTTACGAGCTATTGCGATGCGATAGTAATAAATAAATAAATATTGTGGACAATTCACACAACACTACCCAGCCCCAAACTAACCTGCTTATATAGCCAAGATAGTGCTCGGACTACGGATTTCTATATTATAATTTGTATAACAGTAGAGGCGCCTACGCCCTACGCGGCCGTTGCTCAAACGGCATTGTAGTAAGTACTGGGAACCAGTGCTTGTGCAGCGTTATAAAGAGGAGTCCTATATGATAATATAGCTAGCCGCGGGTAAACGGCCTGCAATGTGGAAGACGATGTCGGTGCTAAATCATACATAATAATATCACCAGCCTACACGTCATCATATAAAGTGGCCTCTTTAATACACTTCCAGGAAATACTTTCCACAATGTCCATTCCATGAGCGGACCACTAGACGTACGGAGACGAGGCATCCATGCATGGTCGATGCACCTTGTTCCCGCACTAAGCGCGCCGCCTCCACTTTTATAAAGCGGACAGACAATGAGTGGAACTCGTTGCCGGCCTCTATTTTTCCGAATACCTATAATTTGGGAGTTTTCAAAAAAAGAGTGAATAGGTATCTTCTAGGTGAGCGCGCTACACCATCGATTGCATCATCACTTAACATCAGGTGAGATTGCGGTCAAGCGCTATTAATAGTAAAAATCCTGTATCCTTAAAGGTTTGCTGGAAGAGAACTCTTTTTAGGGTTAAGCTCGCATTTGTGTCTTAACTTTAAGTTTTCTAAATGTTGTCTATGTGTGTGCAATAAAGAATAAAGAAGGTTTTGTAATAAAGAAGGTAAAAAAAAAACTTAATAACTGTACCTAAGGTTATTATATTATATTATATTATAATATAAATAGTGCGAGCCCCGGGGCCGGTAATAATAAATAAATATTTAACTGCTATATTTCGGCAGTAGGCTTTATTTGGTAGCATCGTCAAGGACTATCTCGTGCGTGAGAGAAGTATATATTATCGTAGTTACCATAAGCGCACGAATTACCTCGTCCAAAACTAGTAATCTAAGTTATTGGGGTAGGTAGATGGATATAATTATATAAATGAGATGCGTGGTTCCGTAGCGTCGCTCCGCTGGCAGCGCCCTCTGTGTGCCCCCGCTCGGCTGCGCTGCGATGCCCAAATCATAGATGGCACTAGCTATTGTAGAAATTAAAAAGTCCTTAGGCCTTGTACACATTCTAAGCGTTCTGCGAGGGCGATCAGTTTCACTGGACGCCCTCGCCATCGCTAGGGCGTTTGCGCAGGCCTTTACGCAAACGCCTTCATTTTTTATAACGCTTTTATTAGCTTCACCTGTATGTATGTATGTATGTATGTATGTAACCGACCCCTTTGAGCTCGATTTTGACCTACTTTGAACGATCAGATTTGATTCAAACTTTGCACACCTGTCAAAGGTCGATGACAATGCAATAATATGAAAAAAAAAAGAAAAAAATAAAAAAAACTAAAAAGTGAAAAATAAATTATAGTTTAAAAAACTAAAAAAAACGCTTTTATAACTAATTGAACTAAAAAGTTAAAAATAAAACTGTAATAATCAATTGAAAAATTTATATTATTGTACAAAAAGCGTGGGGGGCTTGATTTTGATTGTTGTAAATATTTTATCATTTGTCTGTTATATCTGAAGTTATTATAAAAAGCACCCCACGCTTTTTTGTACAATAATATAAATTTTTCAATTGATTATTACAGTTTTATTTTTAACTTTTTAGTTCAATTAGTTATAAAAGCGTTTTTTTTAGTTTTTTAAACTATAATTTATTTACCTAAATAATATGATGATTATGATTATAACTGAAACAGTTCTTCATTTTGAGGGTTCCGAAGTGAAACAAAGGACCCTAAGCTATGAGTTTCGCTCTGTCCTTGCTCGCCGTCGTTTTACTTGTAAATCATGAATACTTATCATATCACACGCAATCACACCGAAGACGGACGGACGAGCTGAACGACACTACAAGGGTTCTTTTTAGAACCCTAAAAATGAAGATTTTGGAACCCTAAAAATGAGTTTTACAAAGAAGTTAAAAATGTATTTAACAATCCACACAAAACTATCTAGCCCCTAACTAAGCAGAGCTTGTACTATGGGACCAGAAGCTTATACTATTATCACATTTTTTTGTAAATTCCTACATTTTAGAATACTGATCAAAATGCAATCGGATTAAACCAACTACTAAAACTAAACTAATCGAGTTGACTTGCATTGACTGAGTTGGGACCTATTTGCAAGAACCTGTTTAGTTATATAAGTTATGTGTAACCTATTTTAGTTTACAAGGTTTCAAATAAACGGATTGATTCGATTTAAATACACGAAGCTTGTGATTATTATTAATAAGTTCAGTGATTTCTAGAAATATATAATAATGTTATGCGTGCGCGTTGAGTTGTTTGACGGTGGTCCACGTGTCAACAATGACTCCGGTCCTGGAGCCAGCTAACGAACACATCAACTTACATATAATTATTTTGTGTAGAACGACCAGTTTCAACAATAGAGCACAATCAGTACGACACGAGAGTGGTGGCCGACTCGAGTGTGCGCCGAGCGCCGCAGTCCGGTGCGGGGTGCGGGGTGCGGGGTGCGGGCGCCACCCGCGGGTACGGGGCGCCGCGCGGGGCGGCACGCATCGGCGGCGGCACGCGATCTCGTAACCGGTAGCGCATCGTCATCGTAACTTCCTCGTGTGCACCTACTCTACTACCACTGCACTCTACTCATCATATCCATATCAAGTTCCGCCACATATCCGGCAAGCGAGCAGCGCCGCGCCCCGTACCTCCATTCCCAGTTTTCGACATCATTTGTCGTTAGCTTCCCGCAAAATAAGTTATCGTTATCAATATAATATCACCGTCGCCTTTGCAGTTTGCTAACGATTACTCATTTAGCGGGAAGCTGACGACTAATAATGTTGAACGCACAGAATAGAACTACCGGTGAAAGTTCCGAGCGAGCGCGTCACTCGCTCGCTTCCTAGTGCGGCGCGTCACCAGGCGACTCTCCCTCCCTCCCTCCCTCTCTCCCGCCTCCTAGCAGTACACTACACTACACTACACTACAGTACAGTGTAGCTCCACCTACATGCTATCTGGATGGAGGTCCCCCAGAGAGCCTCCACCAGTGTCTGTGACTTCCCGCACCAGCCCTGCCTTTATAACTAGACATCGTATCATTATGCATTAATGTTTAAACAGACCATGTGCAGGGTGTATCTGGAGGGGTGCATTAAGGGTGGCGAGCGATAGGCGATAGGTGAGCTCAGTGCCATCCATTGAGCCCTCCGTACGGCCCCGAGCGGTCACGTGGTCAGGCTTCGAGCTTACCTGAACGAATAGGCCACCAGCCGTAGGTTTTTGTTTCCTAGTAGCTCAATAGTAGCCTTTCCTTTTATTATATAATTTTGAGTCGTTAATATTGATCAAATTAGAAATAAACAATCTTTACAAAATAAATCAGCAAATAAAATTATTCAACGGAACTTTAAAGGCTCCCAGACAAAAATGTGTCGTTCGAAAGCGCGCGAGAGAGCTTCAATGACGTTTTGAATTCACATACTTGCGCACACGCACTCGATGCTCTAAATACCATTTTATTTTATCCTAGAGCGGATAAAACGGCCTTTACACTCGCTTTGAAGAGCACTTTGATTGTACACGAAATCAGGTGTTATCCAAATACACGGACGGCTAAATACCATTTGAAAGCTCTAGATTCTAGTTTACAAAACTGAGCCGGAACAGTTATTATAACTAAGTAGCGGCTGCCCGCGGCTTCGCTCGCCCCGTTCCCGTTACCGTTCTCGTTACTGTTTCCAGGTAAAAAAGTATCCTATGTCCTTCTCCTGGTCTAAGCTACCTCCGCACCAATTTTCACACAAATCGGTTCAGCCGTTCTTGAGGAAATATAAATAGTGTAACTAATGACTTTATTTTATATAATATAGATATATACATAGATAAGATATAAAAGATGTATACCTAGTACCTACATATGACGTCGGCATCGTGACTTTTAATAATGGAGAACAAATTGATAGCTGATAACCCCGATGATGAGTCGTAAAAATGGTAGCCTGCAAATAAATACTTGTCACCTTTCAAATGTTAAACTGCGAGAGAAAGCAGCCTCCCCCCCTCCTCCCCCCTCGCCCCCCGCGCCGCACCGCGCCGCACGACACACAGCATGCACAGCTCAAGCTCAAACACTAGACAGTAGTAGTCCACTGCTGCACATAGGCCTCCTCCATACATTACCATGGAGAAGCCGGCGCGCGGCGGGTAGACGTCCTACATTCCGCCTTCTCATAACATTTAGTTGGCATCGTGTGAACGGAGGGCTTGTGAAGGAAGCGAGCACCGCCGCAGGCCAGCACGGCACAGCACAGCGCAGGCGCAGGCGCAGGCGCAGGCGCAGGCGCAGGCGCAGGCGCGATGCAGGTGCTGGCACGCCGCCAAGCTCCTGCACCTGTGCTCTGTACTCTGTAGGTACAGTACAGTACAGTACAGTACACAATGGTGACATTGTTCGCTGCACAATAGTGGCACCTGTCCCAGCGACCCACCGGCACCGGCCGGCATCGGCTCGTCGTGTGCCTCGTCCGTACCTACTCCAGCCGGGAACCAGCAGTGCAGTGTCTCGGGTTCAAGAGTGCCAGCCAAATTACTGGCACAAGAGCCTGAACATCTGTATGGCTCAAGTTGATGGACGCGACGCCAGGCAGGGCATCGTAGAGCACGTTCCTGATTTGCGAAACCTACGAGGCGATGCTTTGTTATAGACAACTTAACATGAGATGGGCCATGATTATGATTGTTCCAGCAGCTACTTGTATTAACAACTGGGCGAGTCTTCATCTTTGTGATAGACTACCTGTAGGCCTACCGCTGTGGTAACCACTGACAAAATCAGAGCCGGACCGAGCTTGTGCTACTACCATGTTTGAATGGAAATAACTGTAGAATACATAAATGGGGACAGGCACGTCTAACTTATATAAGGGCGTTGTTTTAGCGTCCTTCTTCTATATGAGGTTTAGCTATGTAGGTATCTGCAACCTGTCGAACATAGGTTATATTGATTGGATACATGATTAGCGGACAACCCCGCCACTAACTGTAAAATACAATACATACATTGCACAACAATACATAACACTAGGTAATATTATAAAACAAAACCGTCACCGTCTTGGCACGGTACCTGAAACATATTGAATTCAACGAATATGTACATACAAATAATGAATACTGATAATATTATTGTAATCACTTTACTAATTAGAAGAAGAATCGAACGGATCAGTAGTAAGTACATACCTATGAGGAGTCGTGAGTGCGAACTGAACCCTCGTCAATACAATCATGCTTATTGCAAAACATCAAATAAGTAGTCAGATACCGGTTTTATCTTATGTTTAACGAAGTCCAAGGACAACGAATGATCTCTCGCTGCTCCAAGTATCTGATATAGCGGCTCCTACTATGTTTTAATCTATTATTATAGAGGTTTCAATCGCAGCTTTCCTCAAAGTTTATGACTATTATTAATTACTTATTTATTTAATGAATTGGAACGGTGTGCAACTATGCACCGGCCAGCCCGGCTTAAAGTATATCCTTACCCATCCGGGACGGGACAGGGACGTGTTGCGCTATGGCTATCTAAATAACATCAGCGCCTGCATTGAGTACGTCCGGCACACGCCCCGCGCCCCGCGCCCGCGACGGAGCTTCAGGGTCAGGGCCGACGCCGTAACGTGACGTGTATAGGTATAGTGTTCTGATTCTATTCCGTGGCGTGCATATGTGTTCATATTGTTTCCTTGCAATTTGTTGACTTTTTTGTTGGTGAACATGAATGATGACTGATGAGTTATTAATATAGACTGTACGCGTATATAACGTATTGTACGACTTGTCTTACCCGAGGTACAAAAACCGAATATGGGATGAGATCGGACGAAAATTAAGATACAAAATAAATATATGTAATAAACTTGATGAGATTGATGAAGCTATAATTATACTCGGTCAATGTAATAGGATATAATATATGTAGTAAGAGGCGGGTCTAGTCTAGGAGAAAAGGATGGCCTCGTCCTCGTCGGAAGGCAGCGCCTGACGGGACGCGGATGCTCGCTGTTGGCACGGTGTCGGCCGCGTGCCTGCCGCGCCGCGGATGTGAGGGGATACTGCCAGTCGGATGTTCAATGAACCGCCGTCTGTCCCGCGCCCGCGCCGTCTGTCCCGCGCCCGCGCCGTCTGTCCCGCGCCGCGCGCCGTCTGTCCCGCGCCCGCGCCGTCTGTCCCGCGCCCGCGCCGTCTGTCCCGCGCCGCGCGCCGTCTGTCCCGCGCCCGCGCCGTCTGTCCCGCGCCCCGCCCGCGCCCGACTCGAGCGCGCTCCTTCCAAGAGAAGGCTGCGGTATCCATATTTACTAACTTACTACCTTATCATTCAAATTCAAGAAAATAATATATTCGGCTACATCACCTGACGACGCTTTACGTTCCTATTGAATGGCTTCGGACGAGTTTAGGTCTTTGTGCTCCTGTGAAATGAGGATCGCTTTGAAACGACTCAAAGCGAAGAACTTCCAGTGTGGAGCCACTGCAACTTACGGTAGAACCGTTCGCCAAACGTATCCTCCATAGTACTCCACGTAAGCATTGAGCCTGCTTGATGAGCCAGATGCCGACACGATGGAGCCACTCCACTCACACGGAGCCTGCCGTCTGACCGAACACGAACCTCAGCCTATATTCCAACAAAATATTTATAGCAATATTGTGGAACAAATAACGTAACATCAATTGAACCGCACATTCATATAAACTACCATACCATAAGACCATAAAACATGTCAAGAGTCAGAATAGTTCGATTACCAGATCACTTCGCTAATGGCAGCCCCCTCCTACCCCTCCCGCCCCCCAAACGAGAGTGAAACTAAGTAAAATATGTATCTATGTTAATGCGCATTAATTGGCGGCGTGAATATTTTCTCGCAAGTTTGGGCGAATGTGAAAGTGCTTACTCTTTCGAGAAAAGAAAAGTTGTTCATTTTTAGTAGAAGGCCGTGTCCCCCGCTCGGCCGCTTCCCCGCTGCCCCGCTACCCCGCTACCCTCCCTTCCGTATGAAAGTGAAATTGAAATTGAACTGCGGAATGTCGGTGTGTGTGTGCGGGCTGCTCCGACGGCACCACACTCCAGCAGGGCACGGGGCACGGGGCACAGGGCACGGGGCACGGGGCACACGGCACAGGGTACCAGCATGTAGTAGTAGTACTTGTTTAGAAGCGTATCTGCAGCGTAGCGGTGGCGAGCGCGGGTCAAGTTCGAGATCGGCGCGTCGCTGCCGATACCGCCGCGACCGCCGCGAGGTTATCGCCTCACCTCGACATTATATAGGCACTGCCGTTATTTATGATTGAGAGGACGTTTATTTCAGACAAGATTACTGTTATAAGTTAATACTACTAATACTACTTGCTACTGTCATGCTTCTTTGTCAATGGTTCTTTGGAAGCGAGTGCGGTGAATAGAATTGAGATGCCCTTCAAAGAGGCTCATTTCGTACACCTGAATAAACTGTTTCCTGTGATGTCGATATGTGCGACGCGCGCGGTGAGTGCTTGCATTGCAGCCCTAGCACAGGCACAATATGGATCCTGCAGCTCGTGTTGCAGCGTGACCTAGCCGTGCGTGACCTAGCTACTTCTCTAGGCCGCTCACTACGCACGCCTGTGACGATGGATGTTACGATTTGCTTGCAGGACGTGCGTGCTTGTGCCGAGCCATGACCTCGTCCACCCACCAAAACGAAGAGGAACACCCCAAGGGTTATAGTCTGATATAACACACTAATTCCCGGCCCTAACCCCCTAGTGGGTATCCCTATAGGATTTTAACGTAAAGAGTTTTTATGTAAAAAAAACTAATTAAAAAAAAATGCTGCGGTCATGTGACTTTCTAAAGAGTATGAACTTAGCGGTTAGCAAACTTCTTTGAGCGGAATAATTAAACCACAACAACGCGGTGAGTTTCATATTTAAAATTTTAAAAGTCGACATAAATTGGCGGGATACTAATCTGCTCAGTACATATCTGTGACGGAATTTAAAATAAAACCTTTTTTTCAGAAACTTATTGATAAAGAAAATATCACCTCCAATTCATATTTCATATAAATCATATGAGGGTCATATTTTCTTTATTAATAAGTTTCTGAAAAAAAGGAAAACGTACGAGCACGTATATAGCAGATCTGGATTTTATGAGACAAAATGGTTACTCTAGTAGAGGCATTATCCAGGGAGGAAATAGGGGACTACGTTTGTATGGAGAGTCGCCTGTGTGATTCCCTCTTAAAAATGAGTTCAAGCGATTCTGAAATGTTGACACCAGATTCAATTGAAAACGAGGCAAATTGTGTTATTGAAAATCTTTTGCCAGAAATCTCAAAAGAAAGATTTTATAAACACATGCAATTATTTTATGAAGTGGCGAGCAGAAAAGAATATAAAATTGTTTTCCGAAAGTGTATTTCTTGCATATTTTAATGGACTGTGTAGCAAACTACAGCCTTCTACGCTATGGAGCCGATATTCAATGCTCAAGAGTACACTTAGTGTAAAACACAGTGTAAATTTGAAAAAAGCCATAATTTAACATCATTTTTGAAAAGACAGTCTCAGGTTTTCAAAAGCAGGAAATATAAACAACTAGTTTTATTTTCCTCATGTATTCGAAATGAAAAGTAGAGTATTTAACTCGGGTAGAAGAATCAATCCTACTCGGACTATACATATTATAGCCGCTCGCGCTGCGCTTAGGCGTCTAAATACCTCGGGAATTGATTCTTTCGACCCTCGGTTAACAATCTACTATTGTAGTAGCGACTCGTGCGGAGCTGGGGCGGATCGCTTGTGTATATTGTGATAAGTGCGAGTTTAGTCAACACATCCAATTCTAATAGTTGTCTTTGAAATTGCGAACACTTACTAATAAGTTCATGCAATTTTTTTTTAAGCTTTTACATATTATCGGGTACGCGCACGTAGTCATGAATCAATTCTTTCTAGAATAAAGTGGAAGATATATCGTTGGACAGTTGTTTATAAATATTATGTATGAGGTTGAATTAGTCATTTTTCAATTCAAAATGTTTGTTGGTGTTTATAAAGCTTCAAAGAGTTTATATTTGCTCTTCAAAGTTTTCAAGTCATACATCCTTACCACCTGGCTAATAAGTTAATTTTTGTTCAAAAGAAATGAAACGTGAAGGACGCGATAACTTGAACGAGCTTTATGCATTGCAGGAATAGAAGAGCTGATCGGTTCAAATGTAACCCGACAGCCAGACAGCCAGACAGATGGCAAATCTCGAAACTCGGACGCTTCGCTCGCTCTCTCACTTAATATAGGCCTAGGAAAGAGTAGTTTCATGAGAATTTGTTTTGAAATCGTAAAAGAACGTCATGGTGTTATGAGTGCGCGGGCGCACCTGGCTGCGCGCGTAAACACCATTGTTGCCGCTATCGCTATCGCTATCGCGCGCGCTGTCTTGGCCCTGGCGGGAACACCTGCTAGCGGCAGTACTGCAAGTGAATATGGACAACTCAATCTTGTTATTTTAAACATTAAAGATGTTTAATAAGGATATGGTCACAATAAGATGTTGTTAGGTTAGCTAATTACGTAATAACTTAAGACCGAGAGTCCCTTGACGACTCGGTACTACATGGATCTCATAACGTTTAACGCTAGAAGAACTGAGTTGCGGGCCTGGTTTTTATACAAGTTATGTTTATGTTGGCATCTCATTTGTTTGTAAGTATTCCAATCTATTCCATATAAGCGAGCAGTTGTCGGATGATGTAGATATTGAAAGGGAACGCAGGGCATTGTCAGTGAGCTGTAATATTATGTTGGCTCGCAGATTCGCATGTTGTACTTCGCACTCCTTAAAGCGTACTGTGCATCCTTCTACTCGTGCATCAGACCGGTGGTCCAAGTACACACAGAAATGGTACAATGCCTTGCGCATCCCGTACAGTACAACAACGGCTTCAGGATGCTGTAGGGGCTGCCACGGTATTGTACCTACCGCATCAGGGATGTTTGCGGAGGCGCGCACAGATCATTTGTATGCTATAATACGCATACGCCGGCGAACCGCTTCCCTGATGAGCCGCTTACGGGGAGGCACCCACAGCCTCCTGTAAGTCGTCGCCGAAGACATTATATACTCATGTTTAATGAGACACTGGCTGGCTGTGCTTGGGCCGATCTCTCGCCTAGTGTCCAAGACCAAGTCCGAAACCACGATAGTCAGGGAAAAGTCGTGAAAGGAGTCATGCCCTCGATTTATAAGAAAACAATAACGAAATTGATACCATAAAGAAGGTTATCGGCCACCGACCGTCTAGACGCCTGTCAGCACAAGCCTATCGACAGACTTGCAATCCTTGCGGTATTACACTTCACTTCACACTTGCACTGCACTGCACACTCTGGAGCCTGGACATACGTTTAGGTATGCGACCTCCTTCGCATCCGGGTACATAGTACATACCCCATGCATCAGTTATCCAAACATCATTATATACAAGAACAAAATAAGAGATTTATATAGATATACAGTACCACTGATTTATTACTTTGACATCCTATTTGTATATTTATACGGGATTACTAAGTTATTTATGCAGTTGGTGTGAGTACAAAAATGGACTCAAACTCAAACTCAATAATTTTTTATTCATTACGATGCAAGAATCACTTTGAAACGTCTTATAGCTAGGTGAGTCTAGGTGCCAGTTCCACGCGACCAAGCGTAGAAGAACAGGCAACAAACTACGTCTCGGTTCCTACTGTTTTTTTATATGATCCTTTTACAAATCAAAAATAGTCTAAAATAATAGCAGTGAAGTTCCAGTGTGGTGCCACTTCACTTAGTCAGACGTATGCAATGCAATAATACAAAAGCAAAAGTTTCAAAGACAGCACACGCTACGCTTCAAAGTTATACTATAGTATCTACACAGCTTATATAAAAATAAGATACGAAATAGTAGGTACAGACATTGCAAATCGACATGTTAGCTTCCTATGGGTAGAGTGACCGGGACATTGGGCCACGCAGTTTTATCATTCATATAGCTATCTAGAGTATAGTACGCTTTCTTTATTAAATTATTCTTAACATAGGCTTTAAACTTCCGAATAGGAAGCTTAGTTGCATTTTCCGGAAGTTTATTATAAAAGCGTACAGTGTTCCCCATAAAAGACCCATTTACCTTCTGCAGGCGAAATTTGGGAATATAAAGTTTATTTTTATTTCTAGTGTTAATATTATGTGAATCACAATTTTTCTGAAAGCTACAGATGTGTTTGTGAGTGTACAATAAGTTTTCATATATATATTGTGAAATTACTGTGAGGATATTAATTTCCTTAAATCGCTCTCTCAATGAGTCTCGAGATTTCATTTTATATATGGCACGTATGGCCCTTTTTTGTAAAACAAATATAGTTTGAATATCAGCTGCTTTCCCCCAGAGAAGGATACCGTAAGACATAACACTATGGAAGTAGCTGAAATAAACTAGCCTAGCTGTAGCTTCATCAGTAAGCCATCTTATAGTCCGAACTGCATATGCAGCCGAACTTAGTCTAGCTGCAAGTGCTTTGATTTGTGGCCCCCACTGCAATTTTTTGTCAATATTAAGTCCTAAGAAAATAGTAGAATCTACAAGGTTAAGTGACTCTCCATTAAGTATAATATTAGTTGGCCGGAGAGTCACATTTGGTAAGATAAATTTAATACACTTGGTTTTCTTAGCATTCAGTAAAAGATTATTAACGTTAAACCAGTTAAGTATTTGCGACAGAGATGCGTTAACGTCATCGTAATTAGTCTTCAATCTATCGACTTTAAAAATTAATGAGGTATCGTCAGCAAATAGTACTATTTCACATAGTTTTTTAACCAAAAAAGGGAGGTCATTTACGTACACTAGAAACAAGAAAGGACCTAATATCGAACCTTGTGGCACCCCCATGTCAATAATAGACCCAGAAGATCTCTCACCGCCCACATCAACTTTAAGGACTAGAATATTTAAAAAAAAAAAAGTTTTTAAGAAATATATAAGCTATCAGGGTGTCGATTCTATAGACACAAATCACTCAAGCGATCGCGTAAATCGAAGTGAGTTGTCAATTTTTGTTAGAAAAATTAGAAAATGGAACACGGATTCAGCGATCACTCGATGATCACTCAATCGAACCGTGTTGCTGGAATTGACGCCCTGGTTCCCATAATACAAGCTCTGCTTAGTTTGGGGCTAGATAGTGTTGTGTGGATTGTCCGCATTATTTATTTAGTATTTATTTATTTATTTTAGTTTTTTCCTGATCCTTAAACGAAACTCTAATGAAGCTTCTATGTCTGCTAGAAGTGCCTTAGAGTTCTGAAGATCGGTCAGTGCGTGACTGACAAAAGAAGATACTTCGTCAAATTATAATTTATACTACTACTGGTTCAAATTGAATGGAATTTGAAGTATACCTGTGTTGGAAATGTGGTTTTTTGCGGGTGCCCTGCCGATCTGCCGTGCCCCCAGATAATACTACGTACCTACTTAAGGGGCAGACAGAATGCAGTCGATGATGCAGTCGATGCAACTATTTTGTCTGAATCCGATTGTACACAGTTACCCAACCAAAATAAGTTTAAACATCTTGAAAACCTTACTTCATAGCCAAACTGCGAACCGATTTTGATAGAGAATCTATGGGACCAATCTGGAAGAGTATGAGTATGGTATTACCTTTTAGATAAAAAAAGTTTTTTTAAATCGGCTCATAAATAACGAAATTATGCGTCATTTATGGGACACATAAAAAAATACAACCGAACATGTAGAACCTTATTTTTATGTGTTAAAAAAACTTTTGAGTATAGCACGTTTTCCTACTAAGAGTTAGCTTAATGTACTAAACTAGTAAAAGGTTTTAAATCAAAACCTATCATAACTTTATTCGCTAGAGTAGGAATCCAAAAGCGACTTCGTAATCATTGACCGAGGTCCATAATATAATGATCTTACGTAGCGCGCTTCTAAATAATAATTACGTGATAGTGTCGTCGTGATGTATGTCAGTAGCACCTAGTCGCTTTGTTTACATGCGATGCGATGCGATGCGATGCGATGCGACGCGAGAACAACACGTGCGGCGCGGCGCTCGCGGCAGGCGCAGGCTGTGGCGGCGCATCGGAGGGGGGGGGGGGGCGCGGGCGAGGGGGCACGGCGCGGCGGCGTCGCGGCGCGATCGCCAGTCGCGCGCCGCACGTCGCCGCGCACGCACGCCGCCCGTCGCGCACCACCGCGCGCCTGCGCCCGCGCTCGCGCTCGCGATGAGTGAACAGTGACCGAGAGGCTATGGAGTACCAGCACCAACCGCTCGCTCCGCTGGGCCCGCCGGCGCCGCCGCTGCTGCCGCCCGCGCCGCCGCCGCCGCTGCCCTCGCTGCCGCAGCTGCAGCACGGCCACGTGCACTCGCACGCTCACGTGCAGGATGATGACCGCTGGAGTCAGTACCACATCTGGAGGCAGCACGTCTTCGTCAACGGTCAGTTGAGCGCTCGGCGCCCTCGCCCTTCGTACCGCGCACTTTCTCCATCCGTGATCGATGTCCCGCTGGCGCAGGCGCCGCCGCCGGCCGCTACAACGCATAAAAGAGAAAGTACGCGGACGTGCCAAATTTTCGGTCGATGGAGAGTTCTTTGTTGCGGTGATTTTTGTCCTTTCACCTCGCATCGCGTATCTTACCTACTACCTACCTGCCTGCCTATCTGCCTACCGAGTCAGCGCAGCGTCCGCCCTCGAGGCGTGCCATTCCGCCTGATATCTGATAACTCCACTCACTGACTCCTTCATCGAAGGCCCTAACGCATACCCTAACGCTCGTGTGAAAACTTAGAGCAAATCTACTCAAGTGGAGGCGGTGTCTGTCCTGCCATCATCATCCATGATTGTGCATACGAAAACATGGGGAGTCGCGTTGCGGTGCGTTGGAATGAGGCGAGGGGGAGGGGGTGCGCGCGACCTATTCTATTGCAAAGCCACAAACCAATAAGCGCGGAAGATTGGAAGCCATAGTGTAGCACTTCCGTGTTGTACTCAAGTACGTACGAGTAGCTCGGCAGTTACTCCGAGCGGCCGCACTCGCAACGATTGCTACCTATGTAACGCTGTTTGCTAGTGCCCACTGCCCAGTGCCCACTGCCCAGCCCACTATGGTACGGTACGATCCGGGGAGTTCACAGGGTTCAGTTGCTTTTCATTGGACTCCACGTCTAACGCAAGCACAACGGAACACTGACCAATCATAGTTTCTGAATATTGGCTGGTGGCCGGGCCAAGTTTTGACCAAGTTTTGTTCAGTATTTCAGACGAATCTCATTATTACGATTAGAGTAACATCTCAATCAGCAGCACAGAATTACTTACACTTACGTACAGAATCCTATAAGATACGTAGAATTGACATTGGTTAAATATTCCGAAACCGAAAATTAACAAACATGTTGACCCTTTATCGAGTTAGCGGCCTTCAGTCAGTCAGGTCAGGCCGCGGCACTGCCAGCCCTGTGCTGTGGTGCGCGTGGAGCCCTAATCAAGCAGCCGGTGCCTGCACACTCTACCTTTATAGGTACATTACCAAAATACATTACTAAACCTTGATTTGGATTTATCCCTAGTTGGATTGGACCTAGCTAAGTATTGTATAATGCTAGCTAGCTAGAGTCACACAACATTGTAAGGCCATGTGAGAGCATTAGCTACCTATTACAATATTTACAATGTAGATAGAATGCAGTGAAGCGCGTGTAGCGACCGACGACGTAGCGGCTCTGTCTATGACGTGAGGCACGCACACACACACGTGCCGCGGGAAGGCCGCAAGGCATGCCCATTGCCCATTGCCCATGCCCAGCCATCCACAAGGACATCCCGACTCGCATCACCCATGGCGCATGGCGCATGGCGTGCCCAATGAGTAGCTCCCTTGGGTCGAGCTGCCTCCTCCCTCTGAGCCCTGGGGACCGCGCTCGGCTCGCCTCGGGATCCTGACCTAGCCAGCGCGGCTCGCCGTGCCCACTCTCCACCACTTTCACTCCGAATATTTGGGAAAAAGTTGCGACCTTTTCGTAACTTTCTCCTCTGAGACGGTCCCCCCCCCCCCCCGCGCCCCCCCGCTCCCCGCTCACTAGCACGTGCTCACTTCCGCGTGCGGACGATCACTTTTACTTTCTACGTGAACAAAGCGCATGCTCCGGACTAGTAGTGGCTGAGCGCGGCCTCTCACCGGCGGCGGCGCGGCTTCGGCGCTGACGATACACGCCACGCCACGCCACGCCACGCCACGCCACGCCACTCGGTCCACCTTAGGTACCTGCCTAAGCCGCTGCAGTTACCTTAGCACACGTTCATTATGCGATGTATTTGGAGCCAGTACTTAAGGATATTACTTCCCCATTCTCTTAAGGTGCAGACCGCCGTCAACGATCCTGTCGCTCGTACATACGCTCTTACCTTACAATGACAATTGTAAAAGCACTGAGCTTATCTATCGAAGATCGTGAGCCACCATCTCGTGTTCAATCTGATTGTACACAGTTAAGTTACTTCTAAGTTTTCCCAACAGTAGGGCTACCACAAGTTCTCTCTGGCTCGGTTTCTGGCTCTGGTTTTGAGGCTGTGAGTGTTGGCTAAAATAAATCCTACGTCGAAACGTCACACACACAGTATAATACACCGATAGGCTCAAAACCGGAGCCAGACAGAGCTTGTGGTAGGCCTACAGGTTTGCGTACAAGTAAGCTTTTGTTAAAATATAGTTTGCATTTAAAACATTGTATCAAGCCCCAAATTAAGCAGACCTTGTAAATGAAAAAGGTATGTAACTTCCCAAAATGACAGAAAACTAATCCTGTATCCAGCACACGTATCAACTCGGAGAGGGATCTGACCTTTTTCTGTAGATTTGATTGATTTTGACAAGTGTATTTTAATGTCATGTACGCCGTCTAGTAGTAGAGGCAAAGCTACACTTGCGAGCTTTAAACTAGAACCGCTTCATCATGACCATCTTTTCACAATATCTGTTCAATGAACTAGGGATTATGATATATCATTTGACAGTTAGTTTTGTTAGCTATGAAACCTGACCAGCGTAGAACAGCAGTTGTCCCCCTCGGCTGCGGGGCCCTTACAGCGACACCGCACTCATTCCGCCATGTCTTGTCCCGTGTACTCCGTGAAATACTAACTCGAGCGATCACTGAACACGACCCATTCTTTATATTTTATTAAATCATCCGAAGTTCCAGTCAAAGTTGAAGTCCATAACATTGGCTCTCCTTGACTGATTAGCGCGAGGTTCCGATGCCCATTCCGCTCCTGAAACTACACTTGATCGCAGCGGGATTCACAGCGGAGGCGGAGGCGGACGCGCGCTACGGGCGAGCTTCAACAGAGGGCTTGCTAGCGAATGGACAGTCAGACGAACAATCAAAGAGTGAACTTGAGCCCAAAGAGGCCAGCCTGCCTACCTGAAAGTCTCCTGCTAACCGACAACTTCAGTTCAGGCCCGGCTTCAGTTTTAAAACTCGTCAATGACAAAACAAATCACCTGTTCAATTTCCTCTATTGCATAAAGTTTGTGGTGACGAGGTCTGCTGTTATCAGAACTGCTATGCTCTAGCTAGACAAATACTATTTGGAATGTTTGTTTAAACAAGCTGCAATAAAAATGTCCCTCTTTGGTGTCATGTTTACACGGTCATCATTCAACATTGTAGGCAAGTAGGTACTTTCGCAATACTATTAGGTATTTAGGTACTATTAGGTATTTATTTAGGTAGGTGCTTTAGGTTTTGTTATACTCTCAGTGCCAAATGCACTGGGAATTGG
Source organism: Thera britannica (assembly GCA_939531255.2). Lineage (NCBI taxonomy): Eukaryota > Metazoa > Arthropoda > Insecta > Lepidoptera > Geometridae > Thera > Thera britannica. Next base: position 19,530,411 of record OW618044.2, read on the forward strand.
TTTTTTTTACAAATCAGGTTGTTCATTCGCCGCTCATAAAATATCTGTTTTTAAATATCAAATCTAACAAAGGGCATATCATATTTATCATCCCACATCTCGGAAAGTTTATTTTTACTCTTCGATATCCGAGTGCAAAATTCTTTTTTATCAGCTAGAGAATAAATTAAAATTTAACTTAGAACATTGTGTGCACCATGCTTGTGAGTTCAAAACATGTATTACTATTCTATCATTCTATTTACTTGTACCTTCATGGCGCCGAATTGTTCATACAACCTTTTTTAACTTGTTAAGAACTCTAACTCGAAACCTGCTTGGTGTGTTACTTTTATTTTAATTTGCTTTACGCGCTATTTTCTTTATTTAATTAAGTCATTTCCTTGCTGAGGTGAATTGCTGACTGTAATTCTAATTTTTGAACCATTCGCTGCGCTAGTGGGTCAATTTTAGAATCCTTCGCTTGCTCGGCCATCAAATTTGTGCACGTGGTTAAAAAGCAACTACACTCCTGTTTGAGAAATAACTATCGTGTGGTAAGTATATTATACTGCCGAAACATGATTCTTTCTTTAAACTTCTGAAGCACTATAAAACCTATATGAAATTGGGATTGGGGACGCATAGACAAACAATAATACATATTCTATCATCAGAGTGTATGGTTAGTAACTATCCTAAAGTGTCAAGTTTGCAAGATAATTGAGGGTAAAAATGCCAATATAAAAACATTTGTAACACTAAATACATACAACGTTCATGTTCAGTTTCCATAATAAATACAAGAAAGTAAACTTGAATTTTGTAAAACAAAACCCTGGTCAAGGTCATCAACGGAACCCTTGGCGCGTGGCTTTAGCTCACACTTGGCGAATTTATTATAAACTTTCAAATCGCCCCAGCTTCGCTCCATTGTCATTTTACAGTCCTACTTTTTTGTTTTTTTTACTTTCTATGATTCTAAAATAAATAAACAATTTTTTTGATTTGTAAAAGGATCATATAAGAAACCGGTAGGAACCAAGGCGTAGTTTGTTGCCTGTTCTTGCGTCGGCGTCGGCATGGTCGCGTGGAACTGGCGCCTAGGTCCCCTAGGTCTTGCATACAATATGATAATATTGGGATAAGGATTACTTAATTCAAAGGTATGGATTACATGGTCATGGTCATGGTCGAGGAAAAAAGAGCAAGATTACCTACACATGAGATCGATAATGCTGGATAGATCTTACGATACCGTAAACGATATGTTATTTTATCTAGCGACTAGTGGAATCCCGCGTGACTTCGTTCGTGTTGAGTTTTGTCCATGCAAACTTCTACCCCCGCTAAACCTCTTTTAGGGTTGAATTTACAAAAAAACCCTGAAACAATGCTTGAGTCTCAGTGGAGCCCTGGTGGAGCCTTAGGCATAGATGTTAGACACTTTTCAATGGAGAACTGTCAAACAATATGCGGCCGCTTTAAAATGAACGGTCTTGACGTCCTGACGTCCTGAGATAACGCTCGTCCCATCGTTGGATATGTATTGTGTGTCTCTGACGCGCGGTGCGTGTGACGTGGACAGTCCGGTTGCCCCGCGTTCACCGCGCGCATACCTCGCTAAACTGGAAAATGTAAAAAAATAGCTATAGTGACATAATTACAACAGTTAGACATACCGTGTGGCTTTGTTTTTTTAGATACCTATTGATGTGTTTTTTAATATTTGAGAATCTTTTTTTGTTCCATCTTCAATAGCTTCCGCGATTATAGAAATAAATAAAGCCTATAAAGTAGGTGATCCACTGGCACTGGCACTGGCGGGCTCAGACCGACGAGCCTGCGAGCCAACGCCAACGGTTTATACGTACGTACGTGGCGTGTATACGTACGTATACCACAGCTGGATGAGGTGACGGACATACAATACTTGGATTTTTGTAGAAAGTTAAACTTCTAGTAGAAGATGATGCTCGGATCAAATTCATGCTTGTGCAACTTTATTGCACCATTTTTGCTAACGAAGTTTAATAACTGTAAGTTGTGTATCTTTGAAAATGTTGGCACGTGCGGGCGATAAGGTCATCGACGGTACTGCTTCTCCGGAGTGAACCTTCAGGAATAGCCAGGAACATAGATCTGCAGCGTACCAAGCAACTCTAGGACCCTCTTTATTTGAGATTAAGCAATATAATTATGTATTTATAATAAAATAGTAGTTCACTGCTCAGTAGAGTTAGAGAAAAGTTGGTGTCCACTGCATCATGCTGCATCATGCTGCCTGCTGCCATGCATGCTGCAGCAGTAGGCACAGGCAGGGCATGCTTACACTAAAGTTTATCACTGAACTGAAACTTTTAAAAACATGCGTCTAGTTATTTTATAATTATTTTTGCAATAAGTAGGTGGTTATCTATCATGGCCTATGATGAATGCAGCACTACACAGCACAGCAAGCAGCAGTCCTCGATGGTGCGTGTCGTGATTGAAGTCATCGCTGTCGTTGTGATGGTTCACTCTTGTCATTCCATTTTCGGTAGATGTTCTACTATAATATAAATCATGAATGATGTAATGTTGATCGTGAGCAGTGAGCAGGTCGGGGTACCGCCACCGCCACCGCCACCGCCACGGCGGCGGTGGCGGTGGCGGCGGGACTCAACACTTTCTCGTTCACTTTCGCTCAATTCACACGTTTACGAAAATGGTCGCGCGTCGTCGTCGGAAAACGACTACTTTCTCCATTGCGCAAGAGCAGCTACTTCCCGCTCCTCCCCCCCCCCCACCCCCGCAGCCGCCGGCACTCCTTACCTATATTTTGATAAGGAAGTTTTCATTCGCACCGCACCGCACCGCACCGCACCGCACCGCAGGCGATGCGTCCACAAGGGCGTGCTACCCCGTGAGCTAGCTTTTGCTAGCCAGTTCTTACAGCAATGTCGATTTATCTCGAAGAATGTTGTAAAAACTAAAAGTTTGAGAAATAGTTATTTATTATGCAACACGTAACTTTTCATCCCACCTCAGCAAGGAAATGACTAAATGCGAGAAAGAAAACGGCGCGCGTAAAGCAAATTAAATAAAAAGGAATACACCAAGAAGGTTCCGCATATGAATTTTTCAGACTCAGTCAGCAAATTAAAACATGTTGTATGATGGATTCGGCACCATGGAGGTAGAAGTAAATAGGTTTAGTGATGTTTTGAATTCACAGACTTAGTGCACACGATTATCTAAATTCCTTTAGCCTAGCGGATAAAAACGACTTATGCACTAGGGATGAAACATATTGTTTCTCAGTTAATGACGGGAAATTTGTAATAACGGAGTTATGCAATGATATCCAAAGATTTAAAAAAATACAGCCGAATTTATTATACCTGCTATTTTTATTAAATTGGTTAAAATATCGGAAAGCACTTGCATACTTGGGGAAATGGTTGTTAATAATGATGGCAAGGTGTGCGGTGCGGTGCGATGCGGTGCGGTGATGTAAGTCGGTGACGTCACTAGTTCACTTTCACCGCGCGCGCATGAAAGTGAGAGTGGGCTGCGGTCACGACGCGACCGGAACCGGCGAGCGCGGGGCGCGGGGCGCGGGGGGCAGGCGTGCGTGCCACTTCCCGCTTCCTAGCCCCTCCAGCGTCCTCCAGCCCCTCCAGCGCCTCCAGCGAGCGCAGGCTCCGAGGGCTCCGAGGCGCCGCCGACACGTGGCTCTTGCTCTATACAATACATTCGGTTCCGCATCGCCTCGCTGCACGGCGCTGCATCCGCCGGCCGCCTTCACGTCCGCAACGCTAACACTCGCTGCACTCAGGAAGTGACTACGGCATCACGTCACGTCACGTCACGTCACACCTTCACTACTTACATCCGACTATTACCCAACTCATTGTTGAACCTCCACTTCACTTTTTCTTATATTTACTGCTTTTATAGTACGCTTTCTTTATAAGATTATTCTTAATACATAGACTTTAAACTTCCGAATAGGAAGCTTAGTTGCATATCTAAGAAGTTTAATATAGAAGCGTACAGTGTTCCCCATATATGACCTATTTACCGTCTGCAGACGAAATTTGGAAATTTAAAGTTTAATTTGATTTCTAGTATTGATATAATGTGCATCACTATGTTCCTTAACTACTGCTTCAATAGAAAGTACAGAGATAATACATACCTGCATGGATTCACATAAATTCAGCTTTATGTGGGTTACATTCTAATATTATGCCACCATTTTATTTCTGATTTTACAAATCCATAATGTAGGTCCACAATAAAACAACATATTTCAATTCATAATAAAGGAAATGTTTGTTTTCATCCCACCAGCTCTGAAAGTGTGTTTTTGCTGTTTGATTTCTGACTGGAAAAGCCATTTTTATCCGCTAGAGGATAAAGTAAATTTGAATTTAGAATATCTTGTTCAATAAGTTTGTGAATACACAACCTATTTACTTCTACCTCCATGGTGCTGAACTTATCATACAACCTTTTTTATTTTGTTAAAAACTCGCACTCGTAACCTTCTTGGTGTATTTGTGAATTCAAAACACCATTAAACCTATTTACTTCTACCTGCATGGTGCCGAATTTATCATACAACCTTTTAAAATTTGTTAATAACTCATACTCGGAACCTTCTTGGTGTGTTACTTTTAGTCGCGCCTTGTTCTTTTTTGCATTTAGATTTTAGTCATTTCCTCGCTGAGGTGGGATGAAAAGTTACGTGTTGCACTCGAGTGCATAGATTTTTCACCTTGTGCTCAATTTTGATTCCTTCGCCAACGCTTAGGATTCTAACTTTTAAACCACTCGCTACGCTCGTGGTTAAATATTAGAATCCTGCGCTTGCTCGGTCATCAAAATTGAGCACGCGGTTAAAAAGCAGCTTTGCACTCTTGTATAACAAATAACTATTGTTTACATTGAATGGGCTCCGAAACAAGTACGAGCCGATTTGTACAATTCCACTGTTGGGAAGCTGCTGTTATATTAAAATGATGATTTTACAATATTAAAGAACACATCGATGTCTAAAAAAACGAAGTTCTTATGTCCAGCTATTGTAGATATTTATGAAAAGTGTCATCAACAACTTTTTTACACTTTAAAAGTTGATAGAAATGCTGATCAAATTCAGACCATGTTATCCGTACCTTTGTTTTGATTCTTAGGCAAATCAATTATTTCGTATTCATGGTTGTTTCAATACCTGTGCATTACTTTTAGAATGATTGAAATCGGACGTCTAATTCAAAATATAACGTGGTTCTTAAAATACTAATAGAAAAATCGGTTGTCTGTAAAGTCGGTTTACTGACGATAGTTCAACGTGACCACGTCATACAGCTGTCCACGCGGACGCATCGCTCCACAGAATATTTTATAAGCAAAAGCGTTTTTGCTTTTCTGTGTATCGCTCACTCTAGTAGATGAGAGGCAGAAAAGATTATGTCGAACGCTGCCGAACGCGGAGGCCGATTGTGCCTCTTTGTCGCTCGTTCCGCGCTCTCGCTTGCACTTCAAGCCTTAAATGGAACGCCTCAGAGTGAGGTAACGCCGCAATGAGTCATGTTTTTTCGTGCGTGTAGATGGCTCCATCGAATAATAAGACGTTGTCACGTCAATAAAATAAAAGGCGCCGCGTCCTTAGGTATATACCGTCTAGCGGACGAGGACGACGACGCCGGCGTGTTGAGTGAACCTCTATTCAACTAGCAGCAACAAAAGAGTACAGTTATGGAGGCAGCAACAACAACAACCCGCCCCGGCTTCGCATAGCTACTCAATTTAAAAGCAGTGACTTCATATTTTACGCTTAATTTTTAGGGTTCCGTAGCCAAATGGCAAAAACGGAACCCTTATAGATTCGTCATGTCTGTCTGTCTGTCTGTCTGTCTGTCTGTCCGAACGTGTCACAGCCATTTTTCTCCGAAACCATAAAAGCTAGACTGATGAAACTTGGTGAGTAGATGTATTCTGTGAACCGCATTAAGGTTTTTACATAAAAATAGAAAAAGAACTATAAATTTTGGGGGTCCCCGTACTTGAAACTGAAACTCAAAAATTAGGTCTTTAAAAATGATGTTGAGGTTTCTAATATCGTTTTTTTCTAAACTGAATAGTTTGCGCGAGAGACACTTCCAAAGTGGAAAAAAGTTGGTCCCCCCCCCTCTAACTTCTAAAATAAGAGAATGATAAATCCAAAAAAAATATATGTTGTACATTACTATGCAAACTTTCAACGATATTTGGTTTGAACGAGATCTAGTCAGTAGTTTTTTTTTTATACGTCATAAATCGTAAACCGCAAATTTTTTTTTCATCGAACCCATACGTGTGGGGTATCTATGGATAGGTCTTTAAAAATGATGTTGAGGTTTCTAATATCGTTTTTTTCTAAACTGAATAGTTTGCGCGAGATACACTTCCAAAGTGGAAAAAAGTTGGTCCCCCCCCCTCTAACTTCTAAAATAAGAGAATGATAAATCCAAAAAAAATATATGTTGTACATTACTATGCAAACTTTCAACGATATTTGGTTTGAACGAGATCTAGTCAGTAGTTTTTTTTTATACGTCATAAATCGTAAACCGCAATTTACCTTTCGACGAACTACAAAAACCTTTATATTATGTTAATTGATGCTACGGAACCCTTCATGGGCGAGTCCGACTCGCACTTGGCTGCTTTTTTTTAAATTATAGTCGCACAAGTGTAGCCGGGCCGATTCGCTAATCTATAACAAATATAAATATTTTGGACGGTCCGCTCCACACTCCACTATCTGGCACAAAGCAGAGTTGGTATGTTACGATGGGCTTTTTTGTAAATACATTCTTAGAATAAAAAAAACGCCAAGACAGAGAACAGGCATCTATTTTCGCCACACAAATATTTGTTATTGGTGGGGATCGAACCCACTTCTTGTTGTATCCTCCATCACGTAGGTATCTAAATGTAAATGTGTGTGCTGAGTCAGTACTCTAGTACTTGCATTGGTGTTGGTGGCTACATTCAAGAAATCTTATTATTATTAGTTTAGCAAATAAGTTATATGTAGTCGCAGCTCGGTATGGCTGTCGCAGCTAATTAGTACAATCCGGTATTTTATGAACTGTCTGAACTACAAACGGCAGATAGTACTTAATCACCGTGTACGTTCAAGACGGGAAAAAATCCCTAGTAACCTATTGTGCACCTTTTAGGGATTGGTTATTAGGTTTCTTATTTCTGTTTTTATTCAACTTCTGAGACTGGGTAAGTAATAAGTATTAAACGGCTAGGCAGTTCATGAAAATATGGCGGATTGTACTAGTTGGCTGTGATATGACGATAAGGTGAAATAGCCGCCGCCGACGAGGAGACGCCGCGCCGCGTGACTAGGCACGTGACCTGCCCGCAGTAACACGGCCGGCTGTCCGTAGCTAGGTACAGGGAGCTGCGAGTGCGTGTACGTATACGTGCTGCCTCGCGAACGTGCACATGCGAGCATGCATTGCGACTGTTGTTCCAGTTAGCGCTAGTCTAGTACGGACAGTGAGTGCGCCGAGTGCCGCTCGGTGGCGGTGGCGGTGGCGGCACTCGGCGTGACGCATCCTCTGCTTGTTGCAGGCAAGTCGGTCAACAATAAGGATGCCCTCGAGGACAAGAAGGACGACAGCGATCTCTGGGAGACGCAGGCCGCCTTCCTCGGACCCAACCTGTGGGACAAGACGCTGCCCTACGACCCCGATCTCAAGGTACAAGAAGTCAGTAATCGCAACTACATTACCTAATGCGTGTTGTGTGTGCGTCCCGCTTGTTCCATCCCCCCCCTCCCCTCGCCCCCTCCCCCTCGCCCCCCCCCCTCCCCCTCGCCCGGACCCCGCGCGTCGCACTAGGTAATAGAGTCGCCGTGCCATCTCCTCCGCCGCCGCTCTCTATCTCTTTCTCTTTCATTACTGTATTTTGCATTAGCATTTGATCAGCGTTTAGTTTTATTTAAAGTAGGTTACATAATGTAAGTATGCATTGTTATATTTATATATTAATTAGCTGGCGCCATGCATGTCCCTCGCAGGCTAGGCTAGGTAGGGTGTAGTGTAGTGGCTTAGCGAAGTGTACGACGGGTGTGGTGGACGTAGCCCGCTCGGTGGATGTATATGTGGTTGGATGTGTTCCAGTATGTGGACCTGGACGAGTTCCTGTCGGAGAACGGCATGCCGGGCGAGGGGCTGGGCGCGGGCGCGTTCCCGGCGCTGGGGCTGGCGACGCTGGCGACGCCGGCCGGCGGCGGCGTGCCCAAGCGCGAGCGCTCGCCCTCGCCCTCCGACTGCATGAGCCCCGACACCATCCACCCGCCGCTGTCGCCCGCCGACTCCAGTGAGTACCCGCGTGAGCGCGCGCCTCACCTCGCTCCTCCGTCCGGCGACCCTCCTCTTGCTGACCGCTGGTCGCGCTCGTGTTTCAGCGTTCTCGATGGCGTCGTCGGGGCGCGACTTCGACCCGCGGACGCGCGCCTTCTCCGACGAGGAGCTCAAGCCGCAGCCGATGATCAAGAAGTCCCGGAAACAGGTAAATGAAGTTAGTGCGCTGATCATTCCCTAGGCATGTCCGCGCGGACGGCGGCCCTCACACACACACACGTCCCGCACACGCACACACACACCCGCCGCCCGCAACCTACACCTACACAAGTGCACGCTTTTACTAACATGTACATACATTATACTCGGAGCTCGCGCCTGTCTGCCTGTCTGCCTGTCTGCCTGCCTGCCTGTCTATCTCCCTTTCTGTCGTCTCCGCACGAAGCCTGTTAGGTATGACTCGATCGGAGTGACGAGGCGCGCTGGTCACGGCCGCTGCTGCGACTATTGCAATTTACGCAAATATCAACAACAGTTATGATTATACGAACGCTCTTCGGTCGAGTCGGTTAGGCGTGGAAGAAGTAACTTTCCTTTCTTACATTCAAGTAAAATACGAATGATGAAAAATATACAATTGACTTATTAAAAAATATTAAATTAAAATTCGTTTTATTCATTATATCATGGATCCATACTTTTAGCTGCACATACAAAGTAATAAAATACACAGCAAACAGTAGCAATGCTTATGGTGGTACAAATCCACAACGTCACGTCTAATCGTCACAACGTAAGCCTCACTACCTGTAGAGACGTGTGTGTGTGTGTGTGTGTGCGTGTGTGCGTGCAGCAGCATGAGGTAGACGCCGCCACAACATGAACTTCACTCGATTTGGGCACGTGTTTCTCATTTGTACGAACCATCTCCAGGAATAAATTAGTTCCTATGCACTGAAATAAGGACGATATCCGTAGTGGTTAGATTCTGTATCCGGGCTCTCTCTCTCAAGTAGGCGGGGGCGGGCGGCAACACAACACAACATCATACACGCTAACGGCGACATACCACACCACACAGCTTCTCTAACGCTTACAATACTTACTAACTCACTGTTTTATTTATAATAATTACACCAGAATACATGCCGAACTCCTCACTTGATACACGTTCTTGTACAGTCGCCGATCAATATTTCATACAATAGCATGAATATTATATAGCTATATTTACAGTAAATTAGAAATTAACATATTTAAAAATGATCGTGATTGCTTCATTCATTATAATTAATGGATGAGGCAGACTGTACAGTTCCCGGAGGCGTGCTCTGCTGCTTTGGAAGGTCCGCACGCAGGCTCTGACGTGGCACAGCACTCCACCACACACCACACACCACCACACACCACCACACACCACACTCTTGCTCTATGTTTATAAGATGGCTGTTTTGTGCTTATTAATGAATGAATATGTATATAGTGGAGTTGGTTGAGCGGAGTGCAGCAGCATGATTGTGCGGGTGTCTGTGCTCGCTCCGGACGGTCTCATTCAGCGCGCTGTCATCTCCCTCCCCCCGCGCGCCTCTCACTCGCACTCAGCCCCGGCGCGGGAACTCTGAGCGCCACTCTATAGTGGCGTCCTCGCGTGCCTTCTCGTTCCTTCTCGTTCCTTCTCGAGCTCGCGACCAATAGTTCGCTCGCATTGGCATCGCAACCTATAATATTCGTTATTCTGCGTACAGTCTACCGCGCGCCCACTCAATTTGTTAAGTATAACTATTAACATCAGGGATGTTACTCAAACTATTTTACTTCGGTTTTTATGAATTTAGGAAGTGCATCTTCAAACGGCTCATATAGGATTGAAAACTCGTGAAAAAAAACCACCTCCGAAACAAAGCCGAAAAATGGTGGCCCTTCGTCTGGACTACTCCGAAATACCCGGGAAAAAAGGTCATAAAATGAAGCAACAGTATACTTGTTCGCCTTATTCAGCCTGTATATCTACCGTGCCTTTTATTTTAGCGAAGCTAGACCGAGGTGCTTATTTATTTGAAATGCTACACTATGAAGGAGTGGCATTGCTGGCAGAGCTCTCTGGCGGAAGCAACGATCCTTACGACCACGTACCTTTAGATCAAGTGAACTGGACTAAATTATCCCTTAGTAGATACCTGTTTTAAGGGGTTGAAGGAAAGGTGCTACCCCTAACTTCATAGTGTAACTTTCTGGAGGATGATGCAACAACAAACTCATGCATAAAATACATACTTGTTTATTAGCACAATAGCTACAGAAACCTGAAGAACCGAGAACCTTTTCGTCTGTTTTGTCGTGTTTCAATGCTCGTACCTACAGTATTCAATATTTTAAATACCAAACCAAATCATCGTGTAACGGCATGCACTCGACTGCGAAAATGTAAAATATACAGGTAATGAGTATTTGATTAATGCATAGAATAGTACATTGTTACCTGAGTGTTGAAAGTCACGTTTTTTATAACGCTTTTATTAGCTTCACCTGTATGTATGTATGTATGTAACCGACCTCTTTGAGCTCGATTTTGTCCTACTTTGAACGATCAGATTTGATTCAAACTTTGCACACCTGTCAAAGGTCGATGACAATGCAATAATATGAAAAAAAAAATAAAAAAAAATGAAAAGAAATAAAAAAAAAATAAAAAAAAACCTACTTTGAACGATCAGATTTAATTCAAACTTTGCACACCTGTCAAAGGTCGATGACAATGCAATAATATGAAAAAAAAAATAAAAAAAAATGAAAAAAAATAAAAAAACCTACTTTGAACTATCAGATTTGATTCAAACTTTTCACACCTGTCAAAGGTCGATGACAATGCAATAATATGAAAAAAAAAAAATGAAAAGAAATAAAAAAAAAACCTACTTTGAACGATCAGATTTGATTCAAACTTTGCACACCTGTCAAAGGTACAAAGGACAATGCAATAATATGAAAAAAAAGAAACTAAAAAGTTGAAAATAAATTATAGTTTAAAAAACTAAAAAAAAACGCTTTTATAACTAATTGAACTAAAAAGTTAAAAATAAAACTGTAATAATCAATTGAAAATTTATATTATTGTACAAAAAGCGTGGGGGGCTTGATTTTGATTGTTGTAAATATTTTATCAATAGTTTATTATATTATCTGAAGTTATTATAAAAAGCACCCCACGCTTTTGTACAATAATATAAAATTTCAATTGATTATTACAGTTTTATTTTTAACTTTTTAGTTCAATTAGTTATAAAAGCGTTTTTTTTTAGTTTTTTAAACTATAATTTATTGAGTCCCGAGACGGGTTTGGCGCCAGAGCGTTAGCGAGGGCGCCAATGGAGCTTGAGGGACTCAAAAGACTTTCACCCGAGGTAAACACTGTGCTTTTCATTACGAATACAAGGAAAGTAAAAATAAAAACATGAAAGAAAAATTAGTGAAAATGAAGATTGAATTGCCGCCTTCCCGGTTTTTTTTTCTTTTTCTCTGGCGGGCCTTCGGCTTCGGTTCGCCAGCATTATTCAGCCATTATTTTCATTTTCATAATTTAAATCTATGTTATTTTAAATAAATAGTTGAAGCTATACACTAATCAAGTAATTTAGAATATATATTATTTATTTAATACTATCTTTATGTTATTTAAATTTAAATATTACATTGCGCTCTAATTAGACTTTTTAAACTTCTTACCGTTGTAATGGGTTTCCAACCTACTTGCTGAATAAAAAGTTGGAATTTGGTTGAACAACCTCCTTGCAGTTAGAAAGACTTTAGAAAGTTGGAACATGGTTGAATAAAATAGAACTTGTTTTTTTTTTATAATTTGACAGCTGTCAGTAGAAAACGATTCTCCCTAGGGCTGAAAGTTTTACTTTCAATTAGGCCCCTCAGGCAACTTCAGACCTACTTTCAGAGTATGAGTAATGAAAATGTCATTGACTTACCTTAATGTAGTTATCATACAAAAGGAGTTTAATGTGGTTTTATAAACACCAAAATAAGACTAAACACAAGTATTAGGGGTTGAAGTATGATTTAGCCGATTTGCCTACTGAAAAATTGGATTTCGTTTGTTCCTAAGGTGTAACATATTTATTTGATCATAATATTTGCCCTCATCATGTATGCATTGCTGCCATTCATCTGAACAGAAGAACGGACTTCATTATTGGCTCTACGAAAGATGTGTGACGATCTAGATTCGACAAACTGTATGAAAGCATTAGGTACATGAGTACTGCCTCCAGGGAAGAACACGTTTCATCACGTACAATATTATTGAGATCACGATGAAATGGTAATGGTAGTCCGGCCAAGGGAGCCCAAGAGGGGATTTCCTCAAGCGCAGCAGATTAATACCTAGTCTTGCCATAAATACTGTTACAAAGAAAACATTTTTTTATTGCAAATAACATTAATTACTTTTACAAATACAAATACAGTGTGTTAGTTTAATACAAAAATATAAAACAATTTAAAATATAAAAAGCTTATTCGAAGTGGTCTTCATTGGCTGCAATACAGTCCTTAAGCGTTGAGGCCAATTATCAATTAATTAAAGCACGCACTGTTTTCACGGGAAAATTCTTCACTGCCAATCGTTTGGATTGTTTAAAGGACTTTAAAATTATGATGGCGTTTAGAGCAAGCCGTACTCTCTAAAACTGAACTTAAATCATAATCCAGCGGATTGATATTGGGACTAGACGACGGCCAGTCTTCAGCTCTGATGGTGTCCGAAAGCGGAAGCTGAGCTGAACCAAGACTACGTAGAGCGAGCTTTATGAGCCGACGCCGAGTCTTGCTGGAAACACTATTATTATAACTAGATTTAGTAATTCTCATGCAAGTAACGTTAGTTTTAATGAGAAAATAAAGTTCTTTAAACCGAACACCTGTGTTGGTTATTGAACATGGTGTTGTTAAGAGACTTCACAAAAGTATGGCTCTGTCACTTTTTAACTAATAACTAGTCTAATACCCTACCAAACCATCACTGAAGTGATACACCAGATAATGGCCACGATGCACTCTGGCGACTAATTGGGAAGCTTCCTTAGAGCTATGGGCATAAATTAAAATAAGTTAAAATGTTGCTCAATATGTAAAAAATATTCGTCTGTTAAAAACAAATTTCTGTGACGTCTCTTTGCGTGTCGCGTAATGCAATCACAGCGATTCGGTTCTCTTTATTATCCCAAAATATAGTAAAGTGTGACGCCATGTCAGAATGAGAAAAAACAATGAACAATCATATAAAAATAAATTATAGTTTAAAAAACTAAAAAAAACGCTTTTATAACTAATTGAACTAAAAAGTTAAAAATAAAACTGTAATAATCAATTGAAAATTTATATTATTGTACAAAAAGCGTGGGGGGCTTGATTTTGATTGTTGTAAATATTTTATCAATAGTTTATTATATCTGAAGTTATTATAAAATAAAAAGCAGCCAAGTGCGAGTCGGACTCGCCCATGAAGGGTTCCGTAGCATCAATTAACATAATATAAAGGTTTTTGTAGTTCGTCGAAAGGTAAATTGCGGTTTACGATTTATGACGTATAAAAAAAAAACTACTGACTAGATCTCGTTCAAACCAAATATCGTTGGAAGTTTGCATAGTAATGTACAACATATATTTTTTTTGGATTTATCATTCTCTTATTTTAGAAGTTAGAGGGGGACTTCCAAAGTGGAAAAAAGTTGGTCCCCCAACTTTTTTCCACTTTGGAAGTGTCTCTCGCGCAAACTATTCAGTTTAGAAAAAAACGATATTAGAAACATCAACATCATTTTTAAAGACCTATCCATAGATACACGTATGGGTTCGATGAAAAAAAAAATTTTGAGTTTCAGTTTCAAGTATGGGGACCCCCAAAATTTATAGTTTTTTTCTATTTTTGTGTAAAAACCTTAATGCGGTTCACAGAATACATCTACTCAGCAAGTTTCATCAGTCTAGCTCTTATGGCTTCGGAGAAAAATGGCTGTGACACGGCCGGACAGACAGACAGACAGACAGACATGACGAATCTATAAGGGTTCCGTTTTTGCCATTTGGCTACGGAACCCTAAAAACACCCCACGCTTTTTGTACAATAATATAAATTTTCAATTGATTATTACAGTTTTATTTTTAACTTTTTAGTTCAATTAGTTATAAAAGCGTTTTTTTTAGTTTTTTAAACTATATTTTTTTTTTTACTTTTTAGTTTTTTTTTTTTTTTCATATTATTGCATTGTCATCGACCTTTGACAGATGTGCAAAGTTTGAATCAAATCTGATCGTTCAAAGTAGGTTTTTTTTAATTTATTTTTATTTCTTTTCATTTTTTTTATTTTTTTTTTCATATTATTGCATTGTCATCGACCTTTGACAGGTGTGCAAAGTTTGAATCAAGTCTGATCGTTCAAAGTAGGTTTTTAAAAAAAAAAATTATATCTTTTCATTTTTTTTTTTTTTTTTCATATTATTGCATTGTCATCGACCTTTGACAGGTGTGCAAAGTTTGAATCAAATCTGATCGTTCAAAGTAGGACAAAATCGAGCTCAAAGGGGTCGGTTACATACATACATACATATACATACATACAGGTGAAGCTAATAAAAGCGTTATAATGACAGATTCCAAATTAAAAAGTAATATTTTGTTTAATTTTAGTTGTAACATGATTTATGGCCAGACTAAGTTCAAGTATAATAGGTACTTACAAGATAATAATAATAATATAATATGAATATACAGAGTGTGGCGTTAGATCGATGTAATGCAACGCGTGCGGTGCATCTGCAGAGTAGGTCGTGATGGAGGGCGGAATCAGCGCCATTCGCCAACTGCGAGTGCGGTGCATAGCGACGGCACAGTTATTATTCGTGCGAGGTCGACACTCGACACCTATCTCGATACATTAGTTATATGTATAGAACGGCGACCGCGATCGCAAAGACGCCGAATGAGACCGTCCATAGACCATAGACCGCATCTCCATTACAAGTGGCCGTCGCCTCTGTGCGCGAGAGAGTGCATCCGTTCGGATTACTCCTTATCTATTTATCAGTTGAATGTTGCGATCGCCATGGTCAACACAGAATTAAGTAAGCAGAATCAAAAGATGGACATAATTATTCCGTCGAGCTATGAAGTCCGTTAGGTGGGTGCATCGGTTCCAGGCCGCCAGCCGGGCAGCGCGGCTGCTGGCGCCGCCTCCCCCCGAGCCCGAGCGCGCCGCCCTGCATCAGGTAATCTTGTTTCTATACCTACATATGTTACAACAATAAATAGATCAATCAGATATTACAGGAGCGCGCGCGTGGTCCCGGCAGGCGCGCGGGGGGCGTGCGGGGGCCGCGTGAGGGGCGCGCGGGGGGAAGCCGCGCCACCGTCGGCCGCCGTCGAGCCCTCCCCTCCATCTATTGTATGTCGTGCGCTCACTGACCTCACACTCATCATTATGCTCGTTCCAGTCATAATATCACATATTTATCCAAAAATCATTTCATCAAAATTAAATCACAAACAAAAAATAATATCTGTTGTTCGGTGTGGACTTCTCAAATCACTCAACAATTTAATATTTTTGATTGTCGTGACAATTATGTCGACTTCTGACATAATTTGCAAATAATTTTGTTAAAACTAAAATGAAAGATATAGCCGAGCAATTGATTTCGCGACAGAGAAGCACTTCCGTCAGAATGGTCGGACAATTCAAATAATTCCAATATGTCGAGACAATTTTTTTTGTTTTATAGGTAGATTTGACATGTTTTTACACGACATAATAGTTTAAAAGATATTATTATGAAACTCCTGCTGATGGAATAACTGTCGAGTGGTAACCATCACCTATAATATATCATTGCCTTCTGGTCAAGTGGGAAAACAATTAAATAAAGCGTAAGTAAATAGTTTTCATTGCACTGATAGAACACTAGAAAATAATTACAATGTAAAATCCTAGGTTTGGATAAGCAATATTTAGATAGTATTATTAAGTGAAAATGGCCAAGATGTGCTCTGTCACAGTAAGTGGTGGGCATGGGCATTGGGCATGGGCATGCACAGACTGGACGCCACAGGGAGAGATGAGGAAATGCCCTGGCTCTCGTCAGCTTGCCGTATTAGTAGTACACTTGTAGGAAGCTGTCAGCTGCCCGATCACACTGCAGGCTGGTATCGAGAAGCCATGCCGGGGCCCTCGTGCTCTCAATCCAAAATCAACTCTATCTGTACTGGTAATAAGTTTAATCTTCGTGTTTGCTCCCGACGACGGATACTGACGTTTTAAACTCATGGTCTGTACAAGTAGCCCCGGCATAGCCAGCAGCACGCTAGGCGAGGCGGTGCGATCCGGGCGATGCGGGGCATAGCGACCCGGAATGCGGGTTCTATTATAGGTATAGGTACCTACTTACTTCGATAGGAGGCACCATGGTACATAAGTGTTGTCAAACTTGTAAGTTCAATTAAAACCGGCCTCCT
Organism: Thera britannica; assembly: GCA_939531255.2. Classification (NCBI taxonomy): domain Eukaryota; kingdom Metazoa; phylum Arthropoda; class Insecta; order Lepidoptera; family Geometridae; genus Thera; species Thera britannica. Next base: position 19,547,265 of record OW618044.2, read on the forward strand.
CCTTACAATATGTTCACACTGTGTATCGTTTCTTATCATTATTCAGAGGCATGTGTTTATTTCAAGCACGATGTTTCGATCCAAATAAAACAATATCTGTGAGTTGGTAAGTTATTTGTTTTAAGTAAGATATCATAAGAGCATTAAAGTAATAGTTCAGTTGTGAAGTAAGCCGGTGCTGCGAGGCAGTGCAGCCGCGAGGACCCTTGCCTCAATATATTATACCATTGCTTATCGCTAAGAATCGGTTGAGCTTACAATTCGGGTTCTGGTACAGCCAATGTTACATTCAAATGAAACCAATAGATAACTCTTTTTACTTGATTCTGTGTAGGGCACGGCATCGCTGTGTAGGGCACGCGCTGAGGGGCGCAGGCTCACCCCGTGGGTCACGCGTCCTTCCTGATCGCGATCTCGTGATCACTGATATACGAACACACTGTAGGTGCTTCTTACATACTCAACTACAGCTATTAACACATTTTGAGTTTACGATATGCATACAGTGCGCGCACCGGATCCATCCGGACCTTTGAAGTTCAGCACCAGAAACGTATCAAAGATATGGATATGGATACGCAGTTACTACTAGCAGCTTATAATACGGGAGCTGTTTTTGTAAGGGTCCGTTGCGCGAACTGTTCAATGTAATGTGTGTGTGAATACGTAGTAGTAATGTGTTGGGTTGGGATGCAAGTGGCGGGTGTGTAACGATGTTTGTGTCCGGTGACAGTTCGTGCCGGATGACCTGAAGGACGACAAGTACTGGGCGCGGCGGCGGAAGAACAACATGGCGGCCAAGCGCAGCCGCGACGCGCGCCGCATGAAGGAGAACCAGATCGCCCTGCGCGCCGGATACCTCGAGAAGGAGGTCCGTATCACTCACTCACTCACTCACTCACTACCCCATCCCATCCCATCCCATCCCATCCCATCCCATCCCATCCCACATGACACTACTACTCCACCCACATAGTATTGGGTAAAAAACACGGACTACTATCGTCGTGTCTCTTACAGGATGTGTCAACTTAAAGGATTAAGGGGGTACGATTTCTATACAAACTTAATTTACACAACTATGGGCGAATAAAGTATTAATGTACACTGAAATAGCTGTAATAGGCTTTTACAGTGGTCCTTATTACCGGCCAGTTATATAAAGTTGGAGTGTCAGCCGTTGGTCGTGGCAGTCGGGGCTTCAGAAAAAGAAATTTTGAGACATATGTTTTAAGCTCATTCACGTATTCAATGCCGAGTACCCGTTAGAAAGAATGACGAAAAAATTACTTTTTTGTTTTTTTATTAATATTTCTCTTATCCTACAGTTTTCTCCAACTTTATATAACTGGCCGGCAATAAAGACCACTGTAAAATTCTATTACAGCTATTTCAGTGTACATTTATGCTTTGTTTGCCCATAGTTGTGTAAATTCAGTTTGTATCGGAATTGAACAACCTTAAAATAAAGTCCAAATTTCATTTATTTTATTCCAGTAAGATTACATGGTACACTTGGAAAAGTCAAAATAGTTGAACAATTTTGATAAAAACAATAAACTATTACAAAGAATAACAACAAAAAAATAATAACAGTACAAAATATTGTAAACCATACATTTATGGCGTGTTTAAATCATCAGCGAGTGCTTCGTCAAGAGTATAATAAGTATAATAATTTGGTCATTAATAATTCCCTAACCTTATCACTAAAACAGTCATGACTTGAATTTCTCAGGTCATGTGACAATTTATTGTAAAGCATTAGACATACACATAAGAAGCTTTTTCCAATTTTGCTTAGTCTGTTTTGGATGACAATGGTTATTTTTATTTCTAGTATTGTAATGATGGATGTCAGTTTTAAAATTGAACTTATCAATATTTAATTTTACGTACTTATCATTCTGAAATACAAACTCTCCAACCATAGTCATAATTTGTAGTTGCCTAAATGTTTGTCGGCATGATTCCAGATTGCTCGTTTGCAAAATCGAACGTATTGCTCTTTTTTGCAATATGAAAACTCTGTTCGACTGGGAGGCATTTCCCCACGCCAGAATACCATATGTCATGATGGAATGAAAATATGCATGTTAAACAGTTTTTGCAGTTTTTATATCGCTAAGCTATCTAATTGTTTTTATTGCGTATACGGCTGATTTAAGACTCCCGACGAGAGTGTCAATATGTTTATCCCATATTATATTGCTGACAATATCAGTAGTCAAAATAGTATATTATGTAACTAGTGAATATACGACGGATTTAAATCGAGGGTCATAGATGCATCACGAGCAAGTGAAGGGTTCTAACGAGGGAATCACGACCGTAAGGAGTGATTCATAATGATTGAATCACGAGCGTAACGAGTGATTCAAGTGTTAGAATCCTAAACGACGCGAGTAATTCATAGCCCTCGATACAAATCCGTTTTATTCAAGAGATACTATATTTTATACCATGACTTCGAGAAAAAGAAAGATTTAAGCGACAAACGTGCGTAGGGCGCCCACCCACCAGATGGTCTGACGACATTGTTAAGATCGCGGGAAGAATTTTTGATTTGTAAAAGGATCATATAAAAAAAACGGTAGGAACCGAGACGTAGTTTGTTGCCTGTTCTTCTACGCTTGGTCGCGTGGAACTGGCACCTAGACTCACCTAGCTTTAAGACGTTTCAAAGTGATTCTTGCATCGTACTGAATAAAAAACTATTGACTTTGACTTTGAGTCGGTGGATGGAAAGGGATCGTTCTTCCTGGAAACGTCAAGGGGAGACCTATGTCCAGCAGCAAATTTCTTCAAGCTTATGATGATGATGATGAACCGAAAAAGGATTAAAAACTAGGAATTTTGTTTGTACTGTTCTAACCAATAACTTTTGTTTATGATTTTATTTTAAAACAAGGACGGTTAAATTAATGCAAGTTTTCTACTATTTTTGGCCGACCTCTCTTTCATAAACTAAACAACTCAATCGAACAAAAAAACTCACCCCTTTTTCATCCCTAGAATGTATTTTCAATCGATTTATTATTACCGAACTTTGTGTTGTTTAACTTACACTACTTACTTTGTGTTGTTACAGTATTCAAAATAGCGCCAATTTACTAATATTTATGGCAATGACAACAAAGAACACAAAACAGTATTTAACCAAGGAGCTTAGTAAAAATTTCGACCAATCAAATTAGAGTATTTTTGGCGCAAGGAGGTTGTATAGTATTGATAAGGAGGTCGACCTTATTGGTGTGTTCCAAATTCAAACACCAAAACAGTGATTAAAAGGGCTTTTTATTCACTGTTTTCAGTGAATAAAATAAGCTTTTTAGAGGGGGTATGGTATAAAAATGTTTTTGTCACTTATTATCACGTAATACTTAACACGTAATACTTAATATTCCATACTTAACATGTAATACTTAATATTCCATATAGGTCCGCTTCTACTGTATTGCAACACCCTTGCAGGGTAAATTATGTATTGATTCTAAACTAGTTCTAAGATCTGACTGTTAAATTTACATGCATAATAAGGCAATAAATAAACTGAATACTGAATACTGAATCACCGTTGTGTCATCGCATCGGTGAATAGGACTGTAAGAAATTGTAACGTTTTGTCTGTATTAATGTGTAATGTGTTATAGCGACGTGTTTGTTCTGTTGTATCGGATGAGGTGTGAGTGTGTGCGTGCGTTGTTACAGAACATGGGTCTCCGGCAGGAGGTGGAGCTGCTGAAGAAGGAGAACCACATCCTCCGGGAGAAGCTCTCCAAGCTGGCGGACGTGTAGCACCCCCCTGCCGCCCCCCGCCCCCCGCCCCCCCTGCTGACACCCATGCCAGTCAGTACTCATACCCATTGCTATCATCCAACTCATAATATACCTAGTCTTGCCATCAATGCTGTACTAAGAACAAAGACATTTTCTGATGTAAATAACATTTATTACTTTTACAGTGTGTTAGTTTAATACATAAATATAAAACAATATAAAATATAAAAAGCTTATTCGAAGTGGTATCTATCTATTGGCAGTTATCGATAGAAGTACGCACTCTTTCCGTCCGTTTGGGGAAATTATTCTTCACTGCCAATCGTATGGATTGTTTTAGGTACCTACTCCAAATTATGATGGCGTTTAGAGCAAGCCGTCCTCTCTAAAACGGACCATAGATCGACGCTTAGCTTAGGTTCTAATTGCAACAGTATTTATGGCCAGACTAGGTAAAACCGTGACAAGTGCTGGTTTTAAAATTCATCCACCTTCAACTTATACACTTGAAAATTCACAAAAGAGTTCTCCAACATTGTTCTTTTAATTTTTCGTTAATAAACCCGAAATAAAGTTGCGGCGGGATGTCAAAGTTTGTATCGAAGGCTCAGGCTTTCTTAGTTTCCGAGTTAGAGGCGACTTAGTGAAGCTCGCGCTATCAATGAGTTCTTCTAATGTATGAACACAGAATAACTAAAGTTGCTACACAAAATGAATATAACAACTAGGATATCGTGACTTTATTGTTTCCAAGTCATACCTACAGACTTCGGAAGCCATACTTCTGTACTATTTATAGACATCCCGCTTTTAGTGACTATATATTGAATATAGTGTCGTGATCTCACTGTGTGGTGTTCCAGGTCGCGGGCCGGAGTCGCCTCCCCCCCTCTCGCCCCCCTCGCCCCCCCCCGGACTGCCGCCGCCCCCCCCGCCCCGCCCCCCGCCGGCGCCGGCCCGCGGACTCCACGTAGTTATCGTTCTCCTAGGATTAATGTAATTATAATGATCGATGTTGCAGTTACCGTAAGTTTAACTACCTAGTATGTAATAGGTGAATCTTTACCAAAGTCCGGTGTCGTCGTAGTATCCCCCCCCCCCCTCCGCCCCCCTCCCCCCCGTGGTGCCGCGACACGTCATGCAGTAGGTTAGTTAGTTAGTTGTTAGTGTTGTTGAGTATTTATTAGTATGACGCACGCATGTTGCTCAAGCCGAGTGCCGCGTGGCAGCTCCGTAGCGTACTGTACTGTACATAGCATAGCATAGCATAGCATAGCATAGCGTAGCATAGGCAGGACAGGCTACGATAGAACAGGATAGACCGCACTTGTCGCGAACGCTATCCTCTCGCAGGAACGGTGAGCGAACTATTGTTTCGTTTCAAACCTTAGTGAATAGTTTAAGTAGGCTGTAGATTCCGTAGTGTACGTAGTTTTTATTAGTCTATTTTTGTTATGGCTGTAGATGTTAACGTTTTTGAAAGTTTATATAATTTGTTGAGTTAAAGAGATTAGCGATACATCCTCTAGGGCCCGGCGCGCGGCGCCCCGTCCGCGCGGGTAGGCGGTCCCCGTCGCCGTCGCCGCGCTCGCGACTCGAGTCTCGACCGTGCCGTGCTCCTTATTATAATATATATCTATTTTATATATCATATATATTTTTGTAGAGTTTTGTCGTTGATATTGAGTCAATTGAGTAATGTTTATAAATTAAGAATAAGAAGTTGTTGCATTTGAAAGTATTTTATACAGAACGAGAACAATAATACGTTTTTGTAGTAATATATACATGATGAGGATCCCCCCCTCCCCCTCCCCCTTCCCGACGGTGTGTCGAATCAAATGATAATGATTATAATATATGATTGTATGATGTAACGTGCCCACACGTGTAACACATGTCAGTATCGGCCTCAGCCGCTATTTGTTAATCCGTCGCTAGTCCGGTTAGTACGCCGCCGCCGCCGCCGGGGGTAGTGCCGCATGTCAACCGACAAACATACATTTTTGATATAACGTGGGCTGTAGATGCCTACAAAAGTATAAAACATCGACCTTCTAAATGATTTAATATACATAATCCAACATGCTGGTAATGAGTGAAGTTGTTGTCCGTTGTCAGCTCCTTATGTTAGAGTGTTCCACGGTGTCGGCCTCTTCATTGATTTCATATTTTTTTTGACGAAAATATGTTGAAAATATGGTGCAGATAACATTAAACTAATTTATTTATAAACGTCAACAAATGGGTCCTGAAGAGCACCTGTTGCATTTAATTTTTGCTTTTCGATCGATATCTCATTTAATAGAAACAGTAGGTAGAAATGCATGGGACTTTTATTGTAGAGCTTAAAAAGGAAACAAAAAAGTATCCCATCAATATTTTCGTATCTTAAAGGAGAAACGAGTCATTCTAAAAAAATAATTTAGTTCTTGTTTACGATGGCGAAAAATGCACATAGAAAAGCTTGTTTGTCAATTTGATGTTAAGCTTTTCTAGTGCTTAAAATAAATACAGTTATATCAAAAATGTAGCACCTGCATTGCTCCCGTACGGTTGTACGGCCACGTACTGACTGGACTACTTGTTGTATGGAGCTATTATGTATTATTATACACAATGTCTTTTCAATACATATTGGTAATGTATGTACTATTACTATGAAATTATTAAAGTGTTATACATTCAATGTAATTTATAAAAAACCCACAAAATTGTTAATGATATTATAATGTATTCGCAGCCGACTAGTCTAATCCGCCATTTCACGAGCTGCCTGTTCATACAAGACATGATAACAGAGCTATCATCTGGTCCGTGCACTCTAACCATTATGAACATCAAACCTAATAGCTGGTGCACCCTATACCCTATACCCTATACCTGTAGATAGCTATAGGCTAGCTCTGGTCCTGTTATCGATCATAGTCCGTCCACTTCGTCGATGTCCCTTCGTGAACTCAACGTTCATCACCGTTACCGTTATTATACTGACAAAAATGTGTCCAAACCCTTTTTACGGTTTTTTTTTTAAATGAACATAAAATTCACACTATTTGTGAACTTCTGAATCTTAGTAACCATGTTAATAAATATAAGTAAAATCACTTACGTACTTACTAAATATTATATTAGTACTTAACCTAGTTCTCGTCCATAACCAATTCCTTAAAGTGAACTCCAAATTCATGACCGCGACATCCTGAAGAGCACGTCGCCTCTCCGTGGGAAACAAAGCTCACTATCCATGAGGTATCTCTTGTTTTCTTCAAGTCTTTCTTGTCACTAATAATGGAGCTTCATGGGCGTGCTTAACCCAGCATAAGTTTTTTTGTTTGTATTTTGAAACAACTTGAATATAAGCAAGTCGTATAAGCAAGACGCATTAAACGTTACGGCTAGGCAGTTCATTGAATGGCGGATGTTACTAGTTGTCTCTGATTGATATAAATAATAATTAAGGTATCGCGTTAAGTTGGAGTCGTCTGTAAAACGTTGCATGGCAAAGTGCAACCTACCCGCTCCAGCCCAACCACTCTTACGTTATCAGTAGTAGCGCTCCCCACCAATACACCCCCAACCCCCATCCGCCTTCTGGACAGGAGGCGCCTGACATTTGGCCAGGGGGCAGCTGCTCTCTACACAGGAGGCACTTGCACTCTCGCCAGGGGTCACCTAAACTATAGAAAAGGGGTACCTGTGCTCTGGCCAGGGGGCACCTGCGCTCTGGCCAGGGGGCACCTGCGCTCTGGCCAGGGGGCACCTGCACTCTGGCCAGGGGGCACCTGCACCCATCCAACACCTCTTAATGGCAACAACATATAACCATAATTAATTTATGTGTAGTACATATTTCGTTTGACTTTTATTTATATGGTTCTGTGGATTGAAATAAATGTTAACTGTTGTATGTTAATTCGTTTGTCATTGTTTCATTTATTGTGTGCCCAGCAGGGCAGGGCAGGGCAGCAGGTGTCGACTACTAGCCCTCAACATATAAATACAAAGCACACCGTTGTCAAAGTGTCGTGTGTATGTATGCACCTGCTATACACTACGGCTATATTTACATCCACAAACACACCCAAATATCAAAAATACATTTATTTTACACACAAAATCACATCATACTATATCATTATAGGTATACTATTATTGAGAGCAACCTCTTCCCTGAGGTCCTAGGATCAGTCTTGAGTTTCACTGAACCTTCAAACCTTAGACAATTTAGACTTCAAACACGTGAGGAATATTTTTAATCATTTACTATTTTAAATGCAAAAGTTACGTCAACATCTAAACATCCATATGTTTAGATGTTTGTGTCTCAATCGGGGCATAACCAACCCAGTCAGTGGACCGATTTGGATTAATTAAGGAACAAAATAATATAGATCGTAACCTGGTTTAATGCATCGGCTACTATTTAACCAGAAAATAACAAGAACGGGAAAAATAGTATATTATGCAACTAGTGAATAAAAGACGAATTTAAATCGAGGACCAAAGATGAATCACGAGCAAGTGCAGGAATCTAACGACTGAATCACGACCGTAGGGAGTGATTCATGATGATTGAATCACGAGCGTAGCGAGTGATTCAAGTGTTAGAATCCTAAACGACGCCAGTGATTCATGGCCCTCGATATAAATCCGTTTTATTCAAGAGTTGCATACTATATTTTATACCAAGACTTCGAGAAAAAGAAAGATTTAAGCAAAAAGGGATTCAAAACCATGAACTTGTTTATATTATTCTTACATGACATAAAACAAATAATTTTTGATTTTGTTTTGATTTGGAAAAAAAAAAGGATAAAAATTTAAGTTTTCTACTAAAACAGTATATAATCCAACGCTTAACTCCTTGCCATAAAAATTCATATCCAAAGTATTTATGGCGCAAGAAGGTTTTATGGTATTGAGATGGACGTTGACCTTATTAGTATGTTCCAAATTCAAACACCAAAAAGGGCTTTTTATTCACTGTTTGCAGTGAATAAAATAAGCTTTTTAGAGGGGGTATGGTATAAAATAAGTTACGAGCACTAGCCGTGCTCGACGGTAAGCACTGGAGAAGAAACTAAAATTAAACCAGCAAGCCACCCAGCCAGCCAGCCAGCCAGCCAGTCAGCCAGCCAGCCAGCCAGCCAGCCAGCCAGCCAGCCAGCCAGGTTACACGCCTGAACGACGGATGCAAGGTTGGGAACGGCGTGCTTCAGGAGGTATTCAAGTCTACTATTATGTAATTGTTCGGTTGTGAAAAACTTTTTAGATGAGATAAGTAATTACCGCTTGCAGTGATAAGTATAAAACACACCAAATAGTATTTTTTTTCTATAAAACCCGTACGTGTGGGTAATCTATGAATAAATAGGTCTTCAAAAATGATGTTGAGGTTTCTAATATAGTTTTTTTCTAAACTGAATGGTTTGCACGAGAGACACTTCCAAAGTGGTAAAATGTGTCACCCCCTCTTCCCCCCTGTAACCTCTAAAATAAGAGAATAATAAACCTAAAAAAATATATGATGTACATTACTGTGTAAACTTCCAACGATATTTGGTTTGAACGAGATCAGGTAAGTAGTTTTTTTTTATACGTCATAAATCGTTAACCGCAATTTACCTTTCGACGAACTACAAGAACGTTTATATTATGCAACTTGTTGCTACGGAACCCTTCATGGGCGAGACCAACTCGCACTTGGCCGCTTTTTTATTAACATTCTACATAGGTTTTCAAAACAAATTATCTTAAAAATATTTAAATTATCTTATAAGTTAAATTTCGAAAGCTCATTTGGATGTGAATATTATGTGAAGGAGAAAATTTGACCACACAAATATTGGATCCATATTATGTTGGAAGGGTGTGGGTGAAATTACTGGCCCGTGAGGCTGAACATTTTCTCACGTGCCAGTAATTCAAGTTATTTGACAAAACACCTACTAGCCTCACATATCTGATTACTGAACGATGATCCAAAAAAAATGTAACGTAACTGCTTTTTCGCTTAAACACTGACTTATTGAGAGCCTTTTTGATGTTATTAGGGAACGCATTCTCAAGACCGGCAGCCGATAGGTACCTCAAAAGACTTGCCTCGGAAAGATGTTGAATGCTCATCTTTCCGAGGCAAATACATAAACGAAATTCTTAAATAAATAGGGCATGTATGTTTTCAACATACAAGTCCCATTTATTGAAGAATTTCTTGAATAAATCTCCACTTGTTAATCTGTCCAAGTCAGTAGGGGAAGGTAAGGTAGTGGCAAGTCCAAACATGTTAGTCCGGAGTGAAAAATACGAGATCTCAGTTTGGGGGCGTAACATTGCAGAGTAGCTATCAGCTACGTAGAAAGCTACGCTGAGTCTACGTCGTAGCAGTGCTGAGTTTGTGCTGGGGAGAAAGCTACGCTGAGTCTACGTCGTAGCAGTGCTGAGTTTGTGCTGGGGAGAAAGCTACGCTGAGTCTACGTCGTAGCAGTGCTGAGTTTGTGCTGGGGAGAAAGCCACGCTGAGTCTACGTCGTAGCAGTGCTGAGTTTGTGCTGGGGAGAAAGCTACGCTGAGTCTACGTCGTAGCTGTGCTGAGTTTGTGCTGGGGAGAAAGCTACGCTGAGTCTACGTCGTAGCAGTGCTGTAGCTATGAGCTACGTAGAAAGCTAATCGCTTTCAAATAATTCAAATATGGGAACATTTTCTTTCTAGTAGAAAATGCTCTCGTTGCGATGATATAAATGGGAATCAAAGAGCATGTAGGTATTTGGTTTTAAATGTTCAAGTTTTCACTTCTGTCAAGTCCTCGTTCTGGGAGGCCACGTTTTTTAGGGTTCCGTAGCCAAATGGCAAAAACGGAACCCTTGTAGGGACATGTAAGTATGTATGTGGAATGTGCGGATGTCAGCAGTTGCAGTGTGCATGTGAGACGGACGAATGGGCGACCGTCAGTTACTGCGCGCTGACGGCCGGTGCGGCTGTGATCTAAAAGTGGGAACATAAATAAATGGAGTAATTATGTAAAAAGTTGTTTAAGTGAAGTAACTCCCAATCCCCAAAGTGGTGACCCGTGATCGTGTAATAGTTTTTTGGACAATCAGTGACAATAAAAATTGGTGGATTGGAAAAATAAAACATTAAAAATGTATTCTTTGGCTGTACCGGACCCAGTAAAGGAAGCGACCCCGCTCCCACAACCAGGCACTTCAAAATGTGTGAATATAAGTAATGAGAATGCGACAGATTTGGCAGCTATAACAGTGTCCACCCGAATACCTAAATTCTGGACTGATATGCCGAGACTATGGTTCGCGCAATTAGAGAGCATCCTAGCTCCACAGAAGCAAGGTGATGAAGCAAAATACAACCTTGTGATCGCAAAAATAGGACGCGAAGGCCTGCAACAAATCAGTGATATTCTGCTAAACCCACCATCAACGAACAAGTATCAGGCGCTTAAAGACAGATTGCTTTTGGTCTACGAAGAGAGTGCTGAACGTCAATTTCAAAAATTAGTAGGAGAAATGGACCTTGGGACTCAAAAGCCGTCACAACTGCTGCGGCGCATGCAAGAGCTGGGAAGAAATGCGCAGACCTCCGAACAGAATCTTCGTAACTTATGGATTGCCAGACTACCAACTTCTATTCGCACGGTTCTGACCGTCAGCCATGATCAAGACCTGGAGAATTTGGCTAAGATTGCTGATAAGATAATGGAGAATATTACAGGATGTGGGGTGGCAGCAGTGAGTTCCACTAGCGGCAGCAGCAACACTCTACTCGACATGATCGCCCAAATGCATAAACTAAATTTAGAAGTTGCATCGCTTCGTGAAGAGGTGAATGGACAACGACGTTCTACGTTCCGTGGACGTGGCCGTGGACGCGGTCGTGGACGCGGAGGTTATGGAAATAACTCCAGATCGAGATCCAGATCCAAGACACCGGATGACCCTGAGTGGCTGTGTAAATGGCATTACAAATATGGCAAATGGGCGAGGTCATGCGAGAAGCCGTGTGCATGGAAAGCTCCGAAAAACTAAACCAGGTACAGTCTTTAAAGGCGGAAGATGTGGTACCTAAGAAGAATCACCGCCTCAGTGTTTACGACAAGGACTCTGGTCTGAATTTCTTAGTGGATACAGGTGCCAATGTGTCAGTAATACCAGTGACTTACAAGCAGAAACGTTCTGGTGAGTGTTTAGACTATAAACTATTCGCAGCTAATAACAGTGAAATAAAAACTTATGGAACTAGGACTCTTAACATAAACTTAAGGCTACGTCGTCAGTATCGCTGGACATTTATTATAGCGGACGTTAATCAAGCGATATTAGGCGCGGATTTTTTGGAATTTCATGGTTTAATTGTGGATTTAAATGCTAAGAAACTAATTGATAAGAAGACGAATTTGTTAACGGTTGGCAAAATTGTTGATTGTGATGAGTCATCGGTAAGCTCAGTGGAAAGTAATCATCCATTCCTTGATATACTATCTAAATTTCCTGATATTACTAAGCCAGTATCTTTTAAGAATATGGATCAGGTATCAGCGGACGATGTGTATCACTATATTGAGACCACGGGAAAGCCCGTCCATGCGAGAGCTCGTCCGTTGCCGCCGGATCGTTATCATAAGGTAAGAGAAGAATTTAGATTAATGCAGGAAATGGGGATCTGTAGGCCGTCGAAAAGCGAGTGGGCCAGCCCACTGCATGTAGTTGCAAAGAAGAACGGAGATATTCGATCCGTCGGCGACTACAGACGTCTTAATGCTATAACGAAGCCGGACCGTTATCCTGTCCCGAGACTACACGATTTTACTTACATACTATCAGGTAAGAAAGTATTTTCTAAAATTGATATTAATAGGGCATACCATTACGTAAAAATTGCACCGGAAGATATTGAAAAAACTGCCGTAATTACACCATTCGGTCTATGGGAATTCACAAGGATGAATTTTGGGCTTAAAAATGCAAGTCAGACATTCCAAAGATTTATGAAAAATGATGTATTAAATGGATTGGATTTTTTATTCAGTTTTATCGATGATGTGATTATTGCAAGTGAGGATATGGAAGAACACAAAACGCATTTACAGAAAGTATTTGAGAGATTTAATAATTTTGGAATCACGATAAATTTAAACAAATGCACTTTTGGAAAGCCTAACATTGAATTTTTAGGTTATGAAGTTTCAGCCGACGGAATTCGACCCCTTGATAACAAAGTCAAGGCCATAATAGATTTCCCTCAGCCTGAAACAGTAGAGCAGTTGAGACGATTCTTAGGTATGATCAATTTTTATAGAGCAAATATACCCAAGGCCACAGAACATCAATCATTATTGAATGAATTTTTAAAAGGTAGCAAAAAGAAGGATAAAACTAAGATAATATGGACAGATAAATCAACGGAAGCTTTCGAGCAATGTAAAATTGGTTTAAAAAACGCAGTTATGTTATCTCATCCAGTTCCGAATGTTCCATTGTCATTAATGACTGACGCATCAGACACATGCGCGGGAGGCGTACTACAGCAGTGGAAAAATAACGCATGGTTACCGCTAGGATATTTCTCTAAGAAGTTTACTAATGCTCAACAGAAATATTCTACTTACGATAGGGAGTTGACAGCAATTTTTATGGCTATAAAACATTTCAGATTCATGTTTGAAGGGCGAGAATTAATCATCTATACTGATCATAAACCCTTAACATATGCTATAAACAAAATTGAAAGTAAATGCGAAACTCCCAGACGAACAAGACAATTATTATTTATAAGCGAGTTTACAACGGATATCAGGTACATAAAAGCTGATAGTAACATTGTCGCGGACGCTTTATCGCGAATTGAAACCATACACTGTCCTACGTCAATTGATTACGTGGAATTAGCATCAGCTCAAGAATATGATTGTGAATTGAAAAATCTATTAGACGAACAGAATGACAATATTTCTTTAAAGAAAATTTTCATTCCAAATAGTGATAAAATGATTTATTGTGAAAATTCAACCAGCTTATGTAAACCGTATTTACCAGAAAGTTTTAGAAAAATTGCTTTTAAAACAGTACATGAATCAAGTCATCCCGGAATTAGAGCTACTCGAAAGTTAGTATCGCAAAGATTTTTTTGGCCAGGTTTAAATCGAGATGTAGGGCAGTGGGCAAAAACTTGCATACAATGTCAGAAGTCAAAAGTAGGTAGGCATACTGTATCAGAATTGCAACAATTCCCAGAAGCTAACCGCTTATCGCACGTGCATATTGATATTGTTGGTCCCTTGCCACCCACTGAACATAGCTATAAGTATCTCATTACTATGATAGATAGATTCACGCGTTGGCCAGAGGCAATACCTATTAAAGAAATGACAGCAGAAGTTGTAGCTAAAGTGTTTTACGAAAATTGGATATCACGTTTTGGTACTCCTGATCGGTTAACAAGTGATCAGGGACGCCAATTCGAGAGTACCTTATTCAGTGAGTTGTTAAAGCTTTTGGGCATAAAAAAAATTCGTAGTAGTCCTTATAGACCTCAGGCCAACGGAATAATTGAACGTTGGCATAGGAGCATGAAACAAGCAATAACAGCTCGTCTTACACTTCATACGTCATGGCTAAATGAACTACCTACAGTTTTATAATGCTAGGGCTACATTAGCGGGCTACGGCGAATATTCGTGTTAACGCGATGAATGTGGCCGGGTACATCGTGTCTTCGCGTAGTATTCGGACGAAGACGATGTAGTATCGGGGAGCTGTCGGTAAACTGGCGCGAATCAAAGGGATTTGTCGCGACAATATTCGCTTAGGTGGCTACATCTACGTCATTTCAGTGTCATCCAGACTTTGAACCGAGACGGACGTGCATTTAATTTTTTACACTATGGAGTGGAGTAACGAAAAAGTGTTAGAATCCATTCAATTTTATGAAACTGAGAGTATTTTATAGAGTCCTAGTGACCCCAACCATAAAAAGAAACACTTGGTACATGATGCGTGGATTCGAATTAAAAATATGCTCAGTTGGCCTACCACAGTAGAAGAAATGAAGAAGAAAAAAGATTCATTGGCGGCAATGGTTTAGACTGGCACAGGTTCGAGGTAGATGTCACAAACTAAGGGAGGCCTATACCCAGCAGTGGGTGAAGTCGGGCTGTGGATGATGATGATGATGATGATTATGGCATACTACAGAGCCCATCTCAATAAAATTAAGAAATCGATTAAGACACAATCCAGCACGATGCATCGCGTCAACTCGACACGAATCTTCGCCCGCCTTAATGTAGACAAGAACATCGCCTATACCCGAACACGATGTTTTTGTCGCGCCAACGCGACACGAATCTTCGCCCGCTAATGTAGCCGAAGCATTAGGGTTGCGCACAGTAGGAAGAAGTGATAATGGAATTAGTCCCGCCGAGTATTTGTATGGTCAAACACTTCGGTTACCTGGAGATTTTTATAACATCTCAGTTAATCGTAGTAACAGTGAGTATGATTTTCTGAATCAGCTAAGACATAATATAGATAAGTTAAAGCCTGTTCCCAGAAGTGCTCGAGATTCGCGTACATTATTTGTACACAACGAACTAGGTAAATGTGACCATGTTTTCATACGAAACGATGCAGTGCGTAGGCCGCTGACTACACCATACGATGGTCCTTACCATGTAATCAAAAGGAGAGGTAAGGTTTACACAATACAGTTACCAAATAGGATAGTCAACGTCTCAATGGATAGACTGAAACCAGCCTTTTTATTAAATGACCACACAAATGACAATGATGCCAACCCTAGAGAAAATGACAGCGTAAGGAAACCCATAACTAATGATAATATAGAAGTGAAAGTCGCAACTGAAACTAGAAACAGTAAGGTAACTAGAAGTGGGCGCTGTATAAAGCGACCTGTAAGGTTTAATTTCTAAAACTAAATAAATGACTAGGTATTTTAAAATAAAATAAAAATACAAAAAAACATTTATACTTAATACTATTTTATTTTATATTAATATATTTCATTGTTACACATCCTTAATTTGTAAAATTTTACAAGTTTCACTTCTATTGTGTAATTATTCATGTGTGATAAATTCGAATTGTGATTATCAATGTAGACTAGTTTGCAGGACTAGCATTAAATAAATACAAAAAAATGTAAACGTTGCAATATGCACACAACGTGGTAAGGTAATAATTAGTTTCAATTCATTGCATTATTGAAATTCGATGGAATTAGTCTTTTGGAGTTTAACAAAATTGTATACTCTTTTACTATCAAATATGGGCAAGCAACAGAGTAGAGAAGAAGTCATTATTGCCCAGAGTGGAGGAGAGGCCTCCAAGGAGCAATTATCAACTATGAACTGCATGATAATGGGTATGTGGCGGAACATCCTACGCCACAACTCGCTGAATGAAAATATTAATTTTTGTACTGCACTTGGGCCAGCCCCTTACAATACTGGTTTGTGGCTCGACCCCGCGCGCTCGCCTACAACGTGACGTCACACGGCGCGGCCGGCGGCCGGCAGCGAGCGACAAACACACACGCTCGGCTTCTCGCGACTACTGCACGCGCGCGCTTATTATTATATTCTTTTCGCTAGCTTACTCATCTGCCTATTGTATCTAGTGCTTTCATTCTATATATTTCTATTTCATTATAATCATTCATTTCCATTTCTCAAGTCTTCATTTCACTTCCGCATTACGAGTTCTATTTACTACCTATCCCTGTGAGGTAGGTACAGCCTAACAACCACTCGCGTCGCGCTATAACTAAACTTCATACTATAACTGGTGACCCTACGACGAGCCTCATCATCGATATTGGACGACACCTTTTGGAGTTCGAAGATTTGTTCGAGAATTTACCAAGAACAAGGAATTTCAAGTTTGGGGTGTGGTACAAGTAAAAAGTGGTGAGCGATTTTTTTTTGATTGAACATGTCTATACATAATGAAGAATTTCAAGACGCAGAAGTGGTTGCTGGACCGGAAGTAGTTAGAGTAGGTGTTAGAGTACCACCTTTTTGGCCGGAAGAACCTGCACTTTGGTTTGCCCAGGTGGAAAGTCAGTTCACATTATCCAAGATAACTACTGATGAGACTAAATTTTGTTACTTGGTTTCTCAACTTGACCATCAGTATGCAGCGGAGGTTAAAGATATAATCACTAGTCCTCCTACGACGGATAAATATCTCAAACTTAAAACTGAACTAATAAAGCGTCTATCAGCTTCGCAGGAAAAGCGCGTGAAACAGCTTATCATGCACGAGGAACTTGGCGATCGGAAGCCGTCGCAGTTCCTACGTCATATGCAGAGCCTAGCTGGTCCAACGGTTGCCAAGGATTTCTTGACTACAATTTGGTCAAGCCGTCTACCACAGAACATACAGACGGTAATAGCTTCTCAATCAGATTTGCCTCTAGAGAAACTAGCTGAACTAGCAGACAAGGTGCACGAGATAGCCCCTGCAAATCCTCAGGTGGCAGCATCCAGCTCCAGAGCTCCAGCTTCTTCATCTCAGGATGACCTGTACAGGCAAGTTTGTGAACTCACCAAGCAGGTAGCCAAGCTCACAGCACAGATATCGAGTGGAGATTCGCGCTCGCGATCCCAAAATAGAAGAAGC
Source organism: Thera britannica (assembly GCA_939531255.2). NCBI lineage: Eukaryota > Metazoa > Arthropoda > Insecta > Lepidoptera > Geometridae > Thera > Thera britannica. The sequence goes on from OW618044.2 coordinate 19,564,702, forward strand.
TACCGATCTCGCTCACGCTCAAATTCACGCCGACCAAGACAGCCACCACCGGACCACCCTCATTGCTTTTACCACTACACCTATGGAGCCGAAGCTGTAAAATGCAAAGAGCCTTGCAGCTTCAAGTCGTCGGGAAACTCTCTGGGCGGTCGCAAGTAGCGGCCAGTGACTGCCCTCCATCTACAGGCCGTCTCTTCGTTACTGACTGTTTTTCAAAAATACAGTTCCTTGTGGATACTGGTTCCGACTTGTGTGTTTTTCCACGGTCATGTATCAAGACGCCCTGCTCAAAGACGAAGTATGACTTGGTAGCAGCAAATAGTACGGTAATACATACCTATGGTCCCATTGCACTATCACTCAACTTAGGACTTCGACGTGCCTTTACCTGGACTTTCACGATCGCTGATGTTAACCGCCCGATCATCGGTGTTGACTTCTTGAGTTTCTACGGCTTACTCGTAGACTGTAAGAACCAGCAACTTATTGACAGTGTTACTTCTCTCTCCGTGAACGCTCTTCGCTGTGCTTCTACCGGCGATCTTCCATCTATCAAAGCTGTCAATGGCGAGTCTGAATTTCATGCGCTACTCCGTGAATATCCTGAGATCACAAGACCAGCAGGTATGAAGTCTGTCCCTAAACACAATACCCTACACTATATCAGGACTACACCAGGACACCCAGTTTCTTGCAAACCAAGACGCCTAGATCCGGTGCGTTTCCAGATAGCAAAGAAGGAGTTTGAAGACATGCTATCGAATGGCACAGCCAGACGTTCTGAGAGTCCTTGGTCTTCTGCGCTTCATCTCGTGAAGAAGAAAGATGACGGATGGAGACCCTGCGGTGACTACCGAGCACTTAATGCCAGGACCATTCCTGATAGGTACCCCATCCGGCATATTCAGGATTTCTCTTACCAGCTGTCAGGATGTTCTGTATTTTCAACGGTAGATCTAGTGAAGGCGTACAATCAAATCAGCGTAAATCCAGATGATATTGCTAAGACTGCCATAACTACTCCGTTTGGATTGTATGAGTTCCAGTACATGACCTTTGGTCTACGCAATGCTGCGCAGACTTTCCAGAGGTTCATCGACGAGGTACTTCTTGGCCTGGAATTCTGTTACGGGTACATTGACGATATTTTGATCTTCTCATCTTCTCAAGAAGAACACAAGACTCATCTTCGTCAACTATTCGAACGTCTCAAGCAGTATGGAATATTGGTAAACACTTCAAAGTGCGTGTTAGGACAGCCAGAGGTAACTTTTTTGGGATACCAGGTGTCAGCAGCCGGTACTAGACCTCTGGACACCAAGGTTCGAGCTATACAGGACTACTCTGTTCCTAAAACGGTCAAAGATCTTCGTCGCTTACTAGGAATGCTCAATTTCTACCGTCGTTTCATTCCTAACCCTGCTCAACTTCAAGCGCCTTTAAACGCCATGTTGGCGGGACCCAAGATTAAAGGTTCTCAACCCATAGATATGACTGCAGATCTGTTACGTTCTTTTGAGGATTGCAAGACATCTCTATCTGAAGCTACTCTTCTTGTACATCCAGATTCTTCGGCTGACTTAGCCATCGTAACAGACGCTTCTGACTCAGCCATAGGTGCTGTCCTTCAGCAACGCAAAGATGCTAACTGGCAGCCCCTCGCTTTCTACTCGCACAAGCTATCTAGCGCTCAAAAGAAGTACAGTCCTTATGATCGAGAACTCTTAGCCATCTACGAAGCAATAAAATACTTCAGACACATGGTGGAAGCCCGAAGTTTTTCTGTTTTTACCGACCATAAACCACTGACGTTCGCCTTCTCAATCAACAAAGAGAAGTGTTCTCCAAGACAGTTTCGGTACTTAGACTTCATTGCCCATTTCACTACAGAAATCCGTTACATACCTGGAAAGGACAATGTAGTCGCTGACGCTCTCTCTCGCGTGGAAGGTATTTCAACCATAGACTACCAGGTTCTTGCACGTTTTCAGGATTCAGATCCAGAACTGCAAGACCTGATTCTTCACGGCTCCACCCTGAAACTAGAAAAGCTGAAACCTTTAGACAGCGACGTAGCAGTCTACTGTGATACTTCTACTGCATCACCTCGTCCGTTCATCACACCACAGCTTCGTAAACAAGTTTTTGAGATGATTCACGGGCTACATCACCCTGGAGGAACTGCTACTGTGCGACTGGTTACACAAAGATTTGTGTGGACAGGGATACGCAAAGATTGTAGAGAGTGGTCTAGGCAATGCTTGCAATGCCAAAAAAGCAAGGTTACCCGCCACACCAAAGCTCCGCTTTCCTCCTTCCTTATCCCTTCCTCGAGGTTCTCTCATATACACCTCGACATCGTCGGCCCTTTACCTCTTTCTCATGATTACAGGTACTGTCTCACCGTCATCGACCGATTCACGCGATGGCCTGAGGCAATGCCATTGAAAGACATCACAGCTGAGACCTGCGCTGCTGCCCTGGTGTCTGGCTGGATAGCCAGATTCGGATGCCCTGCTCGCGTGACCACTGATCGCGGACGCCAGTTTGAGAGCCACCTTTTCCAATCTCTCACTGCCTTGGTTGGTGCGCGTCACTTTCGCACCACTGCTTACCATCCTGCGGCCAATGGGATCGTCGAGCGTCTACACCGGCAACTCAAGGCAGCAATCATGTGCCACACTACTCCACAGTGGACTGAAGCTCTTCCACTGGTACTTCTTGGCATGCGCAGCGCGTGGAAGGAAGATCTGCAAACATCAGCCGCCGAACTGGTATATGGTGAGGCACTACGCTTACCTGGCCAATTCCTCTCTCCGACTGATGACATCACCACTGCTGACATCACCCAGTATGCGTCGCGCCTTCGATCACACATCCTGAAGCTGACACCAAGATCTCCTGCGTGGCATACTACGTCACCTTTCTACTTTCCACGGGATTTCAACAGCTCTTCTTACGTGTTCCTGCGCCAGGATCACGTGCGTCGCTCACTGGAACCCCCATACGCTGGCCCCTACAAAGTACTTAAGAGACAACCTAAGTTCTTCACCCTGGACGTCAAGGGCAAAAGCACGAACGTCACTGTCGATAGGTTGAAGCCAGCGTATATGATGAAAGAAACTCAGACTACAAATACTGAGACGACTACCACTTCTCCAACGACCCAAACCACTGCTGCTCCAATAGCGCCACCGGTTGAGAAGAGGACCCGGTCGGGACGAAGAGTGCAGTTCCCTGACTTTTATCGACCGTAGTCACGGTCTAGCAGGGGGGAATATGTGGCGGAACATCCTACGCCACAACTCGCTGAATGAAAATATTAATTTTTGTACTGCACTTGGGCCAGCCCCTTACAATACTGGTTTGTGGCTCGACCCCGCGCGCTCGCCTACAACGTGACGTCACACGTCGGAACATCCTACGCCACAGGTATCATAATACTACTAATCATTTTCGCCGTGTTTTTCGTTTGGAACCATTTTAAACGCAATTATGGTTCCAAAGGCAAGTGCATGGTCGTGGCCTGCAGGTGGCGGCCACACCCATGGCAGCACCAGCTGCACCTTTCACTGTGCAGCAGCACCATCAGTGATGTCGTGTTTAAGTACAAAGTAAATCCATGTAGTGCAAAGTGAATCTGTGTATCAAAATAAATCATCAATGTGTGTGTAGCATCATAAAAGTGTCAAGCCTCCAATATTTTTTTTTAGATGAATATTTAATTAAGTTCATTAGAAACATTGTAGTAGGTAATCGCCGGTAGGTACAGCGGCGATAACTTGGTAACTCGATACACCACATTGCAATGTAGCAAGCGACTGCAGCGACAGCGAATTTGCTTTGTGGTGGACCGCGCTATGAATGCACTGTATCCAACTGTAATTGGCCTAGTGGAAGGATAAGTCTTTGTGTTTTAGGTTCTTTCGGCAATTCTTTTATTTTAAAATTTTTTTATTTGTAAAATTTTGGGGGGTGTAGTGTAGGGACATGTAAGTATGTATGTGGAATGTGCGGATGTCAGCAGTTGCAGTGTGCATGTGAGACGGACGAATGGGCGACCGTCAGTTACTGCGCGCTGACGGCCGGTGCGGCTGTGATCTAAAAGTGGGAACATAAATAAATGGAGTAATTATGTAAAAAGTTGTTTAAGTGAAGTAACTCCCAATCCCCAAACCCTTATAGATTCGTCATGTCTGTCTGTCTGTCTGTCTGTCCGCCCGTATGTCACAGCCATTTTTCTCCGAAACCGTAAAAGCTAGACTGATCAAACTTGGCAAGTAGATGTATTCTGTGAACCACATTAAGATTTTTACACAAAAATAGAAAAAAAACTATAAATTTTGGGGGTCCCCATACTTGAAACTGAAACTCAAAATTTTTTTTTATCAAACCCATACGTGTGGGGTATCTATGAATAGGTCTTCAAAAATGATGTTGAGGTTTCTAATATTGTTTTTTTCTAAACTGAATAGTTTGCGCGAGAGACACTTCCAAAGTGGAAAAAAGTTGGTCCCCGCCCTCTAACTTCTAAAATAAGCTAAAAAAAATATATGTTGTACACCTACTATGCAAACTTTCAACGATATTTGGTTTGAACGAGATCTAGTCAGTAGTTTTTTTTTTATACGTCATAAATCGTAAACCGCAATTTACCTTTCGACGAACTACTAGAACTTCTAGAACTCTATGTTATATTACTTACTGCTACGGAACTCTTCATGGGCGAGTCCAACTCGCACTTGGCCGCTTTTTTGTGTTTTTATTTAGTGGCCTTATAAAAATATGTAAAATTAGAATTCGTGGTAACATTTATTATAGTTGCTCCTAGATTTCGTCAGCTTCCAGAATGTCTGGTGGTGTACAATCACTACTATCCCTGTTTAAGACATGTTTTTACACAAAAACTTATGTATTTTACAAACAAAACCAAAATTTGTTTAAATATTGAAAAGATTTTTTAAATGTCAAATGTTGGCGCCAAGGTGCAAACATCGATTGCGCATGCGTGTTGTGTCGTCGCGGATTCGTTCACTGAACCTTTTTTTTTAAGTAGAGCTTTAACCTCCTTGGTCCAGCTGAAGGTTGTATAGGTGTATCGTTATGATAAAAAAGTTATACAAGGTGTATCTAAATACGTGTACTATGCGAAGGTGGGGGGTTTCAGACCACAATGGTGATCAGTTGTGGAGGGGAGATAATTAAAAATTCCTATTTTCAGTTTCCCATACAAAAATATTTAATTTCATAATGCCTAAATAAATTGACAACCCTATCCTTGTAACCCCTTGACCCCTTGACCTACTACCTCTGTAGGTCTACTACTACTACCTACTACCTCTGTAGCTGAGTTTAGGGTTGTCACTTTGTATAAAGTCAGCTGTTAATGTTGAAACTTCGTTGCAGTTTTTTCAGAGATACCAATCGAAGTTCGAAAAGTCGTTGAACAAAAGTTGTTCCCCGGGGGGTGGAAATTCCCCCCCCTTCGGGATAGTACACATATTTTGATACACGTTGTATTATGATACAGGTGTGTCCATACAAGACCTGTATCGTAATGTAACTTTTTTTTTAATACAGTTGCTCAAAAAGTGGCGTATTGCAGGGACGTATAGCGTTCGGGATGTGGGCTATTACACACGCGTGCTTTTTTTTTACCATTCCCGCACTAGTGCTTTTTCTTTCCCGACTGTCAAAATAATGTCTTAAAAGAAAAACCATCCATGAAGTTTTTACTAAAAAAATTCATCGAAGTTTTTATCATTCATGCAAATACGTATTATTTCTAAAAAGAAGCTACTAATTTGTTTCATTAACAGATTTAAAAAGAATATAATTTATTTACACAAAGAAACTTACAATTAAACAAATATTTACAAAATGTACAAAATACACAAGAAACAAACGATCGTTACAAACGATCTAGAGATAGCTCAACTGATCCAAATCAGTGCCAGACGGAAGCGTCCCCAAGACGCTGGCGGCATTGCCACGCTGAATGGCAATGCTTATGCGATTTAATGATTTGATTGAATGAGTTATGTTAGGTTTCATTTCATTTCATCTCATTAAATTTCATTTTCAATTCATATCAATAAAAAAAATCTACTGAAGACTTGGCTGTATGGGTATAGTTCCCTTTGCCTTCCAGAATGGGTGAAGAAAAAAAAAAATCTCTGCTTATATTTTTCGGTTGGCGCCATTTTTCAGAAATTTTTTGCGAGTTTATTTGTTTGTTGCACAAAATGAGTAACTTCGACCCTAGTTTTTTTGAATTAACACCACCGGAACTCAGTATAATTGCACAAAATGCTTCGGAGAACATTTTACCGGAAAAGTCAAAAAGTCGCTACATGCATACCTACATACGACGAACTTATTGCGTGGAGAGAAGAGAAAAAAGCAAATGGTATTTTTATTATTTGATTAAATTGCTTATTTTTTTCGCAACTGTATTAAAAATAGTCGTTCAGTACACGTGCGGAACCGTCATTGCAACTTGTTCCGACTGTCAACCCTCGCCTTCGGCTCGGGTAGACATTTGTCGGAACTCTTTGCAATGACAGCCTTCCCGCACTAGTAATGAAATATACTATTTTATTATCTTTGGCCTGTACGTAATGTTTGTCATAAGAATTTAGTTTTCAGTTTTATTATCTTTGTATTATACTATCAGAGTAGATAAAGTTAATAAATTATTTTGTGATGGAATCATTCATATAGAGCTTTAATAAAAGTATTTATTATTAGTATGTAGATAAAACGAAATCATTATTAATTCATGAATACAAGCAGGGACATACCACGACTGAAGCTCTTTAAATTATATAGCTTTATAAATATAGGAAATCATAAATGATGACTCCTTAAAACTGAAATCATACTTGTTACTGAACTATTAAACGCGACCTGCCTACGGTTGGTGATCACCGCATCACGCATCACGCATCACGCATCACGCATCACGCATCAGTGGCAGTGCGGTGCTGCAGTCACGCACGGGTTGTCGCATGTCGTCACGGCTAGGGCCGCCACCCTGGATGACGTCATCCGGCGGGCCTTTACCGCCGGCGCCGTCAACGTACCAGCCGCTCTCGAACCGAATGCTCTGTTGCGTAACGATGGTAGGCGACCTGACGGTATGACGCTTGCTCCTCGGGAGTTGGGGAGGCCCCTTGTGTCGACACACTTGCGCCTTCTCATCTGCCAAGGACATCCGTTGTGGCGGGCGCCGAGGATCTGCCGCAAGTATGCAGGTCTCGACAGAATCTACTAATTTGCTCCTCTTGGGATTGAAACTCTGTCTCCGTGGGTAGCCAAGGCCTTGCGGGTGTTCAATAATTTGCCCAATTGTAAGTTTCTTTGTTTAAATAAATATGTATTTAATTATTGTTAAATATTTAGATATTTTTCTAGAAGCATATGTTTGTTCGGGTGGAATTTTTAGGTAGAGTATGTAGTCTACCTAAAAATTCCACCCGAACAAACATACTTACATATAGACATTGCAAGTTAAATAAAACCTTTTAAAAAATAGAGAAAGTTTGGGTTTCCAAAACATGTAAGTTTGATTATATTAGCTGCATGTATTTTAAAATAAATATTATTATAGACAACTCACACAACACTATCTAGCCCCAAACTAAGCAGAGCTTGTACTATGGGAACCAGATAGCTGATAGGTATTATACTTGTATAAATGAATATATTATGAATAATACTTGTATAGGTACTTTTTTTTTGCTGTTCTAACATACTTAGAATACAATATAACACCCAGACAGAGAACAAAAATCTGCGTTCACCATGAAAATATTTGTTGTCGGTGGGGATCGAACCCACGGCCTTCGGCTCAGAAGGCAGAGCTACTACCAACTGAGCTGAGAGGCCAGTCAAGTGTTGCGCATCTATAATTGATTGACTCGACATTACGAGTTACATCAAGTAGGTACCCGCTACCCGGTGGCTTCAATAGAGGCGGGCATGGCCGGCGCCGCGCCGCCTCGATACATACCTAGTTATCTTACTTACATTGTTATAAAGCCATTTTATTTCCGAAGACATGCATACATTCATAGATTACGTTACATAGTTACATAATATTATAAAATCTTTTTAATTTTAATTTTTATATATGTATATTTAGTTTTTCTGTAAATATTAATTATTATTAATAATGTGAGTTTTATTATTATTATTATATTTGTATTACGTGTTGGGACGCCCACTTGAGGGCAAAGGCCTCCTCCAACCCTCTCCAATGTTTCCTATCTTTACGTTGAATGTAAATATTGTAGCATTTCATTTATTTTGGGAGAATAGTTTTTCGTATCAGTCGAAAGCAAATGGAGAGCTATTTAAATTTACGCGCCAAGACGCAAGTTGGTGAGTGATTTGTTGAAACGTTGTAAGGGCGACCTCTGGCAACGAATAGAAACACTAAAAGTGGCTAGGCAGATGGCTGGCGAAGAGCGCCATCTGTTAAGTAGTAGCCGCAAAATACAGGATTTGAGAAGCATCACACAGCATGGGGCATACAGGGGAGGATCAGTTGTATTTTTATGGACGCAGCTCCATGCGAGCCGTGTCGACACGTTGCCGAGATTAACCTGTGGTCTTGTATATTCCAGTTTGCTGACACCGTCTGCGTGGCGCCTCCGTGACATCGCACGTGGACGATAAGCGCCCGTCGGCGATTCTGAGGTGAGCCAGTGCCAATTTATTTTAATGCGGAAGGAGTAGGCGCATCGGACGGTTCTCCGTGGAGTCCTGGTCTGTTGTTTGTTGTCAAAAATTGTTTGCTGCCGTAGAGAGTGCTATTTTTGTTGTCAATAGGTAGGGTTTCGTTGACGTGGTCATTGCTATTGTCTTTGTCGTGCGTTTTACTATCTTACCACCCTGTCTGTCAGTGTACTGTTGCTAGGTTTATTTTAGAGGCGGACGCCAGGGGGTAGGTGTTAGGGAACGCTCCGGGGTGACTCACAAGGTAGTTTTCTGTGGGTTTTATTTAATTGGGTCATCCGGGGACTAGTGATTGGTAAATTCAAATATTCACACCTCCGACGCACTAACCTCTCCCTGAATAAATTTGTGCTCGCTTGAGAGCGATGGTTTGGATAAAGTTTGAACATAATGGTCACTAAACATACCGTGTAAATAATATAAGCATTGTTGATTTTTATGTAAGAATAGGAACGATTCCACGAGGTCATTGAACCTCTCATGTATCCATGATAGCCATTGCTTACATTTTATGTAAAGGAATATATTGTTATCCCGTGAGGTCATTAAACCTCTCATATGTATAAGGTGTCCCTTTAAATTTCTTTGTTCAATCCCATGTCAGAGAACGTAGCGTTCAATGTATTTGTAACTTGTTGATTAGTAGTAGGTTCATTTATAAGAAAGATAGTCTGGCATGTGGATAACCTCTATTCTGGTTAATAACTGAGAATATAAATTTGTAGTTAAGTAGCTATTTGAGCTCACTTTGAGGTTATGTAATGAAGGATCACTTTAGGATTATATAGTATATAAGATAGCATAGCCGTGCAGTTTCAATTTTTAATTCCTAAGCTAATGAACATGTCATGTATGAGGTATGTGTTGTTTAAATAAAACTCTGTAACTGATTTCTAACATTTATTTTATTTTAGAATAAAAATCTTTTGTGCGGTAGGAACATCGAACCCCAACTGAGCTAGTCAGGGCCAACGCAGCCGAAATAGTCGGTCTGCCTGTCTGCATCCAGTTTTCCACCGTTACAATATGTTGAGTAGGTTGGAGGGTTTTGGTGTACTCTTCCCGTGGGGCGTGGGGGGGGATCAGCCATATTGGGAGAGGATGTTTATTTGTTTGTCTTTTCTTCCAAGTCAGTTATTTTCAGGTGGTGGTTGCAGTAATTGCTATATTTCTGTGGTGTTATTTTCTTCGCTAGTTTTCCAAGTGTACTTACATACTAAGATATAAATTATTGGGTCGTGGGTTCGATCCCCACCGAGAACAAAAATTTGTGTTAAGAACGTAGATGTTTGTTCTCTGTCTGGGTGTTATATTGTATTCTATGTATGTATTTACAAAAAAAAAGTATTTAAGTATTATATCAGCTATCTGGTTCCCATAGTACAAGCACTGCTTAGTTTGGGGATAGATAGTGTTGTGTGGATTGGCCTTATTAGTTATTTATTATTATACCTTGCTGTTTTAGGCCTTTTATCTACTAGCAATAATTTAATATTACTAGCAAGGTTCATTCAAACATTCTTCATTTGACTATGCATTGTTTTATTCGTAATATGAATCATGGTCAGAAATGTAACCGCATTGCCGTCAGCCTTAATACAGGCGGTACTCATACTCATACTCATACTCATTGCCGTCAGCCTTAATACAGGCGGTACTCATACTCATACTCATACTCATTGCCGTCAGCCTTAATACAGGCGGTACTCATACTCATACTCATACTCATTGCCGTCAGCCTTAATACAGTCGGTACTCATACTCATACTCATACTCATTGCCGTCAGCCTTAATACAGTCGGTACTCATACTCATACTCATTGCCGTCAGCCTTAATACAGGCGGTACTCATACTCATACTCACACTCATTGCCGTCAGCCTTAATACAGGCGGTACTCATACTCATACTCATACTCATTGCCGTCAGCCTTAATACAGGCGGTACTCATACTCATACTCATACTCATTGCCGTCAGCCTTAATACAGGCGGTACTCATACTCATACTCATACTCATTGCCGTCAGCCTTAATACAGGCGGTACTCATACTCATACTCATACTCATTGCCGTCAGCCTTAATACAGTCGGTACTCATACTCATACTCATTGCCGTCAGCCTTAATACAGTCGGTACTCATACTCATACTCATTGCCGTCAGCCTTAATACAGGCGGTACTCATACTCATACTCACACTCATTGCCGTCAGCCTTAATACAGGCGGTACTCATACTCATACTCATACTCATACTCTTACTCATTGCCGTCAGCCTTAATACAGTCGGTACTCATACTCATACTCATTGCCGTCAGCCTTAATACAGGCGGTACTCATACTCATACTCATACTCATTGCCGTCAGCCTTAATACAGTCGGTACTCATACTCATACTCATTGCCGTCAGCCTTAATACAGTCGGTACTCATACTCATACTCATTGCCGTCAGCCTTAATACAGGCGGTACTCATACTCATACTCATACTCATTGCCGTCAGCCTTAATACAGTCAGTACTCATACTCATACTCATTGCCGTCAGCCTTAATACAGTCGGTACTCATACTCATACTCATTGCCGTCAGCCTTAATACAGTCGGTACTCATACTCATACTCATTGCCGTCAGCCTTAATACAGTCGGTACTCATACTCATACTCATTGCCGTCAGCCTTAATACAGGCGGTACTCATACTCATACTCACACTCATTGCCGTCAGCCTTAATACAGGCGGTACTCATACTCATACTCATACTCATACTCTTACTCATTGCCGTCAGCCTTAATACAGGCGGTACTCATACTCATACTCATACTCATTGCCGTCAGCCTTAATACAGGCGGTACTCATACTCATACTCATACTCTTACTCATTGCCGTCAGCCTTAATACAGGCGGTACTCATACTCATACTCATACTCATTGCCGTCAGCCTTAATACAGGCGGTACTCATACTCATACTCATACTCATTGCCGTCAGCCTTAATACAGGCGGTACTCATACTCATACTCATACTCATTGCCGTCAGCCTTAATACAGGCGGTACTCATACTCATACTCATTGCCGTCAGCCTTAATACAGGCGGTACTCATACTCATACTCATACTCATACTCATTGCCGTCAGCCTTAATACAGTCGGTACTCATACTCATACTCATACTCATTGCCGTCAGCCTTAATACAGTCGGTACTCATACTCATACTCATTGCCGTCAGCCTTAATACAGGCGGTACTCATACTCATACTCATTGCCGTCAGCCTTAATACAGGCGGTACTCATACTCATACTCATACTCATTGCCGTCAGCCTTAATACAGGCGGTACTCATACTCATACTCATTGCCGTCAGCCTTAATACAGTCGGTACTCATACTCATACTCATACTCATACTCATTGCCGTCAGCCTTAATACAGGCGGTACTCATACTCATACTCATACTCTTACTCATTGCCGTCAGCCTTAATACAGGCGGTACTCATACTCATACTCATACTCATTGCCGTCAGCCTTAATACAGGCGGTACTCATACTCATACTCATACTCATTGCCGTCAGCCTTAATACAGGCGGTACTCATACTCATACTCATACTCATTGCCGTCAGCCTTAATACAGGCGGTACTCATACTCATACTCATACTCATTGCCGTCAGCCTTAATACAGGCGGTACTCATACTCATACTCATACTCATTGCCGTCAGCCTTAATACAGTCGGTACTCATACTCATACTCATACTCATTGCCGTCAGCCTTAATACAGTCGGTACTCATACTCATACTCATTGCCGTCAGCCTTAATACAGGCGGTACTCATACTCATACTCATTGCCGTCAGCCTTAATACAGGCGGTACTCATACTCATACTCATACTCATTGCCGTCAGCCTTAATACAGGCGGTACTCATACTCATACTCATTGCCGTCAGCCTTAATACAGTCGGTACTCATACTCATACTCATACTCATACTCATTGCCGTCAGCCTTAATACAGTCGGTACTCATACTCATACTCATACTCATTGCCGTCAGCCTTAATACAGTCGGTACTCATACTCATACTCATACTCATTGCCGTCAGCCTTAATACAGGCGGTACTCATACTCATACTCATACTCATTGCCGTCAGCCTTAATACAGTCGGTACTCATACTCATACTCATACTCATTGCCATCAGCCTTAATACAGTCGGTACTCATACTCATACTCATAGCCGTCAGCCTTAATACAGTCGGTACTCATACTCATACTCATTGCCGTCAGCCTTAATACAGTCGGTACTCATACTCATACTCATACTCATACTCATTGCCATCAGCCTTAATACAGTCGGTACTCATACTCATACTCATACTCATTGCCGTCAGCCTTAATACAGGCGGTACTCATACTCATACTCATACTCATTGCCGTCAGCCTTAATACAGTCGGTACTCATACTCATACTCATACTCATTGCCGTCAGCCTTAATACAGGCGGTACTCATACTCATACTCATACTCATTGCCGTCAGCCTTAATACAGTCGGTACTCATACTCATACTCATACTCATTGCCGTCAGCCTTAATACAGTCGGTACTCATACTCATACTCATACTCATTGCCGTCAGCCTTAATACAGTCGGTACTCATACTCATACTCATACTCATTGCCGTCAGCCTTAATACAGTCGGTACTCATACTCATACTCATACTCATTGCCGTCAGCCTTAATACAGGCGGTACTCATACTCATACTCATACTCATTGCCGTCAGCCTTAATACAGTCGGTACTCATACTCATACTCATTGCCGTCAGCCTTAATACAGTCGGTACTCATACTCATACTCATACTCATTGCCGTCAGCCTTAATACAGTCGGTACTCATACTCATACTCATACTCATTGCCGTCAGCCTTAATACAGTCGGTACTCATACTCATACTCATACTCATTGCCGTCAGCCTTAATACAGGCGGTACTCATACTCATACTCATACTCATTGCCGTCAGCCTTAATACAGTCGGTACTCATACTCATACTCATACTCATTGCCGTCAGCCTTAATACAGTCGGTACTCATACTCATACTCATACTCATTGCCGTCAGCCTTAATACAGTCGGTACTCATACTCATACTCATACTCATTGCCGTCAGCCTTAATACAGGCGGTACTCATACTCATACTCATACTCATTGCCGTCAGCCTTAATACAGTCGGTACTCATACTCATACTCATTGCCGTCAGCCTTAATACAGTCGGTACTCATACTCATACTCATACTCATTGCCGTCAGCCTTAATACAGTCGGTACTCATACTCATACTCATACTCATATTAATTATTGCAATTCTTATGTTACAAGGTGAAGTAAAAAAAAAAGCAGCCAAGTGCGAGTCGGACTCGCCCATGAAGGGTTCCGTAGCATCAAGTAACATAATAAAAAGGTTCTTGTAGTTCGTCGAAAGGTAAATTGCGGTTTACGATTTATGACATATAAAAAAAAAACTACTGGCTAGATCTCGTTCAAACCAAATATCGTTGAAAGTTTGCATAGTATTGTACAACATATATTTTTTTTAGTTTTATCATTCTCTTATTTTAGAAGTTAGAGGGGGGGGGACCAACTTTTTTCCACTTTGGAAGTGTCTCTCGCGCAAACTATTCAGTTTAGAAAATAAAAAAAAAGCAGCCAAGTGCGAGTCGGACTCGCCCATGAAGGGTTCCGTAGCATCAATTAACATAATTTATAGGTTTTTGTAGTTCGTCGAAAGGTAAATTGCGGCTTACGATTTATGACGTATAAAAAAAAAACTACTGACTAGATCTCGTTCAAACCAAATATCGTTGGAAGTTTGCATAGTAATGTACAACATATATTTTTTTTTGGATTTATCATTCTCTTATTTTAGAAGTTAGAGGGGGGGGGACCAACTTTTTTCCACTTTGGAAGTGTCTCTCGCGCAAACTATTCCGTTTAGAAAAAAACGATATTAAAAACCTCAACATCATTTTTGAAGACCTATCCATAGATACCCCACACGTATGGGTTCAATGAAAAAAAAATTTTTGAGTTTCAGTTTCAAGTATGGGGAGCCCCAAAGTTATAGTTTTAGAAAAAAACGATATTAGAAACCTCAACATAATTTTTGAAGACCTATCCATAGATACCCCACACGTATGGGTTCGATGAAAAAAAAATTTTTGAGTTTCAGTTTCAAGTATGGGGACCCCCAAAATTTATAGTTTTTTTTCTATTTTTGTGTAAAAACCTTAATGCGGTTCACAAAATACATCTATTCACCAAGTTTCATCAGTCTAGCTCTTATGGTTTCGGAGAAATATGGCTGTGACACGGCCGGACAGACAGACAGACAGACAGTCAGACAGACAGACATGACGAATCTATAAGGGTTCCGTTTTTGCCATTTGGCTACGGAACCCTAAAAACGATGTTAGAAACCTCAACATTATTTTTGAAGACCTATTCATAGATACCCCACACGTATGGGTTCGATGAAAAATTTTTTTGAGTTTCAGTTTCAAGTATGGACCCCCAAAATTTATAGTTTTTTATCTATTTTTGTGTAAAAATCTTAATGCGGTTCACATAATACATCTACTCACCAAGTTTCATCAGTCTAGCTCTTACGGTTTCGGAGTAAAATGGCTGTGACACGGACGGACAGACAGACAGACAGACAGACAGTCAGACAGACAGACATGACGAATCTATAAGGGTTCCGTTTTTGCCATTTGGCAGAGGAACCCTAAAAATGGTGAATACATAATACCTAGGCCCTAATGTACAGGGCAGAGCAATATTTGGAGTGGAAGGGGGCCGAAGTCTGAAAAAATAGATAAATTAAAAGCTTGTTGTCAATGTTCTATTGAAGTCAATTACATTATTATTATGACGCAGGCAAATGTATCGTTAAAAGATTCATTTAAATTATAATAGCATTAGTAGCTCACCTCACGAGCTTGTTAGATAACACAGGGTCCCAGGTTCGGTGAAATTGGTCCACGAGTAGTTTGAATTGGATTTTTATTCAATGGTGATTTACATAAAAGTAAAAAAATACTGATTTGTGTAAGAATTGCGACGAGCCCTTGTTATAACAGTAAGAAATAAATAG
This sequence comes from Thera britannica, assembly GCA_939531255.2. Classification (NCBI taxonomy): domain Eukaryota; kingdom Metazoa; phylum Arthropoda; class Insecta; order Lepidoptera; family Geometridae; genus Thera; species Thera britannica. The sequence goes on from OW618044.2 coordinate 19,580,585, forward strand.
CTTTAAAATACTAATAACAAATATAAAAAAGCGGCAAAGTGCGAGTTGGACTCGCCCATGAAGAGTTCCGTAGCATCAAGTAACATAATATAAAGGTTCTTGTAGTTCGTCGAAAAGTAAATTGCGGTTTACGATTTATGACGTATAAAAACAAAACTACTGGCTAGATCTCGTTCAAACCAAATATCGTTGAAAGTTTGGATAGTAATGTACAACATATATTTTTTTTAGTTTTATCATTCTCTTATTTTAGAAGTTAGAGGGGGGGGGACCAACTTTTTTCCACTTTGGAAGTGTCTCTCGCGCAAACTATTCAGTTTAGAAAAAAACTATATTAGAAACCTCAACATCATTTTTGAAGACCTATTCATAGATACCCCACACGTATGGGTTCGATGAAAAAAAAATTTTTGAGTTTCAGTTTCAAGTATGGGGACCCCCGAAATTTATAGTTTTATTTTTATTTTTATGTTAAAATCTTAATGCGGTTCACAGAATACATCTACTCGCCAAGTTTCATCAGTCTAGCTCTTACGGTTTCGGAGAAAAATGGCTGTGACATACGGACGGACAGACAGACAGACAGACAGACAGACAGACAGACAGACATGACGAATCTATAAGGGTTCCGTTTTTGCCATTTGGCTACGGAACCCTAAAAACGATTTAAGAAACCTCAACATCATTTTTAGGGTTCCGTAGCCAAATGGCAAAAACGGAACCCTTATAGATTCGTCATGTCTGTCTGTCTGTCTGTCTGTCTGTCTGTCTGTCCGTCCGTATGTCACAGCCATTTTTCTCCGAAACCGTAAGAGCTAGACTGATGAAACTTGGCGAGTAGATGTATTCTGTGAACCGCATTAAGATTTTAACATAAAAATAAAAATAAAACTATAAATTTCGGGGGTCCCCATACTTGAAACTGAAACTCAAAAAAATTTTTTTCATCGAACCCATACGTGTGGGGTATCTATGAATAGGTCTTCAAAAATGATGTTGAGGTTTCTGATATAGTTTTTTTCTAAACTGAATAGTTTGCGCGAGAGACACTTCCAAAGTGGAAAAAAGTTGGTCCCCCCCCTCTAACTTCTAAAGTAAGAGAATGATAATACTAAAAAAAATATATGTTGTACATTACTTTGTAAACTTCTAACGATTTTTGGTTTGAACGAGATCTAGTCAGTAGTTTTTTTTTTATACGTCATAAACCGTAAACCGCAATTTACCTTTCGACGAACTACAAGAACCTTTATATTATGTTACTTGATATAACATAATATAAAGGTTCTTGTACGGAACCCTTCATGGGCGAGTCCGACTCGCACTTGGCTGCTTTTTAAAGACCTATTCATAGATACCCCACACGTATGGATCCGATGAAAAAAATTTTTTTGAGTTTCAGTTTCAAGTATGGGGACCCCCAAAATTTATAGTTTTTTTTCTATTTTTGTGTCAAAATCTTAATGCGGTTCACAGAATACATCTACTCGCCAAGTTTCATCAGTCTAGCTCTTATGGTTTCAGAGAAAAATGGCTGTGACACGGCCGGACAGACAGACAGACAGACAGACAGACATGACGAATCTATAAGGGTTCCGTTTTTGCCATTTGGCTACGGAACCCTAAAAATAGACTAACGAAGGGGAGGCGATAATGTACATCATGATATTGTACACCCCGTTATTACGATGCCAGTTAAGCCACATGTACACTGGAGCAATTCAAACATGGATTTTTGCTTTTTGTTCTGGCACTGGATACTTATACTGACTTGTCCTTGATTACTTTATAGGGTGGATCCGACTAGGATTGGTTAGGTTACTCTTGGACATCAAAATTATGCACAAAGCGAGCGAGCGTGCTGCGGTGCCAGAAAAGGTTTTCATTTAAAAAATCAAAGGCGTTATCCTCTTCAGAGCAATTAATTATCCATCGCTAGAAAAAAGTAATAATCGAAATATTTATCTCAAGATTCAAGATTCAAGATTCAATAAGCGTTTATTCAATACGATACAAGAATCACTTTGAAACGTCTTAAAGCTAGGTGAGTCTAGGTGCCAGTTCCACGCGACCAAGCGTAGAAGAACAGGCAACAAACTACGTCTCGGTTCCTACCGTTTTTTTATATGATCCTTTTACAAATCAAAAATAGTCTAAAATAATAGCAGTGAAGTTCCAGTGTGGTGCCACTTCACTTAGTCAGACGTATGCAATGTAATTATACAAAAGCAAAAGTTTCAAAGACAGCACACGCTACGCTTCAAAGTTATAATAAAGTATCTACACAGATATAAAAATAAGATATTAAATAGTAGGTACAGACATTGCAAATTGACATGCTAGCTTCCTATGGGTAGAGTGACCGGGACATCGGGCCACGCAGTTTTATCATTCATATAGCTATCTAGATCTAGAGTATAGTACGCATTCTTTATCACATTACTCTTAATATAGGCTTTAAACTTCCGAATTGGAAGCTTAGTTGCATTTTCCGGAAGTTTATTGTAGAAGCGTACAGTGTTCCCCATAAAAGACCCATTTACCTTCTGTAAACGAAATTTGGGAATATAAAGTTTATTTTTATTTCTAGTGTTAATATTATGTGAATCACAATTTTTCTGAAAGCTACAGATGTGTTTGTGAGTGTACAGTAAGTTTTCATATATATATTGTGAAATTACTGTGAGGATATTAATTTCCTTAAATCGCTCCCTCAATGAGTCTCGTGATTTCATTTTATAGATGGCACGTATGGCCCTTTTTTGTAAAACGAATATAGTTTGAATATCAGCTGCTTTCCCCCAGAGAAGGATACCGTAAGACATAACACTATGGAAGTAATCTGCTACAGTGTACATGGGCCTTAACAATTTCTCAGTGGAAAAAAAAGTAGCATCGTTTTAACAGTGTGTACATTAACCGGCCGTACATTAACTGGACCCCTAACGAAATAAAAAAGTTTTTGTAAAAGCAGTTTTGTCACTATTCAATGCGAAGATACTAGCTGCCTAAGTTGTAGGAACACCTATCAGTACGGCACCCGTCAGTCAGATCGGGAAACAGCACATCAGCATTCAGCACTGCAACCATGGATCTCTTCGCTGTACCCGGTCGATAGGCAATCCGAGTGTCGGCTCCAGCGCCGGACACGCAGCACAGGGGGCGCTAGGCGAGGGTGGGCGGCGGCACGGTGGGCGGCGGGGGCGCGGTGGGCGGCGGCGCGAACGACGCCACGATGGCGGCCAGCGCCGTGTAGGTGCCGGCCACCAGCCCCACCAGCCCCACCAGGAACAGCAGCGCGTCCTTCAGCAGGCGCCAGCGAGCGTGCGGCGGCGCCAGGCACGCCTCCATCAGCGCCGGGAAGCAGATGCCGAGCGCCGACAGGCACAGCGCGCCGAACAACGAGATGAACAGCCCCAGCCGCGGCACCAGCGCCGCCAGCACGACTGCAACACGAGCGCCGGCGGTCAGCGGGGGGGGGGGGCGCGGGGGGGGGCGGGGGGTACACTCACACGTGAGCAGGCACAGCGCCACGCGCAGCAGCAGGCGCGCGCGGGCGAGGTGCGGGGGGGGCGGGGGGTACACTCACACGTGAGCAGGCACAGCGCCACGCGCAGCAGCAGGCGCGCGCGGGCGAGGTGCGGGGGGGGCGGGGGGGGCGGGGGGTACACTCACACGTGAGCAGGCACAGCGCCACGCGCAGCAGCAGGCGCGCGCGGGCGAGGTGCGGGGGGGGCGGGGGGTACACTCACACGTGAGCAGGCACAGCGCCACGCGCAGCAGCAGGCGCGCGCGGGCGAGGTGCGGGGGGGGTGGGGGGGCGGGGGGTACACTCACACGTGAGCAGGCACAGCGCCACGCGCAGCAGCAGGCGCGCGCGGGCGAGGTGCGGGGGGGGGCGGGGGGGCGGGGGGTACACTCACACGTGAGCAGGCACAGCGCCACGCGCAGCAGCAGGCGCGCGCGGGCGAGGTGCGGGGGGGGGCGGGGGGGGCGGGGGGTACACTCACACGTGAGCAGGCACAGCGCCACGCGCAGCAGCAGGCGCGCGCGGGCGAGGTGCGGGGGGGGCGGGGGGGGCGGGGGGTACACTCACACGTGAGCAGGCACAGCGCCACGCGCAGCAGCAGGCGCGCGCGGGCGAGGTGCGGGGGGGGGCGGGGGGGCGGGGGGTACACTCACACGTGAGCAGGCACAGCGCCACGCGCAGCAGCAGGCGCGCGCGGGCGAGGTGCGGGGGGGGGCGGGGGGGGCGGGGGGTACACTCACACGTGAGCAGGCACAGCGCCACGCGCAGCAGCAGGCGCGCGCGGGCGAGGTGCGGGGGGGGCGGGGGGGGCGGGGGGTACACTCACACGTGAGCAGGCACAGCGCCACGCGCAGCAGCAGGCGCGCGCGGGCGAGGTGCGGGGGGGGGCGGGGGGTACACTCACACGTGAGCAGGCACAGCGCCACGCGCAGCAGCAGGCGCGCGCGGGCGAGGTGCGGGGGGGGCGGGGGGGGGCGGGGGGTACACTCACACGTGAGCAGGCACAGCGCCACGCGCAGCAGCAGGCGCGCGCGGGCGAGGTGCGGGGGGGGCGGGGGGGGCGGGGGGTACACTCACACGTGAGCAGGCACAGCGCCACGCGCAGCAGCAGGCGCGCGCGGGCGAGGTGCGGGGGCGCCGCGTGCTCGGGCAGGCGCGCGCGCACGTAGCGCCACACCACCTCCACGGGCACGAAGCAATGCAGCCCGTAGCTGATGAAGATGGCCACCACGAACATCACTATCACGCTGACCGCCAGTCTGCAACGAAACTCGCCCGCAAACTCTACATTATAATAATGAATAGCCAGTGAAAAATAATAAATTAACAGCAGTCAAAATGAGGTATTATAAACATTGAACAGATATGATATATTTTTAATCGACTTGATTATGTAGGTATAGTTTGACCGAGACCGCTGTACCGCCCCTGAGGTAGCGCGCGGTGAGACGGGGGGAACTGGACTGTTTACGTCAGACGCTCAAGAGATGCATATCCAAAGATGGGACGAGCGTTATCTTGGGATGGCAAGATCGCTATATTTAAAGTGGCCGAATATTGTTTGACAGTTCTATATTGAAAAGTGTCAAACATCTATATGCTTGAGGCTCCACTCAGACTCCAGCATTGCTTCTGCATACGAGCCTTACAAGGGATTTTTGTTAATTCAATCCCAAAAGGGGTGCAGCAGGGGTTGAAGTTTGCATGGACAAAACTCAACACGAACGAAGTCGCGCGGGATTCCACTAGTCGCTAGATAAAAGAATAATATGCCATTTTCGTTGCCGTAAGATCTATCTGACAATATCGATCTCATGTGTAATCTTGCTCTTCTTCCTCGGCCCCCACCTCGCCGCATTTTCTCAGGGAGTGGCACAGCGATTTCGGTCAAACTATAGCGGTGATGTGAAGGAGGGTGAGGTGGGGATGGGGATGGGGATGGGGATGGGGTGTACTGACGGTCCTGGGGGCAGGTCGAGCGTGACGGAGTCCTGGCAGGCGGCGCCGCAGTAGGCGTAGCCCAGCGCGCCCACGCACACGTACAGCAGCACGATGAGCGCCATGCCCGCGTTCAGCACGCCGCACGGCGCCCCGAACGCGCCCGGCGTCGCCATGTTGTTCTCCAGCGCCAGCACCTGCGCCGAGAGAGCCGTGAGCACGCGCGTCCTACCACTCACCCCCTCACCCCCTCACCCCCTCACACCCCCACCCCCTCGCCGCCCGCCGCGCACTCACCACGCCGACCGCGGTGAGCGCGAACAGGATCGTGCCGAAGAACAGCGGGAAGGTGGCGGCCTCGCCCCACAGCTGCAGAGGCTCCCCGCTCGCCGCCGCCGGGCCCGCCGTGCCCACCAGGTAGTACACCACCACGCCCAGCCCCACCAGCGTCAGCACGTTCGCCAGCGCGCTGAACGGCGCCAGCAGCTTCAGCGACGGGATCAGATTGAACGCCACCAGCGGCGCCAGCAGGATGCCCATGTGCGCCTCGACTGCCAGCTCGCACACCGGGTCCACCACCTGCGGAATGACGCATCATCTCACGCCGGCGCCGGGCCGCTCGAGCGACGCGCGCGGGCCCGGGAGGACCGCTCGGCGACGTACCTTCTTAAGGTTGCTGGCGATGAAGACGATGTAGACGCAGCAGATGCCGAGCTGGTACACGACGAGGAAGACGTCGACGGTGAGCGCGGACGCGGGCGCGGCGCCCCGCAGAGCGCGCGGGCCCGCCGCCAGCGCCTCCGCCATGGCGGCCGGGTACGAGAGCAGCGGCACGCGGCGGCGCCGGCACGCCTCGTGCTGCGCGCGCACCAGCACGTGCAGGCAGTGCGTCACCAGCACGCCCGCCAGCACGGTGCCCAGCACGCCCGTCACCAGCCCGGCGCGCGCGAACGCCTGCGGCATCGCCAGGATGCCGGTGCCGAGACTGCACTTCACCAGGTGCACCAGCGTCTCCCAGTTGCTGCGCATCAGAGCGACATTCCGCGGGATCAGAAGGAGGCGCGGGACCGCGGGGCAAGCGGGAGGGGGGGGGGGGCGGGGGGCGCGATCACTCACTTGGTCGGGTTCGGCAGGTCGCGGTGCTGATGCGGCTCGTAGTCGTCGTGCGAGTCGCCGGCGCCGTCCCTGCGAGCGAGCGAGACACGGTCAGAGCGAGGAGGGCAGTGGGGTGCACGGCGCGGCGCACAGGGCAGGTGCATACTTGAGAGGCGTCGCGTCGGCTCCGGACGGGGGGGGCGCGGGGGGCGCGGGGGCCAGCGCGCGCAGCGGCACGCTCTCGCAGGGGAGGCTCATGGCGCCGGCTGCGTCCCGCGGCGACCTGCAACGTACACCGCCATGACAGACGCCGTGACCGACTGCAGACCGGCATCCCGATCCCGAACGTGCAGCACGCACGACACTGCATTCCACGGTCTAAAATAAAGGATCCCGGCGTGCCGTAAATACCGTTATAAAACCGATATTTTGTGGAGCACCATCACCTCCAGATTAGTCCAGATAGATCAGTACAGTGTAAGCACTCGCTAAAGGAACACGTATTGAGGAATAATATCGCTAGTCATAGATCGTCAACGTTTGGTTCATAATGCGTGCCTCTAGTGACTTCAAAAGAGCGAAAACTTTCAAAATCCTCTACTGTACATTTATTAGGAGTCACCTCGAATATGCATCACAAATATGGAATCCCCGCTACGATGTTTACATCTCTAGAATCGAAAGAATCTAGATCAAGTTCATGAAATATCTCTGCTATCGTTTGCGGATTCCATATTCATCTGATGACTATGTTGCACTTTGTAAACAGTTTCACCTTCTACCTCTCTCTAAGAGACGAGAAATAGCCGATCTGGTATACCTTCTAAAAATTACCCATAACGTTATTGACTGCCCCGACCTTACAAGCATGATAAAACTCAATGTTCCGTACAAACTAACTAGATTCAATGTCCCACTGCATGTTCCTATAGTGTCTACCAATTACAAACAAAACTCTTATTTGTGGCGAGCAAGTAACAACTTCAATAAGCTAAGCAAGAGCATTGACCTTGATCTCTTCTTCACAAGCGCCTCCTCAGCGAGATCGCGGCTGAGCAGAGAATTCTTTAATGCAGATGATTAATGACCTTCACCCCTTTTTTTTATTTTTAATTGTTATCCTTGTTCACTTAATGCGTTTTTCCACCAAATAGAATTAGGTACCTATAATAAGAAGATTCCTTTAGTTTACACTATCTAGTTTGTATCATAGTTACATATACTCACTGTGTATGTAACATAGCCTACCCGTGAGAACCTCTAATTGGCTCTCTAAATCTAATTTTCATCCCACCAGCTCTGAAAGTGTGTTTTTGCTGTTTAATATCTGACTGCAAAAGCCGTTTTTATCCGCTAGAGGATAAAGTAAATTTGAATTTAGAATATCGTGTTCAATAAGTTTGTGAATACACAACCTATTTACTTCTACCTCCATGGTGCCGAATTTATAATACAACCATTTTAAATTTGTTAATAAATCATACTAGGAACCTTCTTGGTGTGTTACTTTTAGTCGCGCCATGTTTTTTTTTGCATTTAGTCATTTCCTCGCTGAGGTGGGATGAAAAGTTACGTGTTGCACTTGAGTGCAAAGATTTTTCACCTTGTGCTCTTTTGATTCCTTCGCCAACGCTTAGGATTCTAACTTTTAAACCACTTGCTACGCTCGTGGTTAAACTTTAGAATCCTGCGCTTGCTCAGTCATCAAAATTGAGCACGCGGTTAAAAAGCAGCTTTGCACTCTTGTATAACAAATAACTATTGTTGTGTATTCTTTTGTTATAAAGCTGTTGGTTCTCCAATAAATATAAATAAAAAAGCGGCCAAGTGCGAGTCGGACTCGCCCATGAAGGGTTCCGTAACATCAAATAACATAATATAAAGGTTTTTGTAGTTCGTTGAAAGGTAAATTGCGGTTTACGATTTATGACGTATAAAAAAAAAACTACTGACTAGATCTCGTTCAAACCAAATATCGTTGAAAGTTTGCATAGAACATATATTTTTTTTAGTTTTATCATTCTCTTATTTTAGAAGTTAGGGGGGGGGGACCAACTTTTTTCCACTTTGGAAGTGTCTCTCGCGCAAACTATTCAGTTTAGAAAAAAACGATGTTAGAAAGCTTAACATCATTTTTGAAGACCTATCCATAGATACCCCACACGTATGGGTTCGATGAAAAAAAATTGTTGAGTTTCAGTTTCAAGTATGGGGACCCCCAAAATTTATAGTTTTTTTTCTATTTTTGTGTAAAAACCTTAATGCGGTTCACAGAATACATCTACTCACCAAGTTTCATCAGTCTAGTTTTTATGGTTTTGGAGAAAAATGACTGTGACACGGCCGGACAGACAGACAGACAGACAGACAGACAGACATGACGAATCTATAAGGGTTCCGTTTTTGCCATTTGGCTACGGAACCCTAAAAATAAAATAAAAAAAAAAGATAGATGACTTACTTATTGGGACGGAAACAAGGGGATCGGTCATGGTGCGAGTGCGAAGCACCTCCAGCAGCACTTACATTAGCTGAATTTGGCATTTTTAGTGCATTATCAAAATGATAGGAATCCCGAGCGTTACGAGTGGTATATTGGATCCAAACGCAACGAAGATCCTAACAGGCAGCGTAGGCATAGTGGGAGTTATGACTCCATGGGATATGGGAGAAAGAGACAGAGGAGACAGAGGAGACAGAGAGATCCAAGCTCGCACCGGATGAAGGCAGCTGGTGAACACGCTCCTATTCATGTATACTGCTGGAAAATAAAAAACAACAGCCAGATTATACGCACAGTATTTATATTGAATGATAAGTGTACCAACAATAAATCAAAAGTGTAAGAGGACATCTGTCTTGTCCTGGATGTGCCTGCCAACTGCCAACGGATACGGGGCGGCCACACCGCGGCGAACAGTTGCGAACTCATCGTGCGACCTATGTGGTGCCCTAACGGTGGCAATGCAGGCAAACAATTATACAATTATACTACAGACGTAATCAATACAACTAATTCTATTATTAAATGGCTAAATGAAAATAATTTGCATGTTAACTTGACGAAGACCAATTTAATACAATTTAGTAATTCTAATAAAAGACCTGACAAACTTAATGTATTCTATAAAGAACACAAGTTATCTATTGTGAACGAAACAAAATTTCTGGGCATCATATTAGACCAAAATTGTAACTGGAAGGGACATATCGATCATAATATCTCAAAAAAATTGAACAAGTTTGTATACGTCCTCTATAAGCTTCGTAAGTCTTCAAACCAGAACACCATTTTGACGGCCTATCATGGATATGTAAGCTCAGTTTTAAAGTATGGTATTATCCTCTGGGGCAACTCCACCAATGTACAAAGAGTCTTTATCGCTCAAAAGAAATGCATTCGAGCAATTGTAGGGATAGCTCCATGGGAGTCGTGTAAGCCAATCTTTAGAAAGTTAAAGTTGTTGACATTGCCCAGCATGTATATTTTAGCTGCTGCTAAGTTTGTTAGAGAGCAATCGAATTTGTTTAAAAAAGCACGGGACCTATATCATCGGTGTGTAAGGGACCCCGATAGAATAGTACTGTCTAGAGTGCCTAAAACCGCACTTTATAAAAAGAATTGTTTTGCTATGTGTGGACAGATTTACAATAGAATTCCCGATGAAATTAAAGATTTACCAACTAGACAATTTTTAAAAAAGCTACGATTATGGCTCATTGACAGAACTCTATACAGCGTAGGTGAATTTATGAATGGATAATAACAATTTGTATAATGTATATTTCATTTCCTTTTGTATTGTAATCTTTTCTATTATAATGTATATTTCATAATGCTTTTACGACATTATTTGATGACATTATTTGTAAGTAGGTACATAAACAAAGACATTTATTATTTAGTTAAGTAAGGTGTAATTTACTATTTGTGACTAAATTTTTTTTTTTGAACCTATAATTTTTGCATCCCAGCAATGTAGTGGGGAATGTGTGCTACTTATATATTATATTTAAGATCTTATGTACATACACCATTCAGGCAAATAAATGATTATGATTATGATTATGATTATGAATGCCTTTTACCACTTCATTTATTACACTTATTTTTTTTAGAAAAAGTATGAATCCTATAGTTAGGGAGGCGAATAGGGGAATTTTCGGAAATACTCGAGCGTGGCAGTTTAAGATATGAGAGATACCTTAGACCTAATAGAAAAACCTTGTAAAGTATTTAGCTCTATATGTAGTGACGCGCGCCTAGGATAGACGATCAGATTAGTAAAAAAAAATGGATAGTCTGAAATACTCGAGCGCGTCAGATTTAGATATTGGGGGTCGATTTTAGTGTTTAAAGACTAAATTTAACTAATCTGACGATAAGTCCTTGACGCCGCCGAGTTATAGGGTCGCGAACTTGTAAAAAAAAAACGTTAATCCGGCATTCTCGAGCGCGATTCATTTTTTTTTTATTTTGAAGAATATAATCTAAAACTTACTAAAAATACAAAATCTGCCGGTTTCCGCATGACCGGAAGTGTGGAGGAGCCATTTCGTCTTCCTAGGAACGCGTTACGGCATATAAGTCGCGAACGATACATTTTACAAAAAAAAAGTTTAAACGTTGGTTGTATTTATCGCTTTATTGTCATTCTTAAATTTCCCATTTTATCAAGGAGAAAGAAAGGAAAAAAAAGAAACCAAAAAACCTTTTTCGGTCAGATTAAGAGAACCCACCCACATTTTTGTCAGATTAAAAAAATATGCTTTCAGGATACCGAGATAAACCTCCCCTATGAAAATCTGACGCGCTCGAGTATTTCAAAAAAACTTTTTTTTTTTGCATTTTCAAAAATTCATCGTAACTTATCGTCACGCCGAAATCGTCAGTTTTTTTAAAGGGAGCTTCCTTGGGGCCTACTTAACACCCCTTCCGAAAATCTGACGCGCTCGAGTAAATTTTTTTTTTTTGCATTTTTGACTACTTTATATGCCTACACCCACCACGCAAACCGGCAGATTAGTATACCATTGTTATCAGAGGTACTCGGGGTATACGTAGAATGAATATCTGACGCGCTCGAGAATGCCCAAGTAACTGTTTTTTTTAACATTTTTGAAAAACCGTACACGCCAAACCCACCGCTAAAATGGTTTTTGCCATAAGAGCTTTTCTTTTCGAAATTACTTTATCTTTCGATTTTGATAGGTCTCGACGGTGCCGTTGAATTACGCCATTTAGCTACCTCGCCTCCCTAACTACTAGCGCGGTGGCGCTATCAATGAAAGGTCAAGTTTAATGATTTGGATCATTGCTCAGGAATGTGTTTCTACATGAAGCCAACAGTAAGCTGAGCTTGGGGTAAGCTGCTAGGCTAGGGGTTGCTAGCTAGCCGAGACGCGGTCACTTCGAACAGAATAAAACAACAGCCGAGCCCGTCGAGCGATGATTGCACTAATCACACATCATTGACTAACTAGGGCAATGCAAGCCAACTCAATAGTTCATGGAGATGGGAGGGAAGGCTCGTTACGTTATGGCTATGGCTGTCAAATTGTTTATAGATAGGCTGACCCACACATTCATTTTCTTCTTGGGTTTGAATGTGTTGACACAATTTTGACAGCCAAAGCCATAACCATATGAAGCTCATGGTAGGCCAGCTGGTACAGCAGGTGTGGAGAGCACGCCCGCACGCTCGCTCGCTCGCTTGCGAGCCGAGCCGAGCGGAGCGGAGCGGAGCGGAGCGCAGGGCTCCAGCGGTAGGTGAGGTGTGAGTGGGAGCATGTCGCGTGTGATGGAGCGCGCGCTGATAGCTGCTCCCATTCCCGCCGCGTGCGTCAGCGTCCGCCCCCTCGCGCCACGTGGGAGCATGTCGCGTGTGATGGAGCGCGCGCTGATAGCTGCTCCCATTCCCGCCGCGTGCGTCAGCGTCCGCCCCCTCGCGCCACGTGGGAGCATGTCGCGTGTGATGGAGCGCGCGCTGATAGCTGCTCCCATTCCCGCCGCGTGCGTCAGCGTCCGCCCCCTCGCGCCACGTGGGAGCATGTCGCGTGTGATGGAGCGCGCGCTGATAGCTGCTCCCATTCCCGCCGCGTGCGTCAGCGTCCGCCCCCTCGCGCCACGTGGGAGCATGTCGCGTGTGATGGAGCGCGCGCTGATAGCTGCTCCCATTCCCGCCGCGTGCGTCAGCGTCCGCCCCCTCGCGCCACGTGGGAGCATGTCGCGTGTGATGGAGCGCGCGCTGATAGCTGCTCCCATTCCCGCCGCGTGCGTCAGCGTCCGCCCCCTCGCGCCACGTGGGAGCATGTCGCGTGTGATGGAGCGCGCGCTGATAGCTGCTCCCATTCCCGCCGCGTGCGTCAGCGTCCGCCCCCTCGCGCCACGTGGGAGCATGTCGCGTGTGATGGAGCGCGCGCTGATAGCTGCTCCCATTCCCGCCGCGTGCGTCAGCGTCCGCGTCAGCGACGCACGGCGTGCCTGCTCACCTGATACGTCAATGAGCCTCCTGCGCCAGCAGGGCCGCTCAACGATGCTCATTCCGAATCATTCATGCTTAGAACTGAACTGCTTCAAATGTTTTTTCATCAATTCCATCCGTGTGAGGTAATATTTTATTGTCAATATTCTGTTACTAGTTGCTTCGGAGCCCTTCATGAGCGAGTCCGACTCGCACTTGGCCGCTTTTGTCCTAATGGATTCGCAATAATTACCACTTAGCGCTCGTGATGGCATGAGTCTTATCTTTGTATGAAGTGGATAGGCATCTAACCGTTGGCTCCCGCACTATTACTACAATTGCCAATTGAAAGGCTACAACTGATTCATATTGATGAAGATGATGCCACGCTCGGTATCGTGTTCCTGTTGTCAGTACTCGTATAGTATATGTAACTAGTGAACGCACGGGTGCCATTTATTTTAAACACATAAATTATAGCCTATGTTACTCAGGGTGAATGTAGCTCACCAATAGTGAAATCGGCACTGCAGTTTTTGACTTTATCCATTACAAACATACACTTAGTGCTTTATGATATTAGTTTTAAAGTACTTATAGATAATATAGGTATAGATAAATAACATTTTTAAAATATTGCTTCCTACAACCGGCCAAGTGCGAGGGGGGCTCGCGCTCGATGCGTTCCTTGCCTTACCTATCTATAAAAACGTCAAATAAATATTCCTGTGGTATCGAAAATCACCCCCTTAAATATTAATTGAATGAATTATTTATTTTTAAAAGGAATATCACAACTCTCTATGTTATGATGTTATTCTAGTTTTCAGTACTCCCGTACCTACTGTTAGGTACCTATAAAGTAGCAACGGAAATACATCATCAATCTGTTAAAACCCCAACTATCTAAAGGCCTGCGCACACCTACTTCGCTGGCGGTAGCGATCAGTGAAACGCTGTCAAATATCGCTGTCAGATTTGAGATTTGACAGCGATATTTGACAGCGTTTCACTGATCGCTACCGTCAGCGAACTAGGTGTGCGCAGGCCTTAAGTAGTAGTTCGCCTCGAACTGATGCTCTCGTGATGCGATCCAAATGCGAAAAGTTATAGACATTTATCTGCTTTGAGAAAGTATTTCTGTCCAGATTCACTGTTTGGTTTTGCTTCTGACTATCCCTCGCTAACTTTGTATGGTAGACAAGTTTTAACTCAATCGGCCAATTGATTGAAGAGTTCCGTTGGACAGACCTTGGCTCCATCATCAGACCAGCCGCTTTCACCAGTTTAAGACAACTGTGTACCTTCTTAATAGCGAGACTCCCTCAAACGGATGTCGTAAGCGCGAATAAGCCCTCCGGACGTGTAGCCGACAAACCCCGATGTTCTACGAAGGTAGTCTGGGTAACGTCCGAATATTACATTCGGTACATTTTTGCATACGTTTTATTATCAAGATATATTTTAAGCTATTACATAGCTTCTATCGCATTGAGCGTGGGGACCGAATCCAGAAATTCCGTAACGAAAAAAACCTAACACGGGGGGTGTTAGGTTTTTTTCGTCTCCGACCGGCACAGCGGTGATACTTTTTTTTTATTTTTTCAATGAAGTGTAAATTTTTCATCCGTTTTTTTTTATTAACTTTAAGTTTTAGTATCCTTTTCTCTTTTGATTTTGTATGTATTTATTTAACAAATCCATTGTTTTTTTTTATTAAATATTTACTCTACTTATATAATTCTTTTCTATACTAAATTATGTAATTTCTGTTGTTTAAATAGTTCTAGTGTAGCAGGTATATTATTCATTTCATGCATGCTGTGTTCTCATCTAGAAGGCCGTACACTCGCTTATGTCTTTTCTAGCCACGTGCCATATTATTACTGTACCTACCCATAGTGTAACGTCCAGTTTTAAGAACCTAAATAAAAAAAAATAAAAAAAAAGTAACAGTTTTGGAGTTGCCATACGTAACAAAGTTCAAGTCAGTGCTCAAAATACTTTGTTCCGTTCTGATAAAAAATGCTATGCAATAGCTTTACCGCGGCAGTCTCCGAGTGCCACACGTCTTTTTTTTAATATTATCCAAGTATTGTGTGGTTAATTGTGGTGGTTCATGCGCATCGACTTACGCGTAGCTTTCAGATGATAGTCGGCAACTTGAAGATGCACCTGGCAGGCACTGACTGACGCTCGCCTTCCCTAGGAGCAGGCTTGGGAGTGGGGGGGGCTCACTCACCAGCGGTGCGGAGTGCGCGCGAGGGGGTAAGGGGGGGTGCGGGGGGGGGGGGGGGTCGCAGGGAGCTCCGGGAGTACGCGTATAGCGCTGTGTGCGCCGCTCCGCTGCAGACTGTGCGCGCCCGCGCCTCCACTCTACCGGCGCAGCAAGCAGCCCCCCCCCCGCACCCCCCCCCGCACCCCCCCCGGTGACGCACGTGATCCCGGCTCCTTGTCCCGTCACGTTGCCCCGTGCAATGCAATACAGAGCCACGCCTCGCGCGCCTCACCAACGAGCGGACCTACATCGCCTCAAAATAAGTCGGTTCTCCTCTTCGGTTTGATATTTGATATTTATTTATTGAGCACGCGCACAGCGTTACAGATAATTAGCATTAAAACTAGGTTAGCTAAGGTTGGCAAGTCTTTTATGGGCTTAAGAGGGCATCACACAGGCGACTCTCCATACAAACGTAGGTAGTCCGCTATTTCCTCCCTGGATAATGCCTCTAGAGTAACCAAGAAAATATGACCCTCATATGATTTATATGATATATAAATTGGAGGTGATATTTTCTTTATCAATAAGTTTCTGAAAAAAAGGAAAACATACGAGCACGTTTAGAGCAGATCTGGATTTTAAGAGAAAAAATGGTTACTCTAGAGCAGCGGTTCTCAAACTTTTTTGGTCACGGAACGAACGAAACGGTACCGCTGCTCTAGAGGCATTATCCAAGGAGGAAATAGGGGACTACGTTTGTATGGAGAGTCGCCGGTGTGATTCCCTCTTAAGCAGCAAGTTTTATAACAAACTGCCTATTGACATTGTAAAGCTGTCTGAGAGTAAATTTAAGACCTGTCAAAAAAAGCTTACTACAAGATTAATGACTACCATGGTTGCCACTGAAAAGCCATACTTAAAAGAAGAAGAAGAATGACTACCTTGATGATACAAAAGCCTGGGAGAGTCGGCACGTGACTTGTAATGTTGATGAACTTACATACCACTAATTTAGGTAGATACTTATGCATTATTATTCTAATGGATCTCTTTTGACAAATGAGAACCTTTTTAATAGGTAGGTACGTAGGTAGGTGCATTCATAGCTGAATGGCAGTAGGCAGTTAGGCACATCTACTGGACAGATATGAGAGTGTTCCTATAATACATTATGTGCGTGTCATCCGCGAACAAAGTGATCTTTTGATATTTGATATTTATTTATTGAACCATTGCGTTACAGTAATATAACATTGGTAAGTCAATTTTCACAAATTATCATATTATTTCAATACACACTAACATAATATAAGTATTCCTATTACTTTACGTTTGCAAATCAGAGAATGAGCAGCTCAAATATTCATTTATATGGTAAAACGGGTGACATTCGAAAAATGTTCTAAGTTTGTTTTTAAATTCGTTTATAGACAGTTTTGTCACTTCTAAATGTAATTTATTGTGCATAGCAAGTTTTAAACAGAGACCTTGTTTATATTATACGTCTTAACAAGTCTGGTTCTTGGGACATGCAACTTTTCTTTATTCCGAGTGTTATAATGGTGTTTATCCATTTTCATGAGCAAATTATGTTTTTGTAAATTTACTTCTATGAGCGAGTTAATTATGAAGAGAGATATAACTGTTAAGATCTTAGATTTTTTAAAATAAGATCTGATTGAAGTTAATCTATGTAGGCCATATATTATTCTTATAGATCTCTTTTGACAAATGAGAGTTTTTTTCCATTTGTGTAGCATTTCCCCATACTGTTAAAGCATAATTCATAGTTGAATGGCAGTAGGCATAGTAGACAGATAATATGAAAGTTTTCCTATCAACTGTGGCTTTCAGTTTAAACAGTGCATAATTTGCACTGGCTAATCGCTTGCATATTTTGTCTATATGGCTATCAAAACATAAGGTGGAGCCTAAAGTAGGTACATCCCAAAAATTGTACTTCTTCAGGTCATTGATGTAGATCAAGAATAGTAGGTAGTGGTCCCAATATGGTACGCCTATGTTACTATGTTCCGCATTTCACCTATATTGTTTAACTTTACAATTTGAACTCTGTCACTAAGATAAGACCGCAATATACCAAGTTCTATTCCTTCAAACCCAAAGACACTAAATTTGTGTATTAAAATGTCGTGTCGTAAAACGTCGACCTCATACAAAGTCGGTTCCATTCAAATACTCTAGAAAGCCATAATTTTAAAGTTAAGTGATTTGTGATAAAAATGTACACTATGTGCATGGTGCTTTCGGCATTGTACATAAAATATAGAGGTGTCATTGTCCGCAGCGAACTAGTAATGATGTAGGTAATACATCGCTTTGAACCCGCGCTACATGTACGAGGAGACACAAGCGGCGGCGGCGGCGGCGCGGCGCGGCGGCATTGAGGACCGAGGGGAGGGCTGCACGGCACGAGGGGGCACGAGGGGGCACGCCATTGGTTGCGGTGTGTCCGGCCCGCACGGCACGCGATGGCACGAGCGTGCCCTGCATGGCCCGCACGGCACGCCATGGCACGAGCGTGCCCTGCATGGCCCGCACGGCACGCCATGGCACGAGCGTGCCCTGCATGGCCCGCACGGCACGCCATGGCACGAGCGTGCCCTGCATGCTGCATGCATGCTCCTCGTCGGTAAGCGAGGCGAGGCGGCGAGGGGTATGAGTGTGCTCACGTAACTAGTTCCGTCGTTCACTCCTTGATGGGAGACTGCTCTACTTTTGTACCAGTTGGGTCAAACGGCCGTAAACATAATTATTATTGACGGGCCACTGATCGTTACTCTACGAGTCTAGCTCATCAAAAAGGTATTTATTAGGTTCAATCATAACTTGATACTAACAATAAATCACAAATATAATAATGTTCAGTTACCGCTGTGCGGTATTTGATTAAGGGATCCAAACCCAAAGGGTAAAACGGGACCTATTACTAATAGTCCGCTGTCCGTCCGTCCGTCCGTGTGACTGTTTGTCACCAGGTTGTATCACATGCACATGAGACGTGATAGTTAGACAGTTGACATTTTCTCAATGATATTGTATGTCTGTTGCCGCTATAACAAAAATACTAAACATCTGAACAAAATAAATATTTTATGACTCTCTTATAACAAACGTGTTTTTTTGCCAGTTGACAGAATATACAGGTATATTTTTAACTTTTAAATAAATATATTGAAGAGGGGCTACCATACCACAGACTTCTTTATTACCAAATTTATTGATAATGATACGGAACCCATCGTGCTCGCACTTGGCAGATTTTTATTGTATCGCGGCGACCGGCAATCTGACGCTCGGCTCCCGTGGGGGGAAACAGACGGCTAGCAACCGTGCGTGTGCTACCACCCTAACTAATATTAACAACCGGCTGTCCTGTTCCCCTCCAGCGCCAGCGCCAGCGCCAGCGCCAGCGCCAGCGCCAGGGCTCGTGCCAGGGGTCGCCGCCGGTTGCTGCATTTGTTGCGTAATTGATATTCTCGTGGTAGGTACGTCCGCCACGTCCACCTACCTCAGCGCACCGCGGCGCGGCGTACCCTTACTCCCAATTCACACATACTTAACGGTCGCGGTCGCGGTCGCGGTCGGGGCGTCAAGTGAAGCCGCGGCACAAGAGAGCACGTCCGCGTCGCTCAGCGGAGCTCTGCACGCGGAGCGCGGGGGCGTGCGACCTCACCGCGCGGAGCCGCGGCGCCGAGTGCGGGCCCGGCGCGGGGCGGGGGGCGGGGGGAGGTGTAGGGGGGGGGGGGAGGGGCGGCGCGCGCAACCATCGGATACTGGAATTAGGTTAAAACTGAAAATATGTATACAACAGTTTAAATGCTCTATTTTTTATTTTATTTATTAAACAAAATCCACAGCCCTTAAAGTAGTACAAATTATGCTCTTAATGCTAGTCTTACGGCCAATAACGGATTTACTTTATGTAAATTAGTTTTTCATTGCTCATAGGTACTCTGAAAGTAGGTCTGAAGTTGCCTGAGGGGCCTAATTGAAAGTAATACTTTCAGCCCTAGGGAGAATCGCTTTCTACTGACAGCTGACAAATTATAAAAAAAAACAAGTTCTATTTTATTCAACCATGTTCCAACTTTCTAAAGTCTTTCTAACTGCAAGGAGGTTGTTGAACCAAATTCCAACTTTTTATTCAGCAAGTAGGTTGGAAACCCATTACAACGGTAAGAAGTTTAAAAAGTCTAATTAGAGCGCAATGTAAAATTTAAATTTAAATAACATAAAGATTAATAATATTTTTTCTAAATTACTTGATTAATATATTGCTTCAACTATTTATTTAAAATAATGTTACGGAAGTGGGTACAGGGATTGGAAGGAAACGAACGTTTTATACCGAAAGTAGCTATTTATTCGCACTACGAACACGTAACACTGCACTGAACGCGTAGCACTGTCCGACACTGTCCCCGCGCACTGCGCCTGCGCGTTACACGGTTCAACGCTGTGCTCCGAACACTGACAGTCCACTGAGAGCACTTCACCACTCTGCACTTCACTTCACTATTCATTGTTCACTGTTCACTATTCACTTTCACTGTTCACTTTTTCCACTTTTTCTTCTTGTTCCTTTCTTCAGATCACTTTCCACTGAACTGCCCGTAGACGCGCCTGCAGCTCCTTATATACCCGGAATTTCGATTGTCATTTATTGAATTTCGATCGTCATTTATTGAATTTCGATCGTCATTTCGTTTTCTTCTGTTGGATTCCGATCGTCTTTCCCTACCTGTATCATTTCTTGTTTTAGTCCAGAACTTTCGGTTCTTTATATTATTTGAATTCCATAAAGAAGGCACTCGCCGCTACTAGAATTTTCTGGTAACATTTGAATGTCGAACAAAAATCTTCACGTAGTTACGTCAGCACGGCGTCACACTAACATAGATTTGAGCAAAAAATTTACCATTTTTTAAATTATGAAAATGAAAATAATGGCTGAATAATGCTGGCGAGCCGAAGCCGAAGGTCCGCCAGAGAAAAAGAAAAAAAAAAAACCGGGAAGGCGGCAATTCAATCTTCATTTTCACTAATTTTTCTTTCATGTTTTTATTTTTACTTTCCTTGTATTCGTAATGAAAAGCACAGTGTTTACCTCGGGTGAAAGTCTTTTAAGTCCTTCAAGCTCCATTGGCACCCTCGCTACGCTCTGGCGCCAAACCCGTCTCGGGACTCAAAAAACGTGACTTTCAACACTCAGGTAACAATGTACTATTGTAACCCGGCAGTCAAAAGTAAGTATACAATGTTATAAATTTAACCAAGTGAAGTGTATCAGTTGAGCTATCTCCAGATCGTTCATAACGGTCTGTAGATAGCTCAACGATTTCTTGCGTATTTCGTACATTATTATTATTATTATTATTTTTTTATTATAAGGTTCACACATTGCAACATGCGCATGACTTACATCTAAATATTATACTGACAATATAATTCGGCGCAGTTACTAAAAACAGTGAACACAACATGCATATTGGAAACGTGCGAAACTATTTTAAAAGTGCAATTGGAAGTTTGTAGAGTTTTTAACATTAAATGTAAGTATACAATAAAACAGAAAAGATACTATATAAATGAAAAAAGAAATAAAAAGGTGAATGATCTAACAAAAAATAGAGTTGAAATTAAAGTAGAACAGCATCTCGAAAGATGCTTTTCTTTGCGGAGGCCAAAGAACCACTAAAAATATCAAAGTTTGACCGGATCCCATTATAAAACTTGAACATTCTATTCAGTGGAGAATGCAGCCCAACGTTCGTTCTACAATGAGGCGGCTTAAAAGACTTTCTATTTATGAGACGGCTACCTGATCTAGGGACATCTAAATGAACATGTAGGACATCTGGAATCTGGACAGTCTACCAAGCCATGTATATAAGTTTATACAAAAATATTATATCTGATGCCTTGCGGCGAAAACTGAGAGATTTTATTTTATAATGGGTAAGTCTTGCTTCATAGGAAGGTAATTTGTTGCACATATTATTTGCGTATGACAGTTGGTACAACAAACGCCTTTGTATTCGTTCTAATCTGCTAGAATGAACCTCGTAACTCGTAACCAAGAGACCAAACACTACTGTTCAACTCCAAAACACTGCGAACTATATAAATACAATTGTAAATAGGTACCTATAATAACACTTATGGGGAATCATGCTACTCACGTCCGTAGGTTATACCCTTTGTGACCCTACACGTGTTCCCCGGGTGGTGCCAATGGAGTAGCTCTCTCTGGTGGTAGGCTCTGGCCGCGGCTTGTCACCACCCACCGAGCAAAGCCATATCGCCAAACGACATGTTCGTGTTCCGGTATGATGCTCGGTGCAGCCACAATGAGAAGACGGGTCAAGACAAGTGCACCCAGTACTGCTATGCACCAGTTTTATACTTGGTAGCGATGAGCTCATGCTGGGAGGCTAGTCGTGGAGGGTAGCGGGATCCGAAGCACGGTGCTCCGCTGGCCGACCGCAGGTAGTAGGGGGCCCAAGTAGGGAGCCAGCCACTCCTGAAAGGCTGCCCCGCCACCTCGCGAAAAATCCCGGGATGCTCCATCGTGCCGGTTGGCGACCGGAAGAGAGGACCCGATGGCCATCTCCGGGGGGGTTCGGGCGTCCCCGCGGTCTCCCGCCTAGTTCCCCGCTAGTATGAGTGATTCGCTGTCAGTATTTTTTAGGTTTGCAGCGTGCTTTGTCTTACTGCCGTCTTCCTACCACTCTTCACTCTTTAACAAAACCAAACATGAAAAGTAACAGAATAAGTAAGAATGTTAAACAGCGTGTGCACTTCCTCTCTCTACAAGTGCACCTGGCAAATATCCGAGGTTTGCACTCAAATATCGATGCAGTCCACCACCATCTTGAAACTGCCAAACCTCACCTGCTATTTCTTACTGAGACCCAGATCAGATGTCCACCTGACGCAGCGTATCTCACGTATCCCGGCTACGTGCTTGAGCACAAGTTCAAGCCGCGAGCTGGAACCTGTGTTTACGCTCGCGATGACATCTGCTCCAGGCGCCTCAGAAATCTTGAAAATTCAAAATTTCCGTCATAATATGGATTCTGGTCGAGACTGGCACTGAAAAAGTCATATATGCTGGAATATACCGGTCACATAGCGGAGACCAGGAGACGACTCAGCTGTTCAATTACCTGAGTGAGACAGCGGACTTAGCTCAGCAGCGGTACCCTTCCGCACAACTGGTGTTCCTGGGGGACCTAAATGCCCATCATCAAGATTGGCTGTTCCCATACCAGTGCACCGACCATGCGGGGAGGGAAGCGCTTAAGTTTTCGCTCTCTCTTAATCTCACGCAGTTAGTTAACGAGGCGACAAGGGTTCCAGACATCGACAGCCAAACCGCCAATTGCTTGGATCTGTTCTTAACGACTGATCCCGACCGGTACAATGTGTCGGTCTCGTCTCCGCTGGGAAGTTCCGATCATTGTCTAGTGAGGACGGTTTCCACGTACTCCCCTCCCGATCCCAGCCCTAGGGGTAGCCGTCGGTTGTGGCAGTATACGTTAGCAGACTGGGACGAGATGCGGCACTTTTTTGCTTCTTTTCCTTGGCTGCAAGCATGCTTCTCTTCAGATGATCCGTCAACCTGCGCAGACGCAGTCACTGAGGTGCTACGTCGTGGTATGGAATACTACATTCCATACAAAGACGTCCAAACCTCAGGCGTAGCTCAACCTTGGTTCAGTGCCGAGTGCAAAAGTGCTAATTCACTTAAGCAAACGGCCTTCCTGGCTTGGGTTAATGCCAGAAAATGCAAAGCACCAGACGTCTTATCACTGAAGAGAGCCTATAACAAAGCAGCCAAGGACTGTAAAAGAGTCCTGAAGAGAGCTCGTTTTGACCACGTAAGTCGAGTAGGCACCAAGCTAGCATCGCATCCAGCCGGTAGTAAAGCCTTCTGGTCACTCGCGAAAACTATTGAATCGAACTTCTGTCGCCCTTCGCTGCCACCAATGGTTAGACAAGACGGTTCGCTTGCCCACACCGCCGTAGAGAAAGCCAATCTGTTTGCTTCTCTGTTTGCGGAGAATTCGCGTCTAAGCACTGCAGGTGAAGTACCTCCTACCGTTCCCCGATGTGCGACTTCAATGCCAAAAGTCCAAATACATCAAAAAGAGGTACTTAAAACACTACGTGCCTTGGATGTGAATAAGGCTAGCGGGCCTGATGGAATACCAGCAATTGTCCTAAAGCTTTGTGCCCCTGAGTTGTCTCCGGTTCTGACACGCCTGTTCCACCTCTCTCTTAGGACTGGTCAAGTCCCGCAGACATGGAAGCTTGCAAACGTTCAACCAGTGCCCAAAAAAGGTAGTCGTGCTGACCCTGCTAACTACAGGCCCATCTCGGTCACCTCTCTTTTGTGCAAAACAATGGAGAGGGTACTCAATAACAAGCTCCTAACATACCTAGAAGCAAACGACCTCCTCAGTGATCAGCAGTACGGTTTCCGACGCAAGCGGTCTACTGGGGATCTTCTGGCGTATGTTACCCACATCTGGAGCGAGGCCATCGAAGGTCATGGAGAAGCTCTCGCTGTATCACTGGACATCTCCAAGGCCTTTGACAGGGTGTGGCATGACAGCCTCATTAATAAGCTTGCCTCGTTTGGACTTCCTCCGTGCTTGCGTGGGTGGATATCCAACTTCCTGAGGGAACGGTCGATTCGAGTAGTCATTGATGGCTGCTCGTGGGACCAATTGGCAGTAAATGCCGGGGTACCTCAGGGATCGGTTCTTTCTGCAACTTTATTTCTGCTACACATCAATGACTTGCTTCAACCCGGTATCGTGGGGTATGCTGATGATAGCACAGTTGTAGAAAGATACACTTCCGATGCCCGTGCAAGCGCGACTACCATAGAGACCCTAAGACAGGCCATGGTGGAACGAGTGAACCATACCCTGGTTGGAGTTTCTGACTGGGGTGTTGCTAATCTCGTTTCGTTCAACACCACTAAAACTCAGGCGTGTCTCTTCTCTGCCAAAAAGAGACCATTCCTCCATACGCCATCGTTCCGGGATGTATCGGTACCGGTATCAGACCACATGGACCTCTTAGGTGTGAAGTTATCTTCCAACTTGAACTTCGGCTCTTATATAGAATCTAAGGCTAAAGTTGCAGCTAAAAAACTTGGCATCCTCTCTAAGGTTAGACGGTACTTCACGCCGGATCGGCTTCTGCTTCTGTATCAAGCTCAAGTCCGATCATGCATGGAGTACTGTTGTCACCTATGGGACGGTTCTGCTAAGTATCAGCTCGAGGCCTTGGATTCTATTGAGCGGCGTGCCAGGAGGCTCATAAGCAACGACGAGCTATTTGACTCCAAGCTGTACAGCCTGGAACACCGTCGTCGAGTGGCTTGTCTATCAGTATTCTACCGCATACATTTCGGGGAGTGCTCTCAAGAACTGCACGACCTTATACCCCCATCACCCTTTTACCTCCGGACTTCTAGACGCACGGATAAGTGCCACTCCTTTATGGTGGATATCCCACACACGCGTACAAAGCGTTTTGATTCCACTTTTATAGTAAGAACTGCCAAAGAGTGGAACTCTCTACCGGCGTCAGTATTTCCGGAACGCTATAATTTGGGAATTTTCAAGACAAGAGTGAGCAGGTGGATTATGGCTAAGCATGCTCCATCTTAGGCTGCATCCTCACTTTCCATCAGGTGTGATGGCAGCCAAATGCTTAGCTATCTATTATAAAAAAAAAAATTTCGATTTTTTCTAATTTTTCAGTGTTTTTCTGTTTCAGATGCGTTCCAGGAGGTGGGGCAGCGATGTACCAGCCGGGCTATGCGCAGTGGCGATAAGTTTTAGCGAAAAAACGACTGTTTTCTCGCTAAAACGGTGGCAAAGTTAGTAGAAATACCACTTTTTCTAAGTTTCTGTATGACGGGTGAACCCTGGTGCTAGTCCTATGTGTAGGGCTTCGCAGGCCGCTTCTAATGGTGTATCGCACGGCTATATTCACCTTAAGTAGCTGTCAAGGTTAGGTTAGGTTAGGTTAGGTTAGGTTAGGTTAGGTTAGGTTAGGTTAGGTTTTTTTTTTTTTTTTTTTTTTTTTTTTTTTTTTTTTTTTTAATAAATCTATCCTTCGGATAGCACAAATGGTCCCTCGGACAAAGTCTGAGACTGTGTTTGCTGTTAGATTATATACAATACAAGAGTAACGTTTACCTAAGAAGATGAAGAGAATGACTAGAGATGTAATTACAATGTGTGTTAAATGACTAAGAAACGAACATATTTTTATCTGAAATTTGTACACGATTTATACTACTTTTTAAAAACATGCTAAATGAATCTTGGTTTCAAATAATGCTAAATTTTGACTAGATGGTTCGAAATAAAATATCAAATTTGACTAGAATACTTACACGGCTACTTAATTTACACCAAATACAAACAATATCTTTAAATTCTAAGTTTAATTTCAGCTGGTTGTTTTATATTATCATAATATAAAATCCAACAAGTCTTATTTACGTTAGACATTTAATTGCTTGACTCAATATAATTTGCCTTTCTGAAAAAACTGTATTGCCCTGGACTTTTGCCGACCAAACAAAGTTTAGTTAACCTTTCAGGGATAAATGTCCTGAGCCATGATCATCATGGCTCAGGACGTTTATTTGGACAGCTTATTTGGCTTCTGCGGGCTAACAGTTGTAGGCTACGGTAGCCCTCGCTAGAGCGTCCCACTTCCTCCTGATCGCACACTCAGGGCTGAAGGCATTATGGTCCGCCTTTTCAGTCCCGGCGTGCTTACAATTGCAGCAGGAAGGGGACGCTCCGGCGAGCCACTCGTCGCACTCCGTCTTCATGTGGGGGCCCCCGCAGTGGCTACACTTCACGGTGTTCTCCACACAGAACCGTCGTCCGTGGCCGTAGCCGAGACACAGCGAGCACTGCACGAGTGGCGACTGGTCTGCCACTCGTACCCGCTGGAGGTCTATGGCGATGGTTTCTGCGTGGACCAGGCGCTGCCACACTCCCGGGGGCACCCTCACGACGACGTGGTGCGTTTCGGGGTTTCTCGTCTTCTTCTTGTATGCTATTTCTATTTTGCTTTCTGCTCTGTCAATATTCTCTAACACCTTTTCGTTTTGCGTCCAAATGGCTTCGATGAGGTCTTCGTCGGTGTTATACGTGAACACGTTCTTAATTATTATGAGAGGGTTTTTATTTTTCATTTCCTCGACATTCAAAAACTCTTCAGCCCTCTTTAGCCTTTCCTTCACTTCCTCTCTTTCCTTCTCAGTCCTGCACCCCACGATCACCTTCCTGTCCTTGGCTTTCCGGATCCTTTCTATGACTATTCCTCCTTCTTTCGCGTTTATAGTCTCTCTTATCCTTTTCATAACCTCATCTCCCGTATCCTTGACGTCCTTGGCAGTGACCACTACGGAGTGCAGCGCGGTCCGCTCCAGGTTACTCCTCACTGGATGCGCCGCTGCCACACTCGCGTAGGTTTGGTTTGCCATTCTCTCTCGTTGCATTTCAAGTTTCTCCTGTAGCTTTTCCATCTTTTCACTATTTTCTATAATCAGCTTCGCGTGCTCCTCCATTTTCTTCACTAAAGCTTTTTCAACCATCCTTTTTTCTCTATCCAGTTCTCTTTCCCTTTCAGGCTCTCTTTCTATCTCTGGTGCACATATCTCTTCCCTTTCCCGGCCTTCTTCACTTTCCAATTCTTTCACCAGCTGGTACAGCCTCTCTATTGCTAGTAAAACCTCGGCCTTAATCTCCGTTTTCATGTTCCTGGAGAGACCGAGGTTTGCTTTGGCTTTCATCAAGCAGGCCTTCGCTTCCGCCAGTCGACTGCTGTACCTAGGCTGTTCCGGCGGGCTCCCCGCGACCTCGATCGGCGCTCTCACACCCACTCTGCTACCTTGTGAGAGCACCTTTTTTGGTTTTTGGGGATTCACCGCCGGCGCGGGTTTCTTCGGGGTGGTCGGGGTAATGGGGTCTGCTTTCCCTGTGGCACACTCCCACTCTCCTATACTTCTTCTGACGTTTTTGTTCTTTTCGCACTCCTGCATAATTGGCGAAGCTTCTTTCAAACGCTTCGCCTCCTTTGCAGGTGTGCGAAAACCAAACATTGTGAGGGCAGTCCGAGGGACAATAAAATCAAATTAGAATCGAAAATATAAAATTGTTAAAACCTATTATTTCTATAAAC
The DNA here is from genome assembly GCA_939531255.2 of Thera britannica. Lineage (NCBI taxonomy): Eukaryota > Metazoa > Arthropoda > Insecta > Lepidoptera > Geometridae > Thera > Thera britannica. The sequence continues at coordinate 19,608,084 of OW618044.2, forward strand.
CTAACTAAACCTAATATCACAGTAAAACACAAATTAAAAAAAATGTAAATAAATGTTTGTAAAAGTTGTAAAATTGTACTTAATTTATGTTTTAAAATGACTAAATGTAGATATAAAATGTGTAAAAAGTTAAATAAATCACGATAACCTAACCTATATCACAGAAAATCAGGACTAAAAATATGTTAAAATAAAAATTTGTAAAAGTTATAAATTCAAAATAAATTCCTAATCTCTAATTTCCCTGTTTCAGGTGGAGTGGATGACTTCAGCCAACCAGAGTCAGGACCCAGGTAACTAGTACCAGTGGCTAAATATCAGTTTTCCTAAGATAACAGCAGATTTTGGTCAAAACTACAATTTAAAAAGTCAAAAGCTAAAGTACTACCGAAGTAGCCTGTCAAATGTGGCTAGACTGTAGCCTGTCTGTTTCAAAGTCAGTTGCCGAAAACCAGGTCCAAATCGGTGGCTTAGTTTAAAAGTTACGACAGTTTAAAGGTCACTGGGGCCCCAAAAAGCGACTTTTCCAACCTTAGTGACTATAATCTGGGTGGGTGGGCGGGCGATTTTTTGTGGTTTTTCAGCCGTTTTCTTTTGCAGATGCGTGCGGGGACGTGGGGCAACGATGGACCAGCCGTGTTTATGTGCAGACGCAAGCAAAAATTTTGAAAATGACTGAAAAAACCGAAATTAACACGTGAAAATCGTGCAAAAATGTGGAAAAACGGACTTTTTCGAAGTTTTTTGTATGACGGGTGAACACGGGCGCTAGCTCTATGTATAGGGCGTCGCGAGCCGCGTCTGATGATATGTCACACGGCTATATTCACCTTAAGTAGTTGTCACTAAAAATCGAAAAAGGTTCTCAGCTCAGACAATAGTCAGTTTTCGATCGCGAAAACAGTGAAAATCAAAATTTCCGCTATCGAAAAAGAAAATCTATGCTATGAGCGAGCCGCGGGAGCGGTTACCTCAATTTTTGCACCAAACAGAAACTAATTATCTCGAAAGATGAATAAGTTAAACCAAAAATACGTGTTATTTTATAAAAATTTTGAAAATATAAAAATTTTGAAAAACCACTTTCGGATGCAGACCGTGCCTAGTAACAATTAATACAGTCAATACACTATTATAAACAATTTTTGATCGTTCGCACGCGACAATCAGTCGATAAAATTAAATTTTGGTTAGGTTAGGTTTTTTTTTTTTTTTTTTTTTTTTTTTTTTTTTTCTCGTTCCTTTGACGAAATCAAAGACGTTTTTATCGTTTAATTCTATCTACAGGTTTACAGGGCTACAGGCTTATCGTACCCTCTTGGGGTCTAGGGGAGTCTTAAATCTAATTACACTTTTTATTTAAATCTATTTTACACAGTCTTGCTAAATTTACATTTATGGGATAACAGGGGTGGTATTTGATCTAAAAAAGGGTTTACTCTAATTAACAATTTCTATTTAGCGGCAAAGTCTAGTTTCTTAATTTCTTACAGTTTTTATTACATATATTTTTAATCCTATTTTATGCTAACAGTTTTTTACAGTATTATTTAATGATGATCTTATACATATTATTTAAAATATGTATGTTCATACAAACTTATCTATCCTTATTTTTATCTATTATCTTATTTGCTACAGTTACACAATAGTCTAAAAATTGTTCTCTTATGTTTTTATTACTAATGCACTCATAAACATTGTCTGGTGTCAAAGTTACATTTATTTTGTGCTCTACCTCGTATCTTTCTTTGCCAAATATGGGACACTCAAAGAGGATGTGCGGGATGCTTTCCGGCTTGCCGGGCTCACAGGAGCACGATGGGCTATCCTTACACTTGAAACGTGCCAAGTATTCGGAGAACCCACCGTGCCCTGTCATTACTTGTGTTAGTACTCCGGCCGGCTTTATATGTTTGACCGTATTGAACGCTGCTATGGCATCTGGAAAGAACAGTTTGGTTATTGAGCCTGTTTCGCCGGTTTTGTATCTATTTCCCCATTCTCCTAGTGTCCCCATCCTTATTTGCCTCTTTATGTGGGAAGCTGGGCAGAGGTCGTAGTCCGGTCTTGTCTTAGTGCGAAGTGCCGCGTCCTTTGCCAGAATATCAGCCCTCTCGTTACCCTCGAGACCTGCATGAGCCTTGACCCAGAACAAAGCAACAGTTTTGTTCTGGTCCTTTGCCAACTTTAGGTTTTTACGGATATTACCAGCGAGAGGATTTGTTGAGGCGTAGTTGGTGATTGCCTCTAATGAAGACCTGGAATCACTGTATACAGCGAAGCTTGTTTGGTAGCTCTTGAGAATCACCCTCGTGGCTTCCCATATGGCCAGTAATTCTGCCTGGTAGACGGTGCAGTAGGACGACAGCTTCAATTTACGGGTGCTGGTCTCGGCGGACATATTCCATACGGATAATGCCGCTCCGACCTTGCCCTCAATCTTGCTGCCGTCCGTGAACACTCGGACTGCGTAATCGCTGTGAGCGTCCACCTGCTGTTGGTCTTCCAGGCATACGAATTCCAGGCACATATGTTCCGCCGGGTGAGGGGATTCATTAAATGCAGCCATCTTTTCCACTTCCCTGTCTCCTAGTGCCGGCTGGGGGACTCCTCTCTTTGCCTCATACAGGGCGGCTGCCTCCTGTATCCTGAGGTCGAGTGGCAGGATGCCAGCCAGCACTAGTGCCGAGTTTAGGGAAACGGTTTTGTAGGACTTGCAGATTTTCTGCACGAAGCCCCGTTGGACTGCATTTAATTGCCGCTGTATGCCCAATTTTTTAGCTGCCGGTGCCCAGGCACTGGCTGCATACATTACTATCGGCTCGACTACTGCCGTGTATATGGTGCGAACTACCTCCGGATGTAGACCCCAACTGATCTTGGCGGCTCTCGACAGACTCTTGTACACGTTCAATGCCTTTTTGCAGACATTTGCCGCATGGCTATTGAACGTGAGCTTCCTGTCTATCGTGAGCCCCAAGATCTTGATCTCCTCCGACATGCCAATGTCGATCCCGCCCATGTTCAGGCGTGGGGTGTCGTGCTTAAGTTTGTTCGTAATGAGCATCGCGCTGGTCTTGTGCGGTGCAAATTTAAGTTTGTTCCTAACCCCCCACTCCTGAACATAAGCGAGAGCGACATTCGCCTGTCGCTCCACTTCCAGCGCCGTTTCTCCGTCAAACACCAGTACTACGTCGTCGGCAAACGCCTGGCAGTAGTCTCCGCGCTGCCCGAGTCCTTTTAGTAGTGGGTCTAGGATCAGGTTCCAAAAAATGGGACCTCCGATGGACCCTTGGACGCAGCCCTTGGTGGTTTTCCGGCTAACCTCTTCCCCGGCGTACCTAACCTTAACCTGCCTATCGCTAAGGTAACTATCGACGACTCTACGTAGGTTAATGGGACAGTTTTCCTCTGCCAGACGAGTCCTAATGACAGGCCACCACGCACTGTCGAAGGCTCCCTCTATGTCTAATGATACTAGTGTGACAAGTTTTTTCTGTTTCAGCTTTGCGCGTATATGGTGTATGAGTACATAGAGGGAGTCTTCCGTGCTCCGTCCGGGCATGAACCCGTATTGGCAGTCACTCAGTTTCGGGAGGATGTGCCACTTTATTCGGTTTATTAGCATTTTTTCCAGAATTTTACCCATCACTGGCAACAACCCTATCGGCCTGTAGGATTTGGCTTCCGTGTAGCTCACCTTCCCCGGTTTCCGGAGTACTACCACGGTCGCCTCTTTCCAGATCTTGGGGAAGTAGCCTTGCTCTAGGCACTTGTTGGCCAGTGATAGGTACAACTCCGGATTTTGTACTATAGCGTGTTTACAAATATCCGCCGTCAGACCATCCGAACCCGGAGCTTTCTTAGGGTTGAAGCTGTTTGTGGCAGCTTTCACCTCTTCAGGGGTAAATGGCGGGTCATGTGTTGTATCATGCTCCCAGCCATTTACTTGGTCGGCTTTAAGTCTAGTTTGTTGATGCTCACTGTTATCACTTTCCTCCTTGTCTTCCGGGTAAAAAGTTTCCGATAGCATCACGGCGGACTCCTTTGGGGTAAGTGGCTTTCCCTCCTTTACCAAGGGCAGGTCTTCTTGCCTCTTTGTTGTTCTCCCTATTACCCTATATATCCCTTCCCACATTCCTTCCCTATCCTGCCTCTCGCAGAAACCCTTCCAGCTTTCTATTTGTGCTTTCTTTACTTTGCTCTCATATTCTTGTTTTATTTGCAGGTACCCTTCGACGACCATCTCCCTCCGGACTGGCGCTGCACATCGGACTCTTCGCTTGTGAGTTGCGACCTTTTTCTTCAGCAGAGCGAGCTCCTCGGACCACCACGGTAAGTTGACTTGACTTTTTTCTTTTGTTTTAGGGATACTACTATTGCTTGCCTCTGTAATAATATCTATGTATTTCTTTATTTGGTCTTCTAGTTCTGTGTTTTTATCTATTTTATCTATTGTGTCGCTAATTATGCTATGTTCGTTTTGTAATTTGGCCAGTTTCTCATGAAACTGGTCCCAATTCGCTTTTTTACTATTGTAAACCCTAGTGGTTCTACTAATTTGTGTGCCTTTCGCTTTTTCTAACCTAATTTTGAAAAGTAGTGCGTTGTGGTCCGAGCTTGTAATGCCTTCGTCGACTCTCCAGTCCTCTACTAGGTCCAGTAAGTTGGTTGTGCAGGCCGTGATGTCCACGAAGCTGGTGTAGGTTTGGTTTCCTCGCACTGTGGCGAACGTTGGGGTGTCCCCTTCGTTGAGCACCTGCAAATCCAGCTCTTCCATTGTCCCAGCCATATCCTCCCCCCTGTCATCAACCTTTTTACTACCCCACCAAGTACTTTTTGCGTTTGCATCCCCTCCTATAAGGATCTTTCCTACACCCACGTTTTGTGTTATCTTTTTCAGGTGTTCCAAGTACGGCTGGATGGGTTCCGTTGGCTCAAAGTAGAAGGATACTACTGCTATCTCCCAGGCACTGGTGCGCATCTTAACTACTGCGATGTTTGGTGTAGTCAAGTCTGGACACTGACATACATCGATGTCCTTGTCAAAGACCACTACTCCAGCCTTGACTACTTTGTCGCCGCGGTTTGTGCACTGGAAGACTCTAGCCCCTTGGTAGCTCCTTATTTCGCCAACGGCCCCGATGTATGGTTCTTGGACCAGCGCGAAGGCCATCCTTCTCTTACTTGCTTCAAGCATAAGCTCTTGTGTTGCCAGTTCCTTTCTTTGCAAGTTTGCTTGAGCTGCTAGGTATGGCCTCGCGCTGGTTTGTGCAGGTAAGACCCCCGTGACCACCTTAGCAATACGCTATCGTGGCTCGCGCCAGTGCCTCCCACTTTCTGCGGATGGTGCAGTCCTGACTGAAGGCGTTATGATCAGTCCTGTCCATCTTCGCATGCATGCAGTTGCTGCATGATGGGGCGGCACCGGCGAGCCAGTCTGCGCATTCGGAGCGCATGTGGGGGCCCCCACAGTGGCAACACTTCTCCACGGTCTCTTTGCAGAAGCGCCTTCCGTGTCCATACCCCAGACAGAGTGAGCATTGGACCAACGGCGATTGGTCCGCCACCTGCACTCGCTGGAGGTCAATAAGGACGCTTTCCGCATCAACCATTCGTCGCCAGATTTTAGGGGCCACCCTCATCACTATGTGGTGCGTGTGTGGGTTCCTCGCGTTTTTCTTATAGATGACCTCCATCTTTAGATCTTTGATGTCATCGGTAAGCACCCCCTTGTTTTGGGTCCTCAGGGCGTTCAGGACATCCGCGTCACTGTTGAACTTGAAGACGTCCCTGATGATCACAAGGGGGTCCTTATTCTTGATCTCTTCGACGTTGAGGTCCGCTGCTCCTTTGAGCCTTTCCTTGATCCTTTGCCTTTCTGCCTCGGTCCTGCATCCCACTATCACTTTTCTGTCCTTTGCCTTCCTGATTTTTTCTACCGTTATCCCACTTTCCTTAGCGTTTACCGTTTCTCTTATTCTGTTCAAGACCTGTTCCCCGGTTTCTTTCTCGCTCTTGGCGGTCACTACAACCGAGTGTAGTGCGGCTTGTCCCGTTGGATGTCTGCTGCTTGGCAGAGCCGCCGCTACACTCGCGTATGTTTGCCTTTCTTGGAACTCTTGGTGCTTTTCGATAGTTGTTTTTAGCTTTTCCATCTTGTCGTTATTTTCTTCTATTAGCTTAGCGTGTTCCTCAAGCTTTTTTAGGATTTCACTGTGCTCTTTACCTGTGTCCTTCTTTGGTTCTTTTTCTCTTTCCGGTTCTGTCTCTGTTTCTACGTCTTTCGTCGGTTTTTGTGTCCTACCTTTCACGCTCTCTCCTTCCTTGAACAATAGGTAGAGTTGGTCAACGGCACTCAACACGTCTGTCTTTATATCTGTCTTCAGGTTTCTTGAGTTTCCCAGGCAGGTCTTTATTTTCACGACGCATTGTCTGGCCACTTCTCTCCGATCCCTTTGTTTGGTGTTTGTTTTCTGGCTAGGTGGGGTTTTTGCCGGTTCTGCTGAGAGTGTGCGTGTTGCTACTCTGCTCTCCACTTGGGAGGTAGTCGCTTTAAGTTTCAGCTTCACCGGTTCCACCTTCCTTGCCTTTTTGGGGGTCGTCGAAGTACTGGCTTGTGGGTCCGGTTTCCCGGATTCCCACTCCCCAATACTTTTCCTCACGCTTGGGACCGGGCTGGTGTGGACGTTGAAGGTCTTGTTGTTAGTGTGTGCCTCGGTGAGGTCGACACACGGCGTCTGGTCGTTCGCGTCTTCCTTCTGCTTCGGCATCAGGACCTCCTTTGGGTCTCCTGCTTGCTCCTGGGTTATTTTCGCCGGCGTGCGAAAACCGAACATTTTGTCAAAGGATTTACCTATTCTACAAAATTAAAACTGTAAAGGGGTTTTAATTTTGAGCGTGTAAAATTGTAAAAGTTGTAAATACCTAATTGAATATACTAGCTTAAAAATCTAACTTAAATAAAAATATAAAATTTTTGTCAAAAATATATTTGCTCTAGGTAGAGTCGTCTGTAGTCAACGTCCTAGCCCTAGGCTGTAGAACTGCTAAGTCGTTAAGTTAAAAAGATTTTTACGATTTTGGTCAACAAAAATATTTCAGCAGCTCTACGTAGAGTCGTTCTCTACGGTCAAACAAATAGTCCAGCCGGTGCACTATCGTGTGCAAAAAACCGCAATAAATTTGGCGCTTTGGCAAGAAAGATACGAGCGTTCAAAGAATTTGTTAGATAAATACCTACAGACGTATATTAAATAAAAAATTTTTTAAAAGTCAAAACACGAATAATATAAAAACAGTTCAGGTTTACTGAATAAATGTCAGTGTAGAAAGTCCCAGCACGGTACGACTTCCCGTTCCGGACTTATATCAATTTCAATTTTTCAAAAATATTTTTGGGGGTGGGTGAGGGGATGTTTTTCAAAATTTCGACAGACAAGTTGAGGGCCAGTAAATCAGTATTTTGGATCTTTGATCCAAAATACAGGGTTTGCTCAAAATTGCTCTATCTCTTCTGGTTTCCGAGATATTAACGTTTTAAAATTTTGAAAAACAGCACAACTGGGCGGGCGGGTTAGGGCAGGGCGGTGAAAAACTTAAAAACTAAATAGAAGTCTCAGTTTTGGTGGTAGAGAGGTGCGGTTTTCACCATTCGGTCTTTCTTTGAGAGATGCGCAATTGGGGGGGGGGAGGGGGGGGGGAGGAAAGGGGAGGGGTTGAAAAAGAAAGTCCTAATTTTATAAATACTAGCACCGAAAACCGCGTATAAATAGATGCAACCGATCAAAAGTTATTGAGGTTCAAAAATATTGGGGGTGGGGGGGGGTGATTTTTTCAAGCCTTATGGTCGGCAGATGGAAGGGGAGCAACACTGTATTTTGGATCTAAGATCCAAAATTCAGGTCGTCGTCAAAATTGACCTATCTCGTCTGGTTTCGGAGATATTTGAATTTAGGCTTGAAAATTTTTGGGAGTAGTCAGGGCAAGGGCAAGGAAGAATCTCAAAAGTGCTGTAGAATGGTGATTTTTGGTCCTAGGAAGGTGCGGTTTTCACTATTGTTCTTAGCTTTAAAGGGAGTTTAATTTGAGGGGGGTTGAGGGGGGGGGGTGGGGGGGAGGGGGGGAGGGTAAAATAATCGCTTATAAACTGATTATAATGCTATGACTTAACTTAGTATCTCTAGGGTCGCCCGGCGCCGTCCGCAGTCTGGTTTGTCCCTGGAGGGGGGGGGGGTGGTGGCTCGTCCAACTGATGGTCCAAAACCGTTTGTGTAAACAAACGGGGGGGGGGTTTTAAGGGGGGGGCCCAGGAAATTTCGTCCGTTTTTCTCTACGACGCTCCGTTTCTGAGATATCCGAATTGGCTGTTTTTGAGGGTCCGCTGAGCCTTCCGGATGGGATATCTCTGGAGCTGGTTGACGTAGAGCCTCGGTTCAAGAGACAGGTGGTAGGTCTTGAATTGTTCCAGGGGATGTGCAAGCTGCCCTCTCTGCCTCCAACGCCCTGCTGTTCTGGAGGTGTTTCAAAGGTGAAGGGGTGGTTTCCTCCCAAAGGGTGGTTCTGCCAGAGGAACCACCTATGCAGCGTCCAAGGGGAGCTGGTGCTCCAACTTCTACGGCCTGCGGGACCCCTGACAAATTCCTGGTTCAGGAGTTATTCCCGTGGGAAGGTCAAATTTTGATGGTATCGAGCTGGTGATGGTCTCGCCTGGTTGGTTCACCTTATGATTGGTTCACCCAGAGTGAACGAAAAAGTTGTTATTTCCGGGATCCGACGCTCCGTTCCAGGGTTATGGCTCCGACAAACTTAGTTGGTAATGGCGTCCCGGGTACAAGTTTTGCAATTAAATTCGCCAAAAATCCAGTTCTCGTCTGATGCTAACAAAGTCTTGAGATGAAGTGGAGAGGGAAAATGGCCGCAGGTGATGGCGGTTACTAAGTTCCTGTAGGGGGTTAGTCCACACCCCTACGATTTTTCGAAAATCCCTCTGTAAAACCACTTTCTGCAAATGGTGATTTTGAACAGGATAGCAGTCGAGTTGGTCAAAAATTTAAATGGTGTTTATTTGCTGGGGCCTTTATGCGTGAATAGGGAACTCGCTATCCCGGAAATATCCAGGGATTGCAAAAACACGTGTAAACGTGGTCTCCTGTAAAAATCAATCGCTCCGAAATTGTCCAGCAGAAAATTCCCAAAATTTTTAGGAATGTCGGGGTTGGTGTTCTCCTTGGTTTTCCGCTTTAAAAAAGGGGGGTCGAAGATCTTTTTAGGGAGCTGGGGGCCAAAAACAGTAATCGCCACGTGCGAAAAACAGTCCCCAGCTCACCGTTTCGTCAGCTATTGTCCGATTTTCAAAATTTAAACGGTGTTTGAATAGTCTTATAAAGACGCACAAATAGGCGTAACGCACTTCGTGCTACGTGCACTTTTTGTCAAAAATTGTCTAAAAAATGTCACCACAATAACCACAAAACTTACGTTTCTGTGGTCCAATAAATCCCAAATTTACACAAAAGTTGCTTCACTACACAAAACACTTTACTATCACAAAAAACTGACAGGTCGTCACTGCAAATCGTGCAGCGCACGAGGTTTTGTCAGGAAAAAATGGTTCCTCACTCACAGTTTTTCGAGTTTTGGTCCGATTTCAAAAATTTTTTCAAGCGCGGGTTCTACACAACACTCCGCAACTTTTGACACCACTTTTGTTGAAAAATGCGTTAATAAACCTATTTTTGCGATTTTTCGAGCGCGGAAAAATTTTAAGAGCAGCCAATTAAATTGCGGCCGGCGCAAGACTGGTTAGGTTAGGTTAGGTTAGGTTAGGTTCTTGTGGAGGAGCTTGACGCGGGACAAGTGAGGGTCTCGAGGCCGGTGAAGTCCGCGGAGATGCGGCTCTCCGGCTTCGATGAGTCTGTCACCGCGTCGGAGATCGCTGCGGCGGTGGCGCGAGCAGGCGCATGTGAGGTAAAGAATGTTACCTGCGGCGAGGTGCGCCGCAGTGTGTATGGCTCGAGTGCGGCCTGGGTGAGATGCCCGGTGCTCGCTGCTCGGGCGATCCTCAAGGCTGGCTGCCTTGCGGTCGGATGGGGGTCGGCGCGAGTAGAGTTGCTTGAGGCGCGGCCGCTCCGGTGCTTTAAGTGCCTGGAGCCTGGCCATACGCGCGCGCTCTGCCCATCGGAGGAGGACCGCAGCGACCAGTGCTATCGCTGCGGTGTGCCTGGCCACAAGGCCGGTGCCTGTGACGCCACGCCACGCTGCACCCTGTGTGCGGCGGCAGGTCGACCTGCAGAGCACCGATGTGGCACGAAGGCGTGCCCAGCGCCGACGAAGAGAGGAGTGGCCTTGGCGGGCGGTGGCATTAGTGCTCCGTCCCAGCCACAGTGCCCGAGACCATGATGACCGCCATAAGGTGAGACCAGTGAGTAGAGTCGGAATGAAAGGTGATCGGTATAGAGGAATGGGGCGGGGTGATGCGCGGACCACGAGCGCAGTAGCGTGAGTGCAGCCCCCCCGCCCAATTCAAACTAATTGTTGAGGGCATGCTTTGAATGAGGGGTGGCGCATGCGAGATGCGGGAGGAGAGCGCCACCCAGTATGACAGAGTTTAACGAGGTATGTGGGCCATAAGCCATAAGGTGTGTGCTCTTCGGTCGCGAGGCCCGTAGGGGCGGGCCTTATCGATCGAAGAAATTCCTCTTCAAGGTCTCCGTCATCGTGTCACGTGTTCCTGACACGGTGGCGGAAGTGGGCCGTGGGGCCGAGGGCCATGAAGCCATAAGGTGTATGAGGGAAGAAGGTGAAAAGAGTGGAGGAATTGTGCGGGGTGATGCGCGTAACACTTGCACGGTCGTGCGAGTGCCAGCGGCCCCCGCACATGGTGGTTGAATGGTGAATTTGATTGAGGGCTGGCGCATGCGAGATGCGGGAGGAGACGCGCCGCCCAATATGAGAGGGTTTTGTTCGTCAGTCGGGTCGCGGATGGTTTTAGTTCCCGTGGCCTGGCATGAATGGCGAGAGAGGTTCACCGGAGAGGTTTTAGTCGGTATTCCGTAGCAACGGCGAGTCCGACATAATTCCAGCCGCCCGGCTGGTCTATTCGTAAATGAATTTCCTCTCTGTAAAAAAAAAAAAAAAAAAAAAAAAAAAAAAAAAAAAAAAAAAAAAAAAAAAAAAAAAAAAAGGTTAGGTTAGGTTGGGGTGCGAGGTCGGGTAACCTCCACGTGGTGCACCCTGGTAACACCATGAAACACTGCCGCAGAGTACTGGGGTAGTGTTTCATGGTGGCCAATAACCCGACGCAGGGGGGGAAAGCTTCTCCACGCGTCCCTTTGAATAGCAAAGGGCGCAGTGGATGAAGCGGGGGCGTGCTCGGCGTGCACTCGCACTGCCACCGAGTAGGCACGGGGAGTGAGTCTCCCTTTGCCAGTGCCCAGAGCTCGGAACCCTGCGGCGTCGCTAGTTCATAGTGACTCCGCGGGACTGAGGGTCTTGGCTTAATTGCCCGGGCCGTGAGGAGTAAACCTCTATAAAAATCCCGGTTTTAAGTGGCTACGCAGCGCGAGAAAACATGGCTTCTGCTGATTACCTTATCATCTGATCTTTGATCCATGATCTGGGAATCAGTAGATCCGGCTGGACGGATTTCCAGTCGCTACTGCTTCGGGGGACCTCACCCCCTCAGAAAAGGATAAAACTATGGAAGCGCATTTAGGAAAAAAACTACCCCAGGTGGGTACCGGTCTCTCAGAGGCCGGAGAGTCCCACAGTGCTTCAGCACTCTGCCCCTCGTATTCTGGGGGGGGCCAAAATCGCTTCGAGAGCTTAGGCTCTCGCACAGAGGAAGGGAGGACCCGCAAATGCAGGTCGGTGTTTAGGCGGCCGGTGACGCCGGCGCTGAAGATGACGAGTGAGGGAGAGGAGTCGGACTGCTCCATCGTGTCCGTCTCCTCCCAGGCTTCCACAGTGTCGGGGCTATCCCGTGCTGGGGTGAAGCGGGGACGTAAGTCCGATGGGGAAGAGAGCGTTTTGGAGTCCTCCAAGCGCGCCTTCCTTAAGGACAAAGATGACGATGAGGACGTCTTCGACCCTAGTGTTGCACCTTCTAAGGTGAGGTCGAAGGCAAACCTGCCGAAGCCCGAAGACCTGGCTTCGGAGATGCGGGCGCTTCCTACGTCGGAGCTGGAGGCCTGCATGGGAACGGAGTTGCAGACGGTTGAGAAGATCGCCGACAGGTCAAAGCACCTGAAGGGCGACTTTGTCAAGCGCCTGCGGGTGGCGGCGAGGCGGGCGGGCGCGGCGTCGGCGGAGCTTACACACCGCACGGTTGCCGACGCCAACGTTAAGCGGCTTGAGGCCGAAAACGCCGAGCTGCGTGCTAGTTTGGCGCAGCTCTCCGAGCAGGTGGCGAGGCTGACGGACGCTGTGCGTCTTAACGCGGGCTCCCAGGCCAACGCAGAGAGTACGGCCAATCTGGCGGCATCAACACCTGCTGCCGGTACGCGGGAATGGGAGGCCCAATTCATGGCACGGATCAGCACGCTGATGGATAGGAAGCTGAGTGCTTTTACGCGCCCGTCCTCGGACGCCGCAGCTCCAGCTGGGCCTTCTCCAGGGCCTTCTAAGGCCAAGGGCAATCGCCCAGTGCCGGTGACCTCCCTGCCACCCGTGCAGTCGCGGTCTGCTGAGGCGCCAGTGCAGGAAGCATCGGCGTCATCGTGGGCGACAGTGACAGGGAGGAAGAAGAAGAGGGCGAAGAAGACTTCGGCGATGGCTCCACCGCCAGCCCCAGAAGCTGGCCCGAAACCTGGCCCAAGTGGTGGCCCGCAGACTGGTCCAAAGACTGGTCCAAAGGCCGCCCCGAAGGCGAGCAAGAAGGCCCGCAAGAAAGCTGGTGCTGGCGGTGCAAAGGAGAGTCCCGCGTCGAGACCTGCGCGGCTGCCAACATCCGCAGCGATCACGGTGACGGTTCCGGAGGGTTCGGACGTCACTCTGGCTGCGGTTATGGCAGCCGCAAAGGCTCGAATAAAGTTGGCCGACTTCGGAGTGGATCAAGTCCGCTCGAAGAAGGCCATCACTGGAGGGTTGATATTGGAGGTGTCAGGGCCTGACTGCACCTCCAAAGCGGACCGGCTGGCCGAACGCATGGGCGTGGCTCTCACTGATCTGGGTGTGCGTGTTGCGCGCCCGGTGAAAACGGGGGAGTTGCGGCTGAAGGACTTGGACGACAGCATCACACCTCAGGAGGTGCAGACTGCTGTTGCCGAGGCCGGAGGCTGCTCGGTGAACGACGTGCGGGTGGGCGACATTCGCCGCTCACCCAATGCCCTGGGCACGGTATGGGTCCGTTGTCCACTGGCTTCCGTGCGGAAGCTAGCAGCGGCAAAGCACGTCGTCGTCGGCTGGGTCAGGTCTCGGGTCGATTATTTGACCACGAGACCACTCCAGTGCTTCCGGTGCTTGGAGTACGGGCACGTACGCAGTATGTGTCAGAGCACGGTGGACCGCACTAACCTGTGCTACGCGTGCGGGGAGCCCGATCATCGGGCAAGCCAGTGCACGCGTCCACGCAGGTGTCCACTGTGTACTGACATGGGCTGTAAGGCCGACCACAGGATGGGGAGCAAGAATTGCACCCCTCCTCGTGGCAAGAGGAGACCTCCTCCTCCCTCGGCCCCAGCACCGGAAGGCAGGGCAGCCCCAACAGAGGGGGCCGCCCAGTTGGGCCAACAAGCCCCGCCCCAGGAAGGGATGGACGCCTCTTAATGGATCACACCATAAGAGTCCTCCAGGCCAACCTGAATGGCTGCCGAGCGGCTCAAGACCTTGTCTTGCAGACGTTCGCGCAGCTTTCGGTTGGCCTTGCCGTAGTGAGCGAGCCCTATCGTATCCCGGACCATCCTCGCTGGTTCGGAGACGTATCAGGGCTCGTCGCTATTTACTGGGGCGGTGGCCAAGGTGACCCCCCCTGCACTCTTCTGGAGAAGGGTCAGGGTTTCGTAGCTACGGAATGGGGTCACCTAGCCGTAGTGGGCTGCTATATCTCTCCCAATTGTACCCTCACTGCTTATGAGGCGTACTTGGACGCGGTGGGAAACTGCATTCGCAGGTGCCAGCCGCGTCCCGTCCTTGTCCTGGGTGACTTCAACGCTCACTCTCGTGAGTGGGGGAGTCGTCAGGACAACGCGAGGGGAGGGACCATTTTAGAATGGGCGGCGGGTATGGACCTCCGGTTGCTTAATCGGGGGTCTGTAAGCACATGTGTGCGGTGGCAAGGGGAGTCGATCGTGGATCTTTCATGGGCGACTCCCTCGGCCACCCGCCTGGTGTCGGGATGGAGGGTAGCGGAAGAGGTGGTCACACTATCCGACCACCGCCACATCTTCCTGGATGTGGCCATCCGCCCCCCCGACCGTGCGTCCCGCCGCAGCAGCAGTCCGCCGCGACGATGGGCCCTCAATCGGCTCGACAGGGATCTGCTCGAAGCCGCTGCCATCGTCGCGGCCTGGCCGGAAGGCCAAGAGATCTTGCCCGATCCTGAGAGGGAGGCAGCCTGGTTCGGGACAACGATGACGTCGATCTGCGACGTATCCATGCCCCGAGCCAGGCCCACCAAGCGCCGGGCGGTGTACTGGTGGTCGGTTGAGCTCGAGAGGCTACGCGAGGCGTGCCTCCGCTCCCGACGTGAGTACACCAGAACCCGGAGAAGAAGGCGAGCACTTGCCGTGGAGGTGGCTAGAGCTTACGAGGCATACCGAGGCGCTACTAAGGCGTTCCAAGGCGCCATAGCCGAAGCCAGGTCTCGGTCTTGGGACGAACTCCTCGAGGGACTGAATAGGGACCCCTGGGGCCGCCCGTACAAGACTGTACTGGGCAAGCTCCGACCATGGGTCCCTCCACTGACGGAAACCCTGGACCCTACGTTCGTGGGAGGAGTGGTTGATACGCTCTTTCCTAGGGTCCAGGACAGTCCCCATGCCCCCGTGTCTTCGTCGGACCCGACTATCTGGGTCGACGAAATGGGGGTATCAGACGAGGAGTTGGACCGAGCCGTTAAGCGTCTCAGGGCTCGTAACACAGCGCCTGGCCCTGACGGGATTCCAGGTCGGGCTTTGGCGCTGGCTCTAGCTGCTGGACTGGGGGACAAGCTGAGGCAGTTGTTTGACGGCTGCCTCCGCTCCGGAGTCTTCCCCCAGCCATGGAAGGAGGCAAGGTTGGTCCTCTTGAAGAAGGATGGCAGGGCCGCAGACTCTCCCTCTGCGTACCGTCCCATCTGCCTGCTGGACGAGGTCGGCAAATTGTTCGAGAGAATAATTGCCGCCCGTCTATGTGCACATCTGTGGCAGGAAGGTCCCAACTTGTCAGATGACCAGTTTGGTTTCCGGCAGGCGCGTTCGACAGTGGACGCGATTCTTCGCGTCCGGACGCTGTCGGACCAGGTAGTGTCCCGGGGCGGGAGGGCGTTGGCGGTGTCACTAGACATCGTTAACGCCTTCAACTCTCTGCCCTGGAGGGCGATCAGGGAGGCACTCGTGTTTCACGGAGTGCCCCTCTACCTGCAACGCATAGTTGGCGCCTACCTGCGTGACAGATGTGTGCAGTATGTGGGCAGGGACGGTACTCGTGTACGGAGGGAGGTGTCGTGCGGGGTTCCGCAGGGGTCCGTGTTGGGCCCCCTCCTGTGGAATCTCGCGTACGATGCGGTCTTGCGCGTCGATCTCCCGACCGGCGTACGAGTGGTCTGCTACGCGGACGATACACTCGTATTTGCTGGCGGAGACTCCTTCGACGGGACCAAAGGGCTCGCCGAGCTTGGGGTGGCATGTGTCGTGGACAAGATCCACGAGCTGGGTCTGCGGATAGCGCCTCATAAGACTGAGGCGCTGTGGTTCCACAAACTCCCGAGGGGAAGGGAACCACCCAGCATGTCGGTTCGCGTAGGTGACGTAGACGTCCAGGTGGGGCGGTACCTCAAGTACCTTGGCCTCACCCTGGACAGTCGCTGGGACTTCGGGGAGCACTTCAGCCGCTCCGTCCCCCGGATTCAAAAGGTAGTGGGTGCTCTGCACAGACTGCTGCCAAATCTCGGGGGACCCAGGGAGGGCGTCCGCCGCCTCTATGGCGGGGTCGTGCGTTCGATGGCCCTCTACGGAGCACCCGTCTGGTCGGGGAGACTAGCGGGTGTTAGGCGCTACAGGATGTTATATAACAGCCTGCAGCGTCCTATGGCCATCCGAATCGCGCGAGGATACCGGACCATATCGTTCGAGGCGGCTACCCTTCTGGCACGGTTCCCGCCCCTCGACATCTTGGCGGAGATGGACGCACGTGTGTACGTTCGTCTCCGACAGGATGACGGGAGCGGAACCGCGCCTGCTGAAGTGCGGGTGCAGGAGCGCCGACGTGCGCTCGGGACGTGGCGCGAGCGGCTCGATGAGCCGCGCAGTTCGCGCCAACGCGTCGTCGGTGCTATTGCGCCAAACTTCGAAGCCTGGCTGGGGAGGGAACATGGGTACGTCACCTATAGACTGACCCAGGTGCTCACCGGACACGGTTGCTTCGGTGAGTACCTGAGTAGGATCGGACGCGAACCGACACCACAATGCCACCATTGTGGGAGGGACTCGGATTCCGCGCAGCACACGCTGGAATCATGTTCGGCGTGGAGCACGGAGCGCGGAATCCTGGTCAACAGGATCGGGCAGGATCTCTGTCTGCCAAGCGTAGTAGCAGCTATGCTGGCAGACGATGCGGCCTGGAGAGCCGCGGCCTTTTTCTGCGAGACCGTAATGGTCCAGAAAGAGGCTGCCGAGCGGGATCGTGAGAGGGCCGATCCCGCTCGGAGAAGGAGGCGGAGGCGGGGCGCTAACGGCCGCCCCGCCCCGCCCGCCCCGTGAGGGGGCAGAGTGGTATCCCCTGCCCAACAGGGGACTTTTCGGGTCCGCGGGTGGTTGGAGTGAGGGCTCCGGCTGTCCAGGATGCGGATCCCGGGAGGGCGGCGATACTCAGTGGCGAGTGTCGTCGTAAGCACCGCGAGGGTGCCGGGCGTGGCTATGGGTGCCATTCCCGGGACAGTGCTTTGGCAAAATGCGAGAGGGGTACCGGTGCGTTCCGTATGGAGATCCCGGAACCCCTTGACATGCATGGAGGCTGGCCACCGGGTGGTTTTTAGTGGGTCGTCGGAGGTCCGACATCCCCACACACCCCAACTGCGCTCCCTCAAGCGTAGTTGGATGGTCTGTTTGCAGATTTTCCACCCGTCAAAAAAAAAAAAAAAAAAAAAAAAAAAAAAAAAAAAAAAGTTAGGTTAGGTTAGGTTAGGTTAGGTTAGGTTAGTCTGGGGTGCGAGGTCGGGTAACCTCCACGTGGTGCACCCTGGTAACAACATGAAACACTGCCGCAGAGTACTGGGGTAGTGTTTCATGGTGGCCAATAACCCGACACGGCGGCCTCTCCGCGTGTCCCTATGTTCAGCTTAGGGCACAGCGTGATGAGGCAGGGTAGGCTTCGTTCTACCCATGGTGGGTCCGGGTGGTTTGCTGCCCGGACGATAAGCGGAGTGAGAGACCATTGTTATGGTCTCTCTTGTACATAACATATTGTAATATATTTATTTATCTCTTTATTTGTCTTATTTATTTACATATCTACTTATTTATTTAACTATTTAGTTATATTTAGTTATTTATTTATCTATTTTTCACTTATGTATGTATTTATTTGGTTATGTACGAAGGAGGATACCGAATCCCAAAATAGACTTTGGTCAGTTGGTCTGACGCCCGCCGAGGGGATGCATGGTCGGGGGGAACCCGGCCGCTAGGGCGTCAAAACATAGGGAACCTCATCCCTCGAAACAGGAAACCACAAACATGAAAGCGACTAGTAAGAAACATATACCCCAGGGAGGTACCAACCAAGTTGGAGAGTCCTCCGGTGCGCCGGTTAGCCGGGCATCCAGCCCCTCGTATTCTGGGGGGGGCAACTACCGCTTTTTGGGTGTGACCCAAGACGAAGAGATAGGGAGTATGGACGAGACCGTGCCCACGATTGGGTCCAATTCGGACGCAAGCGTAGACACGGTTCGATCTTCCGTCCGGAAATCGACGAGACAGGCGAAGCCTACGCCTAAAATAATGGCGCGGAATGCCTCCGGGCGGTTTGTTAAAGGCCCTTCTCAGGGCCAACACGAGGACGTGACTAACGACGAGCTGGTGGTGAGCGGAAACGCGGAAACCACAGTTAGTCGATACAGGAGGATGGACGAGTATTCGGACTTTTGTTCCGACAGCGAATCCGCTACGGTTGAGTCGGATGCTGGATCGACAGCGACTCGGCAGAGACGGAAGCGGGCCTTTTTGAAGGGCGGGTCTGGCTCTGACGCACCGGAGACCAACCCCAAGCGTCAGAGCAAGAAAAAGGCTTCAACGCCTTCTGCCGTTACAGATACCCACGATGTGGGTCTGTCAGACGCACAGCGTCAGCTGAGCCTGGCTCAGCGGGAATGGCGCCAGCAGGACCTCGAAGAACAGGTTGCCGCCAAAGAGCGCCAAGCACGTGCTGCGAGGGCCAAGTCTAGATACGGGGAGTCCGTGGTTCTGTATACGGACCACTCCCTGGCCGACTTGGAGCGCATGGCGCTGGAGGACGCGGAAGAGATAGTGGAGGTCGCCTCAAAGTCCTCCAACCTAAAGGGGACTTTCCAAAAGTCCCTGAAGTGCAGGGCCGCAAGCATGCGCGGCATCATCGCGGAACTAGTGCAGCGCACCGGCACGGACGAGACGCAGCACCTGCAGGCGAAAGTAGACCGCCTGCAGGCGGAGGTTAGTCAGCTGCACAAAAAACTGTCTGAAGTCACGGCGCAGCCTTCTCGGGCCAGCCCCAGACCAGCAGCCGAAAGCCCTCCCTCCAACCTTGAGGATATCATCCGCAAGGTGGTTATGGAGGAAAGGGCATTTACGAGAGCCTGTTTCGCTGGTATTGAGGACAGGCTCCTACCGGAGGAACGTGTCCGACCGCCACTAGCGGCGGACAAGAGGCTGCCCAAGCCGGGGCCATCTTCCCAAAGGGAGGACGCCCAATTGCCGTCTACCACTCCGTCAAATCAGCCGTGGACGGAAGTGGTAAATAGGAAGAAGGGCAAGGCCAAGAAAAAGACAACAACGGCCGCTGCCCCTGCCCCTGCCCCTGACGGAGATAGGCATGGAGAGGGCTCCGTGCCCACTTCCGGCCCGTCTCAGGCAACCGGCAGGAAGAAGAAGAAGGGGAAAGGGAAGAAGTCCACCCCCAAGCCCACCACAGCTGCCTCAGCAGCCAAAAGGGCTCCCGCTCGTGGTAGGAAGCGGCTGGTGCCTCCTAAAACTGCAGCCGTCGTGGTGACGATCACTGCGGAAGCAGCAGAGCGGGGAGAGACATACGAGTCCATCCTCAAACGGGCTCGTACCAATGCCGACCCCACCCAGCTGGGGGTCGGAGCAGTCACATGCCGCCGGACCCAAGCTGGGGCTCGTCTCTTCGAGTTTCCGGGGGCCCAAGGTGGCGCCAACGCGGACCTCTTCGCGAGCAAATTGCGAGAGGTCATCGCGGACGTGGCTAAGGTAGCCAGGCCTGTCAGGTCTGCTGCCTTAGAGGTGACCGATCTGGATGATTCGGTCACCAAAGAGGAGGTAATGGCGGCGATCGCGGCAATAGGAGGCTGTGACGTCGCAGCGGTGCAAAGTCGCGACATCAGGCCCGGCCGCGGCGGCATGGGCGCTCTTCGCCTTGAGTGCCCCATCACCGCAGCTAAAGCCGTCGTCGACAAGGGACGGCTCCTTCTAGGGTTCGGTTCCTGCAGAGTCCGGGTACTCGAAGAACAGCCTTTGCGCTGCTTCAAGTGCTTCGGACTTGGGCACACGCGGCCTTATTGTCCGTCCAAAGTTGATAGGACGGACAGCTGCTACCGTTGTGGCGAGGATGGGCACAAGTCCGTCTCTTGCAAGGCCCCTACGCCACGCTGTGCAGTGTGCGCAGCTAGTGGCCGCCCGGCGGGTCACATAATGAAGGGGAGGAATTGCAATCCTCCCCCTAAGAAAGGAAAAGCGCAGGCGGCACCGACTCCGCCCGTAGCTGCGACCGCCACCCCCGAAGCGGGGCCTTCGGCGGCCGATGAGGGTGATGCGATGGACGATTGATGGATAGAGTCGACCATCGCATCCTATTGGCGAACACCAACTGCTGCAAAGCTGCTCAGGGCCTGCTGATGCAGACCATAGCTGAGTGGTTGGTAGACGTGACGGTAGTCACCGAGCCGTACTCGGTTTCCCCTCGATGGCTGGGCGATCGAGACGGCTTGGTGGCATTAATGGCGCGGTCTTCGACAGACTCCCCTCCCCTCTCGCTCCTAGAGCGAGGATCGGGATACGTAGCCGCTGCGTGGGGGGATATAGCCTTGGTAGGCGTCTATTTCTCCCCAAATCGCCCTCTGCCAGATTTCGAGATTTTTCTCGGAATCCTCACGGCAGTAGTTGGCAGGGCGGCGCCACGCCAGGTCCTCTTGTTGGGCGACCTGAACGCCAAATCTGTGACTTGGGGCAACCCGGCCCGTTCCTGTAATCCCCGGGGGCCTGCCCTCGAACTTTGGGCGATTTCAGCCGGTGTGTCCCTCCTAAACAGAGGAACGGTCCAGACATGTGTGCGGCAAACGGGAGGGTCAGTGGTGGACGTCTCGTTCGCCTCCCCCACCCTGGCTGCCCGCGTTGTAAACTGGCGGGTTGAGTTTACGGAGACAATGTCGGACCACCGATATGTGCGGTTCGACATTGTCTCCACCCAGGCCAGGAGAACAGCCCTCTCGGGCCGAACTCCCTTTCCACGGTGGGCCCTTACCCGTCTCGACCGCGAGGCGGCAAAGGAGGCGGCGTTCGTCCAGGACTGGCTCACGCCCTCTGACGTCCAGGACGTGGACACCGCAGCGGACCAGCTAAGAAAGTCCCTGACCGAGGTATGCAACTCAAGCATGCCCCGGTCTCGCCGCCCGCCTCCTCGCCGCGCCGTCTATTGGTGGTCGGAGAGACTAGCGGGTCTCCGGGCCGCCTGCGTGGCAGCACGGAGAGAGTTCACGCGGAGTCGGCGGCGCTCTCAGAGAGACCCCGCTAACGAGGACCTTCTGTACGCCTCTTACTTAGAGGCAAAAAAGGTCCTCAAGTCAGAAATGGGCGCCGCCGACGACGCAGCGCGAGCAGAGATGCTGGAGAGCCTAGATCGAGATCCGTACGGCAGACCATACAAGGCGGCGCGGAACAAATTGCGCCCCTTCGGTCCCCCGCCTACGGAGACTCTCGAGCCGGCGTTTCTGGATGGGGTAGTCCGGACTTTGTTTCCGTGCCGGACCAGTTTCACCCCACCAGTAATGGACCCCCCGCGAGGAGCAGTCGAACCGGAGGAAGAGATCCCTCCGATAACGGCAGACGAACTTGCCGTGGAGACCCTCCACCTCCGGGCCAAAAAGACTGCCCCAGGGCCGGATGGCGTACCTGCGCGGGTGGTAGCTATTGCTACCACCCAGATGGAAGAAAGATTTCGGGACCTCTTCAACGCGTGCTTCACGGCAGGGAGGTTCCCGAAACCTTGGAAGGAGGGGCAGTTATGCCTCCTCCGTAAAGAAGGACGCCCGGCTGACTCCCCTTCGGCTTACCGACCTATAGTCCTTCTGGATGAGGTCGGTAAGCTGTTCGAAGGGATCGTCGCTAACCGGCTGAATTGCCACCTGCGGGAAGTGGGCCCTAACCTGTCGGACGCCCAATTCGGCTTCCGAAGGAGGCGTTCGACAGTGGACGCGCTGGCCAGGCTGAAGAGCCAAGCGAAAGAGGCCGTGGAGGCGGGGGACGGGGTTTTGGCGGTGTCATTTGACATAGCCAACGCTTTTAACTCCGTCCCCCATACGACAATTCTAGGGGCGCTCCGTTATCATGGAGTGCCTCAATACCTACGGAGGCTCCTGGCCAGTTATTTGGAGGACCGTGCAGTCCTCCTTGTGGATAAGACAGGCCAGTTGAGGCGGTACAGTGCAGAGTCCGGTGTTCCACAGGGGTCCGTCCTAGGACCACTCCTGTGGAACATCGGCTTCGATTGGCTCCTGCGGGGAACTCTCCTCCAGGGCACGAGTGTCATTTGCTACGCAGATGACACTCTCCTCATTGCCCGGGGGAGAAGTTTCAGAGAGGGTGCGAGCCTGGCTTCTGCTGGTGGATCGCTGGTGGCGGACAGGATCCGAAGTCTGGGACTTCAGGTGGCGCTACACAAGACCGAGGCCGTTTTCTTCTATGGGCCTCGGCAGCGCGTCCCTACAGATGCCCACATTTTTGTGGATGGCGTGAGAGTTGAGGTGAAGGCCCAGATGAAATATCTGGGCCTGATACTTGACAGTAAATGGCGGTTCACCCCACATTTCAGTGGGCTGTCGACGCGGCTGTTGAAGGCCGCAAACTCGCTGTCGTGGCTCCTCCCAAACGTTGGGGGGCCAAAAGCGCGATGCCGGCAACTGTATGCTGGCATCCTGAAGAGCATGGCCCTTTACGGGGCTCCTATCTGGGCGGACTCCCTTCATAGAAGGGAGAATACAGCTGCAATCCGCAAGCCCCAAAGGGCCATTGCGCAGCGTGTGGCAAGGGCCTACCGCTCGGTAGGTTTTGCGGCAGCATGCACTCTGGCGAGCACCCCTCCGTGGGAGCTCGAGGCATGGGTGCTCGCCAAAGTATACGAGTGGACGGCGGGAAAAAGGGCGCTCGGGGAGAACCCCGCCCCTATAGAGCGGGAGGCCGTTCGGAAAGAGGCGAGGGACGCGATCATCCACCATTGGACGGAGGACCTCGCCTCCGCCGAGTTTGGCCGCCGAACATTGGACGCGATTGGGCCAGTCCTGCGGGACTGGATCGAGCGGCCACACGGATTTTTGTCGTTCCGGCTGGTGCAGGTATTATCCGGCCACGGGTGCTTCGGCACATACCTGCACCGGATCGGAAGAGAGCGGGGCCCGATGTGCCATGATTGTGGTGCGGCGGAAGACACGGCGCAGCACACCCTTGAGGTGTGCCCGTCGTGGTCTGAGCTGCGCCAAGAATTAATAGGTGTTGTTGGGCCGGACCTATCGCTTCCCAGTGTGGTGAACTCCATGTTGGGAGGCGAGGGGGCCTGGGCAGCGGTCGCCTCTTTTTGTGAGGGGGTGATGTCCGTAAAGGAAGCGGCAGAGCGCGCGCGGGAGGAAGACCCCCTCGCCCCGCTTTGTAGAAAGAGAAGAGGAAGAAGAAGGCGACCGCCTCCCTTCTCCTCAAGTGTTGGTGAGTGGCGGGAGTAAGGTGTGGAGGCACCTTCCCCCGCATTGCACGCACTCACCAACTCCGCTGGATGGCTGGTTGGACAGTCGCTCCTCCCCTGAGAGGGAGTTGTGCGGGCCCGCCGTAAGGTGGGCAGTCGTCGGCGGGGGACTGGACGTAAAGGCTCTGCCGGTTTCCCAGTTCCCCTCCGCGTAGACGATGCCGGAGCGCCGCTGGGTCGTTTAGTGGGTATACCGGCCTTCACTCAAGGCCGGGGAGTCCCACATACCCCTGCCAGTCCTCCATTGGTGGGGGATGCGTAATGCATTTTTCCCAGCGTAAAAAAAAAAAAAAAAAAAAAAAAAAAAAAAAAAGGTTAGGTTAGTCTGTGGGAAGCTGCGATAACGAGCGGAGGTGCGCAGCATACTTTGCTTGTTTTCGCAGTCTATCTGGGTGATTTGTGCGCTATTAATAGCTTTTTGGCCCTTTTCAGGGCCCGGGGCGTGTCTGGGAGTAAAATCCCAGACTTTTCGTGAGTTTTTTAGGTTTTTATTGTGTTTTCGTGTTCGAGTTTGAGTTGAGGTTATATCCTCAAACTCGGACCCGAAACACAGTATTTTTTTGTGTTTTTTCGTGTGTGTTGTGCCTGATTGTGTGTTTCAGTGTGTTTTGTGCGTGTTGTGCAGTATCCGTGGCGGTATTTTACCGTGATGGATACTGCAGAAAAGGTAAGTGGCGTGGCCGACGCGGAATCTCCGCGAGTTGCCAAGGTGGCGGCGCCGTCAAATGACGGCGCGGTCGCAGTATGTGGTGCGGCACCCAAGCCGGCTGCAGGCGCGAGAGTGCCTGCGAGGGCGACGGTCGCAGCGCGAGGTGGAGTAGGACCTGTGCCTGCACGCACGGCACCCGTGACGCGGGCCAGTGCGGCGTCGACGAGTAGCGGTGGCGCTACCGCGAGAGCTGTGCCCGCGGTGGCAGCACGTGGCCGTGCGCCGGCGACAGGTCGCGACATGTCGGGCCCGGCGACCTCAGGTAGGTTGTGGCAGACCCGGTCGCCGTCTAAGCGGCGCCTCGAGCCTACGGTGGAGGCCGACTCCGACTCCGAGTCCTTCGACTCGGACGTGGAGCCGTCCGTCTCTGCCGGAAGGTTCGAGAAATCGATCCGCGTGATGACGCGCACGGGCGCGGTGGAGGGTGCGGCGCGCGGCGAGGGAGCCGCAAAGCGCGGGCACATGACGGCGGGTGAGGTGAAGGAGGCCAGGCGCGAGGAGCTGCGGCTCGGCGCCGAGAAAGAAATGGCGGACCTGACGGCCGCGTATCGGCGTGTGACGTCACCATGTACGTCAGCGTCGCAGGCGGCACCGGCAGGGTCCGCCACAACGGCGGAATTAGTAGGTAAGGTGAGGAGGGCCGCGACCTACATTTCCGAGGTGGGACGTAAGTCTAAAAATATTAAGGGAGAGCTCCAAGGCGGGCTTAAGGTGGCGACCGCGTCCATTTCAGATGCGGTCACGGAGCTTGGCAGCCGAACGGTTGCAGAGGAGGCCCGCCTCATTAAGGAGGAAAATGTTAAGCTTCGCGCTGACATTGAGAAGATGGCGCGCGAGATGCAGCTCCTGAGGGAGGAGATGCAGGCGATGCGCCGCCTCGCACCTGTCGCGGTGCCAGTGGACGCGGCGCCGAGACCTGCTGGGGCCCGTATCCTGCGGCCGCCGCTAGCCGCCGAGAGGGGCGCCTCGTATGCGGCCGCGGTCGGGCGCCCTGCGCTGGCATCTGCGGCTGTGCGGCGTGCCGTAGTGCCCGCGCGGGTGCCGGCGCGTGCTGCGCCCGCCCGGCCTACTGTGCGTGCTGCCGTGCGTGCTGGCCCTGCTGCTGGGGCCGCAGTGCGCGCGGCGCCGCCAGCCCGTGTTGCTGGGTCGGCCAGACCTACTGAGTCGTTGGCGGCCCCGGTGCGCACCGTGCGCCCGGCGCCTGTTGTGCCTGTGCCGGTGGTGCCGGTGGTGCCGGTGGACCTGTCGGACAGCGAAGGCGATATGGAGGTAGAGGTCGTGGCTGTGGACGCGCTGCCTTCCCCTGCGCCTGAGCCCAGGCCTGTCGTGGCCGAAGGTGAGGTGGCTCCGGCCCGACGCCGTCGGCGTGGAGGTAGGAGGCGGACGATGGCGGGGCGCCGCGTGCCCGACGCGGAGTCCGCGCAGCCCACGTCGTCCGCTGCACCCGCAGGGTCCCGCGGGCCCGCAAGAGCGCCGCAACCGGTGTTGCCGCCGGGCCGCCTGGCCGCGCGCAAGCTGCGCCCGCCACGCTCGGCCGCGGTGATTCTCACCCTACAGCCTGCGGCAATTGAGATGGGCGTCACGTATGCACGCGTCATCGCAGAGGCGAGGTCCAAGGTAGACCTCGCCTCCTTGGATATCGAACGCGTGCAGTTCAAAGTGTCTGCCACCGGGGCACGCATGTTGGAGGTGGCGGGTGGCGGTGCCGCGTCCGCTGCGAAGGCGGACGCTTTGGCCCGCCGGCTTGCAGAGGAGCTCGACGCGGAGCAGGTCAGAGTGTCGAGGCCGGTCAAGTCCACGGAGTTGCGACTTTCCGGCTTCGACGAGTCGGTCACCGCGGCGGAGATCGCAGCGGCGGTGGCGCGAGTGGGTGCTTGCGACGTGACGGCCGTCACCTGCGGCGAAGTGCGCCCTGGTACGTATGGCTCGAGCGCAGCCTGGGTCAGATGCCCGGTGCTCGCCGCTCGGGCGATCCTCATGGCCGGTCGCCTTACAGTCGGATGGGGGTCGGCGCGGGTGGAGCTGCTCGAGGCACGGCCACTCCGGTGCTTCAAGTGCCTCGAGCCCGGCCATACACGTGCGCTCTGCCCATCGGAGGAGGACCGCAGCGACCAGTGCTATCGCTGCGGTGAACCCGGCCACAAGGCCGGTGCCTGCTACGCCATGCCGCGCTGCACCTTGTGCGCGGCGGCGGGCAGGCCTGCGGAGCACCGATCTGGCACCAAGGCGTGCCCGGCACCGGTAAGACGAGGTGTAGCAGTGGCGAGCGGCGGCCCTAGAGCCGCGTCGCAGCCCGAGCGCCCAACGCCCCCCGGTGCAGGGGCGGGGACAGCGGCGGCTGCCATGGACGCCGAATCTTAGATGGCGACTAGGTTTCTACAGGCGAATCTAAACAACTGCGCTCGGGCTCAGGATCTACTGGTTCAGAGCCTGGCGCAGTTGCAAATCCACATAGCGATTGTCGCGGAGCCCTACCGGGTCCCGCTGCGAGGAGGCTGGGTTGGGGATGACGTCAGCTCTGTCGCTATCGTCACTCGGACGGCTGCCGGAGCGCCGCCACTGGAGCGAGTGTCGAGGGGGCACGGGTGGGTCGCCGGAGAGGTGGACGAGACTCTCATAGTCGCCGTCTACTTCTCCCCGAACGCATCGATCCCCCGCTTCGAGCGGTACCTGCGCGAGCTGGACACGCTGGTCGCTGCACGCCGCTGTCGCCATGTGCTTGTCGCCGGGGACCTCAACGCCAAGTCGGCGATGTGGGACTCGCCAGTGACGAACGCGCGTGGTAGAGAGCTGGAGGACTGGGCCGTTGCTGGCGGGTTCACGGTACTAAACAGCGGAGGAGTCCACACGTGTGTGCGGCGGCAGGGCGGCTCGATTGTCGATGTGGCATGTGCGACGTTCGACCTCGCGAGCCGCATCTCTGCGTGGGAGGTCCTGGAGGGAGTGGAGACGTTGTCGGATCATAGGTACGTACGATTTGATATTTCTGCTCTCTCCACTGTCCCGATTGACCCGTGGCGTCCCCTGCCGGGTGACCCGCCTCGCTGGGCTTTAAAGAAGCTCGACCGCGAGCTTCTGCTTGAGGCTGCAGAGGTCGAGGCCTGGGTGTCGAGGCCCACTGCTGCCGTCGGAGAGATTAACGTAGAGGAGGAGGCCGAGTGGCTCCGCTTGGCGCTAGCGCGTGCCTGCGATGCAGCCATGCCTCGCCTTAGGTCCCAAGCCCCTTGGCGCCACTTGTATTGGTGGTCGGCGGAGATCGCGGCGCTGCGTGTCGATGCCGTTCGTGCGAGGCGTGCGTATAGTCGCAGCCGCCGCCGCAGCCGTCGTGATCTGGAGGAGGAGGACCGCCTGTACGCGGTGTACAGGGAGTGCGTCGAGGCCCTGTCGTCTGCCATAGGGGCGGCCAAGGATGCGAGCTACGAGGAGTTCCTGAGCTCACTCGACGCAGACCCGTGGGGACGCCCTTATCGTTTGGTAAGAGACAAACTCCGGCCGTGGGCGCCACCGCTCACCCGCAGTTTACAGCCCGAGCTGGTGGAGCGGGTGGTCTCCACTTTGTTCCCGCCCGCGGACGACATACCCCCCCCGCCGATGGCTCGACCGGTCGGCATGGGAGCTGTCGAGGAGGACGATGACGGTGAGGTACCGGAGGTGACGGAGGTGGAGCTGGGAGTGGCACTGCTACGATTGCGTGGCCGCACGAAAGCCCCAGGTTTGGACGGAGTTCCAGGGCGCGCAGTGGTCATCGCTCTCGACCCTCTCGAAGAGAGGTTTAGGTCACTGCTTACGGCGTGTCTTGCGCAGGGCCTTTTTCCTCGCCATTGGAAAGCGGGGAAACTGGTCCTACTTAGGAAGGAGGGGCGACCGGAGGACTCTCCGTCTGCCTATCGTCCGCTGGTGTTGCTGGATGAGGCGGGCAAGCTCTTCGAGCGCATCCTGGTTGCCCGCTTGGTGCGACACATGGAAGAGGTAGGACCGAACCTTTCTGAGGCTCAGTATGGGTTTCGGCGCGCGCACTCTACCATCGATGCGATCCGTAGGGTGAAAGGCATGGCGGAGGAGGCGGTCACGGGTCGGCAGGTGTTGCTGGCAGTTTCGCTCGACATAGCGAACGCCTTCAACTCTCTTCCATGGACCTGCATCGAGGAGGCACTCAGGTACCACGGTTTCCCGGGGTACCTGCGCCGGATTATCTGTGCCTACCTCTCTGAGAGGGAGGTCCGGTACCCGGCGCGGATAGCCTGGGAAACAAAGCCGATGACGCGCGGTGTTCCTCAGGGCTCGGCCCTAGGACCTACCCTGTGGAACATCGGATACGATTGGGTGTTGCGGGGCTCACTGCCGGAGGGCGTGAGCGTGACATGTTACGCGGATGACACGCTGGTCACTGCCCGAGGTGCTAGTTTTGATGACGCGGCCGCACGTGCAACGGAAGGCGTGCAGTGTGTGCTGGAGCGCATACGGCAACTGGGCTTGGAGGTGGCGCTACCGAAGTGCGAGGCGCTGTGCTTCCATGGTCCGAGGCGGGCACCACCAGCGGGTGCTCGTGTGATGGTGGGCGGAGTGTGGATCGACGTCGGGTCAGCCATGCGCTACCTCGGTATCGTCCTCGATCCCCGTCTCACATTTTGCGAGCATTTTCGGCGGCTTGTGCCGCGGCTAATGAAGGCATGCAATGCCTTGAGCAGGCTTTTACCGAACGTCGGCGGGCCGAATGCGGCTTGTCGACGACTTTATGTGCAGGTGGTGAGGTCGATGGCGCTGTACGGGGCTCCCGTGTGGGAGGACGCCCTGGGACGAGCGAACAAGGCCCTACTGCGACGGCCGCAGAGAGTGATGTGCCTCAGGGTGGTGCACGGCTACCGCACCATCTCTTTCGAGGCGGCATGCGTGTTGGCTTCGTGCCCCCCTTGGGAGCTGGACGCCCGTGTGCTCACTGCGGTCTACGACCGAGTCGCTGAGCATCGAGCGACGGGCGAGCCGCTCCCGAGAGAGGGTATGCTGCGCTGGCGCAGAAGAGCGCGTAGGCGCCTTCTGGTGAGATGGGTACGTTTACTGGAGGAGCCTTCCGCTGGCCATGGCACGATCCATGCCGTGCGGCCGATTCTCGAGCGGTGGGTGACGAGGAGGCACGGGGTCCTCTCCTTCCACCTTACGCAGATCCTTTCAGAGCACGGCTGCTTCGGAAGGTATCTGTGGAGGGTGGCAGGGGCGGAGCCCACGCCCGTGTGCCACCACTGCGCGTGTGACGAGGACACGGCGCACCACACGTTGGCAGAGTGCTCGGCCTGGGCGGCGGAAAGGGCGGAGCTTGTAGCAGTTGTCGGGGCAGATCTTACGCTGCCGAGCGTTGTGCGCTCCATAGTTGGTAGCGACAGCGCTTGGTATGCTCTTACTGAGTTCGCAGAGACAGTGATGGCTGCCAAGGAAGACGCCGAGAGATTACGCGAGCGCGATCCTCAGGCGCGCCTTGGGCGGCGAGAACGCTGGCGGCCCGGAACGGGTGTCGACCGCCAGGCGGCGGAGAACCGCCGAGTCCCGTGAGTAGAGTCGGAATGAAAGGTGATCGGTATGGAGGAATGGGGCGGGGTGATGCGCGGACCACGACCGCAGTAGCGTGAGTGCAGCCCCCCCGCCCAATTCAGACAAATTGTTGAGGGCATGCTTTGAATGGGGGGTGGCGCATGCGAGATGCGGGAGGAGAGTGCCACCCAGTATGACAGAGTATAATGATGGATGTGGGCCATGAAGCCATAAGGTGTGAGTGATCTTCGGTCATGAGGCTCGTAGGGGCGGGCTCATCGATCGAAGAGATTCCTCTTCAAGGGCTCCGTCGTAGTGTCATGTGTTCCTGACAGCGGCGGAAGTGGGCCGTGGGGCCGAGGGCCATGAGGCCATAAGGTGTATGAGCGAATAAGGTGAAAAGAGTGGAGGAATTGTGCGGGGTGATGCGCGTAACACTTGCACGGTCGTGCGAGTGCCAGCGGCCCCCGCACATGGTGGTTGAATGGTGAATTTGATTGAGGGCTGGCGCATGCGAGATGCGGGAGGAGACGCGCCGCCCAATATGAGAGGGTTTTAATCGTCAGTCGGGTCGCGGATGGTTTTAGTTCCCGTGGCCTGGCATGAATGGCGAGAGAGGTTCACCGGAGAGGTTTTAGTCGGTATTCCGTAGCAACGGCGAGTCCGACATAATTCCGGCCAACCCAGCCGGTCTATTCGTAAATGAATTTCCTCTTCGAAACAAAAAAAAAAAAAAAAAAAAAAAAAAAGGTTAGGTTAGGTTAGGTTAGGTTGGGGTGCGAGGTCGGGTAACCTCCACGTGGTGCACCCTGGTAACAACATGAAACACTGCCGCAGAGTACTGGGGTAGTGTTTCATGGTGGCCAATAACCCGACACGGTGGCCTCTCCGCGTGTCCCTATGTTCAGCTTAGGGCACAGCGTGACGAGGCAGGGTAGGCTTCGTTCTACCCATGGTGGGTCCGGGCGGTTTGCTGCCCGGACGATAAGCGGAGTGAGAGACCATTGTTATGGTCTCTCTTGTACATAACATATTGTTATATATTTATTTATCTCTTTATTTGTCTTATTTATTTACATATCTACTTATTTATTTAATTATTTAGTTATATTTAGTTATTTATTTATCTATTTATTCACTTATGTATGTATTTATTTGGTTATGTACGAAGGAGGATACCGAATCCCAAAATAGACTTTGGTCAGTTGGTCTGACGCCCGCCGAGGGGATGCATGGTCGGGGGGAACCCGGCCGCTAGGGCGTCAAAACATAGGGAACCTCATCCCTCGAAACAGGAAACCACAAACATGAAAGCGACTAGTAAGAAACATATACCCCAGGGAGGTACCAACCAAGTTGGAGAGTCCTCCGGTGCGCCGGTTAGCCGGGCATCCAGCCCCTCGTATTCTGGGGGGGGCAACTACCGCTTTTTGGGTGTGACCCAAGACGAAGAGATAGGGAGTATGGACGAGACCGTGCCCACGATTGGGTCCAATTCGGACGCAAGCGTAGACACGGTTCGATCTTCCGTCCGGAAATCGACGAGACAGGCGAAGCCTACGCCTAAAATAATGGCGCGGAATGCCTCCGGGCGGTTTATTAAAGGCCCTTCTCAGGGCCAACACAAGGACGTGACTAACGACGAGCTGGTGGTGAGCGGAAACGCGGAAACCACAGTTAGTCGATACAGGAGGATGGACGAGTATTCGGACTTTTGTTCCGACAGCGAATCCGCTACGCTTGAGTCGGATGCTGGATCGACAGCGACTCGGCAGAGACGGAAGCGGGCCTTTTTGAAGGGCGGGTCTGGCTCTGACGCACCGGAGACCAACCCCAAGCGTCAGAGCAAGAAAAAAGCTTCAACGCCTTCTGCCGTTACAGATACCCACGATGTGGGTCTGTCAGACGCACAGCGTCAGCTGAGCCTGGCCCAGCGGGAATGGCGCCAGCAGGACCTCGAAGAACAGGTTGCCGCCAAAGAGCGCCAAGCACGCGCTGCGAGGGCCAAGTCCAGATACGGGGAGTCCGTGGTTCTGTACACGGACCACTCCCTGGCCGACTTGGAGCGCATGGCGCTGGAGGACGCGGAAGAGATAGTGGAGGTCGCCTCAAAGTCCTCCAATCTAAAGGGGACTTTCCAAAAGTCCCTGAAGTGCAGGGCCGCAAGCATGCGCGGCATCATCGCGGAACTAGTGCAGCGCACCGGCACGGACGAGACGCAGCACCTGCAGGCGAAAGTTGACCGCCTGCAGTCAGAGGTCAGCCAGCTGCACAAAAAGCTGGCCGAAGTCACGGCACCACAGCCTTCTCGGGCCAGCCCCAGACCAGCAGACGAAAGCCCCCCCTCCAACCTTGAGGATATCATCCGCAAGGTGGTTATGGAGGAGAGGGCATTTACGAGAGCCTGTTTCGCTGGCATTGAGGACAGGCTCCTACCGGAGGAACGTGTCCGACCGCCTCTAGCGGCGGACAAGAGGCTGCCCAAGCCAGGGCCATCTTCCCAAAGGGAGGACGCCCAATTGCCGTCTACCACCCCGTCAAATCAGCCGTGGACGGAAGTGGTGAATAAGAAGAAGGGCAAGGCCAAGAAAAAGACGACAACGGCCGCTGCCCCTGCCCCTGCCCCTGACGGAGATAGGCATGGAGAGGGCTCCGTGCCCACTTCCGGCCCGTCTCAGGCAACCGGCAGGAAGAAGAAGAAGGGGAAAGGGAAGAAGTCCGCCCCAAAGCCCACCACAGCTGCCTCAACAGCCAAAAGGGCTCCCGCTCGTGCTAGGAAGCGGCTGGTGCCTCCTAAAACTGCAGCCGTCGTAGTGACGCTCACTGCGGAAGCAGCGGAGCGGGGTGAGACATACGAGTCCATCCTCAAGCGGGCTCGTACCAATGCCGACCCCACCCAGCTGGGGATCGGAGCAGTCGCATGCCGTCGGACCCAAGCTGGGGCTAGACTCTTCGAGTTTCCGGGGGCCCAAGGTGGCGCCAACGCGGACCTCTTCGCGAGCAAATTGCGAGAGGTCATCGCAGACGTGGCTAAGGTAGCCAGGCCTATCAGGTCTGCTGCCTTAGAGGTGACCGATCTGGATGACTCGGTCACCAAAGAGGAGGTAATGGCGGCGATCGCGGCAATAGGAGGCTGTGACGTCGCAGCGGTGCAAAGTCGCGACATCAGGCCCGGCCGCGGCGGCATGGGCGCTCTTCGCCTTGAGTGCCCCATCACCGCAGCTAAAGCCGTCGTCGACAAGGGACGGCTCCTTCTAGGGTTCGGTTCCTGCAGAGTCCGGGTACTCGAAGAACAGCCTTTGCGCTGCTTCAAGTGCTTCGGACTTGGGCACACGCGGCCCTTCTGTCCATCCAAAGTCGACAGGACGGACAGCTGCTACCGTTGTGGCGAGGATGGGCACAAGTCCGTCTCTTGCAAGGCCCCTACGCCACGCTGTGCAGTGTGCGCAGCTAGTGGCCGCCCGGCGGGTCACATAATGAAGGGGAGGAATTGCAATCCTCCCCCTAAGAAAGGAAAAGCGCAGGCGGCACCGACTCCGCCCGTAGCTGCGACCGCCGCCCCCGAAGCGGGGCTTTCGGCGGCCGATGAGGGTGATGCGATGGACGATTGATGGATAGAGTCGACCATCGCATCCTGTTGGCGAATACCAACTGCTGCAAAGCTGCTCAGGGCCTGCTGATGCAGACCATAGCTGAGTGGTTGGTAGACGTGACGGTAGTCACTGAGCCGTACTCGGTTTCCCCTCGATGGCTGGGTGATCGAGACGGCCTGGTGGCATTAATGGTTCGGTCTTCGACAGACTCCCCTCCCCTCTCACTCCTAGAGCGAGGATCGGGATACGTAGCCGCTGCGTGGGGGGATATAGCCCTGGTGGGCGTCTATTTCTCCCCAAACCGCCCTCTGCCAGATTTCGAAAACTTTCTCGGAATCCTCACGGCAGTAGTTGGCAGGGCGGCACCACGCCAGGTCCTCTTGTTGGGCGACCTGAACGCCAAATCTGTAACTTGGGGCAACCCGGCCCGTTCCTGCAATCCCCGGGGGCCCGTTCTCGAACTTTGGGCGATTTCGGCCGGTGTGTCCCTCCTAAACAGAGGAACGGTCCAGACGTGTGTGCGGCAAACAGGAGGGTCAGTGGTGGACGTCTCGTTCGCCTCCCCCACCCTGGCTGCCCGCGTTGTAAACTGGCGGGTTGAGTATACGGAGACAATGTCGGACCACCGATATGTGCGGTTCGACATTGTCTCCACCCAGACCAGGAGAACGGCCCTCTCGGGCCGAACTCCCTTTCCACGGTGGGCCCTTACCCGTCTCGACCGCGAGGCGGCAAAGGAGGCGGCGTTTGTCCAGGACTGGCTCACGCCCTCTGACGTCCAGGACGTGGACACCGCAGCGGACCAACTTAGAAAGTCCCTGACCGAGGTATGCAACTCAAGCATGCCCCGGTCTCGCCGCCCACCTCCTCGCCGCGCCGTATATTGGTGGTCAGAGAGACTAGCGGGTCTCCGGGCCGCCTGTGTGGCAGCACGGAGAGAATTCACGCGGAGTCGGCGGCGCTCTCAGAGAGAC
This sequence comes from Thera britannica, assembly GCA_939531255.2. Taxonomy (NCBI): domain Eukaryota; kingdom Metazoa; phylum Arthropoda; class Insecta; order Lepidoptera; family Geometridae; genus Thera; species Thera britannica. The sequence goes on from OW618044.2 coordinate 19,642,241, forward strand.
CCCGTTAACGAGGATCTTCTGTACGCCTCTTACTTAGAAGCAAAGAAGGTCCTCAAGTCAGAAATGGGCGCCGCCGACGACGCAGCGCGAGCAGAGATGCTGGAGAGCCTCGATCGAGATCCGTACGGCAGACCATACAAGGCGGCGCGGAACAAATTGCGCCCCTTCGGTCCCCCGCCTACGGAGACTCTCGAGCCGGCGTTTCTGGATGGGGTAGTCCGGACTTTGTTTCCGTGCCGGACCAGTTTTACCCCACCAGTAATGGACCCCCCACGGGGAGCAGTGGAACCGGAGGAAGAGATCGTTCCGATAACGGCAGACGAGCTTGCCGTGGAGGTACTCCACCTCCGTGCCAAGAAGACTGCCCCAGGGCCGGATGGCGTACCTGCGCGGGTGGTAGCTATTGCTACCACCCAGATGGAAGAAAGATTTCGGGACCTCTTCAACGCGTGCTTCACGGCAGGGAGGTTCCCGAAACCTTGGAAGGAGGGGCAGTTATGCCTCCTCCGTAAAGAAGGACGCCCGGCTGACTCCCCCTCGGCTTACCGACCCATCGTCCTTCTGGATGAGGTCGGTAAGCTGTTCGAAGGGATCGTCGCTAACCGGCTGAATTGCCACCTGCGGGAAGTGGGCCCTAACCTGTCGGACGCCCAATTCGGCTTCCGAAGGAGGCGTTCGACAGTGGACGCGCTGGCCAGGCTGAAGAGCCAAGCGAAAGAGGCCGTGGAGGCGGGGGACGGGGTTTTGGCAGTGTCATTTGACATAGCCAACGCTTTTAACTCCGTCCCCCATGCGACAATCCTAGAGGCGCTCCGTTATCATGGAGTGCCTCAATACCTGAGGAGGCTCCTGGCCAGTTATTTGGAGGACCGCGCAGTCCTCCTTGTTGATAAGACTGGCCAGTTGAGGCGGTACAGTGCCGAGTCCGGTGTTCCACAGGGGTCCGTCCTAGGACCACTCCTGTGGAACATCGGCTTCGATTGGCTCCTGCGGGGAACTCTCCTCCAGGGCACGAGTGTCATTTGCTACGCAGATGACACTCTCCTCACTGCCCGGGGGAGAAGTTTCAGAGAGGGAGCAAGCCTGGCCTCTGCCGGAGGATCGCTGGTGGCGGATAGGATCCGGCGTCTAGGATTGCAGGTGGCGCTGCATAAGACCGAGGCCGTTTTCTTCTATGGGCCTCGGCAGCGCGTCCCTCCAGATGCCCACATCTTTGTGGAGGGCATTAGAATCGAAGTGAAGGCCCAGATGAAATATTTGGGCCTGATACTGGATAGTAAATGGCGTTTCGCCCCACACTTCAGTGGACTGTCGACGCGGCTGCTGAAAGCCGCGAACTCGCTGTCGTGGCTCCTCCCAAACGTTGGGGGGCCAAAAGCGCGATGCCGGCAACTGTACGCTGGCATCCTAAGGAGTATGGCCCTTTACGGGGCTCCCATCTGGGCGGACTCCCTTTATAGAAGGGAGAATACAGCTGCAATCCGCAAGCCCCAAAGGGCCATTGCGCAGCGTGTGGCAAGGGCCTACCGCTCGGTAGGTTTTGCGGCAGCATGCACTCTGGCGAGCACCCCTCCGTGGGAGCTCGAGGCATGGGTGCTCGCCAAAGTATACGAATGGACGGCGGGAAAAAGAGCGCTCGGGGAGAACCCCGCCCCTATAGAGCGGGAGGCCGTTCGGAAAGAGGCGAGGGACTCGATCATCCACCACTGGACGGAGGACCTCGCCTCCGCCGAGTTTGGCCGCCGAACACTGGACGCAATTGGGCCAGTCCTGCAGGACTGGATCGAGCGGCCACACGGATTTTTGTCGTTCCGTCTGGTGCAGGTGTTATCCGGCCACGGGTGCTTCGGCACATACCTGCACCGGATCGGAAGAGAGCGGGGCCCGATGTGCCATGATTGTGGTGCGGCGGAAGACACGGCGCAGCACACCCTTGAGGTGTGCCCGTCGTGGTCTGAGCTGCGCCAAGAATTAATAGGCGTTATTGGGCCGGACTTATCGCTTCCCAGTGTGGTGAATTCCATGTTGGGAGGCGAAGGGGCCTGGGCAGCGGTCGCCTCTTTTTGTGAGGGGGTGATGTCCGTTAAGGAAGCGGCAGAGCGCGCGCGGGAGGAAGACCCCCTCGCCCCGCTATGTAGAAAGAGAAGAGGAAGAAGAAGGCGACCGCCTCCCTTCTCCTCAAGTGTTGGTGAGTGGCGGGAGTAAGCTGTGGAGGCACCTTACCCCGCATTGCACGCACTCACCAACTCCGCTGGATGGCTGGTTGGACAGTCGCTCCTCCCCTGAGAGGGAGTTGTGCGGGCCCGCCGTAAGGTGGGCAGTCGTCGGCGGGGGACTGGACGTAAAGGCTCTGCCGGTTTCCCAGTTCCCCTCCGCGTAGACGATGCCGGAGCGCCGCTGGGTCGTTTAGTGGGTATACCGGCCTTCACTCTTGGCCGGGGAGTCCCACATACCCCCGCCACTCCTCCATTGGTGGGGGATGCGTAATGCATTTTTCCCAGCGTCAAAAAAAAAAAAAAAAAAAAAAAAAAAAGGTTAGGTTAGGTTAGGTTAGGTTAGGTTAGTCTGTGGGAAGCTGCGATAACGAGCGGAGGTGCGCAGCATACTTTGCTTGTTTTCGCAGTCTATCTGGGTGATTTGTGCGCTATTAATAGCTTTTTGGCCCTTTTCAGGGCCCGGGGCGTGTCTGGGAGTAAAATCCCAGACTTTTCGTGAGTTTTTTAGGTTTTTATTGTGTTTTCGTGTTCGAGTTTGAGTTGAGGTTATATCCTCAAACTCGGACCCGAAACACAGTATTTTTGTGTTTTTTTCGTGTGTGTTGTGCCTGATTGTGTGTTTCAGTGTGTTTTGTGCGTGTTGTGCAGTATCCGTGGCGGTATTTTACCGTGATGGATACTGCAGAAAAGGTAAGTGGCGTGGCCGACGCGGAATCTCCGCGAGTTGCCAAGGTGGCGGCGCCGTCAAATGACGGCGCGGTCGCAGTATGTGGTGCGGCACCCAAGCCGGCTGCAGGCGCGAGAGTGCCTGCGAGGGCGACGGTCGCAGCGCGAGGTGGAGTAGGACCTGTGCCTGCACGTACGGCACCCGTGACGCGGGCCAGTGCGGCGTCGACGAGTAGCGGTGGCGCTACCGCGAGAGCTGTGCCCGCGGTGGCAGCACGTGGCCGTGCGCCGGCGACAGGTCGCGACATGTCGGGCCCGGCGACCTCAGGTAGGTTGTGGCAGACCCGGTCGCCGTCTAAGCGGCGCCTCGAGCCTACGGTGGAGGCCGACTCCGACTCCGAGTCCTTCGACTCGGACGTGGAGCCGTCCGTCTCTGCCGGAAGGTTCGAGAAATCGATCCGCGTGATGACGCGCACGGGCGCGGTGGAGGGTGCGGCGCGCGGCGAGGGAGCCGCGAAGCGCGGGCACATGACGGCGGGTGAGGTGAAGGAGGCCAGGCGCGAGGAGCTGCGGCTCGGCGCCGAGAAAGAAATGGCGGACCTGACGGCCGCGTATCGGCGTGTGACGTCACCATGTACGTCAGCGTCGCAGGCGGCACCGGCAGGGTCCGCCACAACGGCGGAATTAGTAGGTAAGGTGAGGAGGGCCGCGACCTACATTTCCGAGGTGGGACGTAAGTCTAAAAATATTAAGGGAGAGCTCCAAGGCGGGCTTAAGGTGGCGACCGCGTCCATTTCAGATGCGGTCACGGAGCTTGGCAGCCGAACGGTTGCAGAGGAGGCCCGCCTCATTATGGAGGAAAATGTTAAGCTTCGCGCTGACATTGAGAAGATGGCGCGCGAGATGCAGCTCCTGAGGGAGGAGATGCAGGCGATGCGCCGCCTCGCACCTGTCGCGGTGCCAGTGGACGCGGCGCCGAGACCTGCTGGGGCCCGTATCCTGCGGCCGCCGCTAGCCGCCGAGAGGGGCGCCTCGTATGCGGCCGCGGTCGGGCGCCCTGCGCTGGCATCTGCGGCTGTGCGGCGTGCCGTAGCGCCCGCGCGGGTGCCGGCGCGTGCTGCGCCCGCCCGGCCTACTGTGCGTGCTGCCGTGCGTGCTGGCCCTATTGCTGGGGCCGCAGTGCGCGCGGCGCCGCCAGCCCGTGTTGCTGGGTCGGCCAGACCTACTGAGTCGTTGGCGGCCCCGGTGCGCACCGTGCGCCCGGCGCCTGTTGTGCCTGTGCCGGTGGTGCCGGTGGTGCCGGTGGACCTGTCGGACAGTGAAGGCGATATGGAGGTAGAGGTCGTGGCTGTGGACGCGCTGCCTTCCCCTGCGCCTGAGCCCAGGCCTGTCGTGGCCGAAGGTGAGGTGGCTCCGGCCCGACGCCGTCGGCGTGGAGGTAGGAGGCGGACGATGGCGGGGCGCCGCGTGCCCGACGCGGAGTCCGCGCAGCCCACGTCGTCCGCTGCACCCGCAGGGTCCCGCGGGCCCGCAAGAGCGCCGCAACCGGTGTTGCCGCCGGGCCGCCTGGCCGCGCGCAAGCTGCGCCCGCCACGCTCGGCCGCGGTGATTCTCACCCTACAGCCTGCGGCAATTGAGATGGGCGTCACGTATGCACGCGTCATCGCAGAGGCGAGGTCCAAGGTAGACCTCGCCTCCTTGGATATCGAACGCGTGCAGTTCAAAGTGTCTGCCACCGGGGCACGCATGTTGGAGGTGGCGGGTGGCGGTGCCGCGTCCGCTGCGAAGGCGGACGCTTTGGCCCGCCGGCTTGCAGAGGAGCTCGACGCGGAGCAGGTCAGAGTGTCGAGGCCGGTCAAGTCCACGGAGTTGCGACTTTCCGGCTTCGACGAGTCGGTCACCGCGGCGGAGATCGCAGCGGCGGTGGCGCGAGTGGGTGCTTGCGACGTGACGGCCGTCACCTGCGGCGAAGTGCGCCCTGGTACGTATGGCTCAAGCGCAGCCTGGGTCAGATGCCCGGTGCTCGCCGCTCGGGCGATCCTCATGGCCGGTCGCCTTACAGTCGGATGGGGGTCGGCGCGGGTGGAGCTGCTCGAGGCACGGCCACTCCGGTGCTTCAAGTGCCTCGAGCCCGGCCATACACGTGCGCTCTGCCCATCGGAGGAGGACCGCAGCGACCAGTGCTATCGCTGCGGTGAACCCGGCCACAAGGCCGGTGCCTGCTACGCCATGCCGCGCTGCACCTTGTGCGCGGCGGCGGGCAGGCCTGCGGAGCACCGATCTGGCACCAAGGCGTGCCCGGCACCGGTAAGACGAGGTGTAGCAGTGGCGAGCGGCGGCCCTAGAGCCGCGTCGCAGCCCGAGCGCCCAACGCCCCCCGGTGCAGGGGCGGGGACAGCGGCGGCTGCCATGGACGCCGAATCTTAGATGGCGACTAGGTTTCTACAGGCGAATCTAAACAACTGCGCTCGGGCTCAGGATCTACTGGTTCAGAGCCTGGCGCAGTTGCAAATCCACATAGCGATTGTCGCGGAGCCCTACCGGGTCCCGCTGCGAGGAGGCTGGGTTGGGGATGACGTCAGCTCTGTCGCTATCGTCACTCGGACGGCTGCCGGAGCGCCGCCACTGGAGCGAGTGTCGAGGGGGCACGGGTGGGTCGCCGGAGAGGTGGACGAGACTCTCATAGTCGCCGTTTACTTCTCCCCGAACGCATCGATCCCCCGCTTCGAGCGGTACCTGCGCGAGCTGGACACGCTGATCGCTGCACGCCGCTGTCGCCATGTGCTTGTCGCCGGGGACCTCAACGCCAAGTCGGCGATGTGGGACTCGCCAGTGACGAACGCGCGTGGTAGAGAGCTGGAGGACTGGGCCGTTGCTGGCGGGTTCACGGTACTAAACAGCGGAGGAGTCCACACGTGTGTGCGGCGGCAGGGCGGCTCGATTGTCGATGTGGCATGTACGACGTTCGACCTCGCGAGCCGCATCTCTGCGTGGGAGGTCCTGGAGGGAGTGGAGACGTTGTCGGATCATAGGTACGTACGATTTGATATTTCTGCTCTCTCCACTGTCCCGATTGACCCGTGGCGTCCCCTGCCGGGTGACCCGCCTCGCTGGGCTTTAAAGAAGCTCGACCGCGAGCTTCTGCTTGAGGCTGCAGAGGTCGAGGCCTGGGTGTCGAGGCCCACTGCTGCCGTCGGAGAGATTAACGTAGAGGAGGAGGCCGAGTGGCTCCGCTTGGCGCTAGCGCGTGCCTGCGATGCAGCCATGCCTCGCCTTAGGTCCCAAGCCCCTTGGCGCCACTTGTATTGGTGGTCGGCGGAGATCGCGGCGCTGCGTGTCGATGCCGTTCGTGCGAGGCGTGCGTATAGTCGCAGCCGCCGCCGCAGCCGTCGTGATCTGGAGGAGGAGGACCGCCTGTACGCGGTGTACAGGGAGTGCGTCGAGGCCCTGTCGTCTGCCATAGGGGCGGCCAAGGATGCGAGCTACGAGGAGTTCCTGAGCTCACTCGACGCAGACCCGTGGGGACGCCCTTATCGTTTGGTAAGAGACAAACTCCGGCCGTGGGCGCCACCGCTCACCCGCAGTTTACAGCCCGAGCTGGTGGAGCGGGTGGTCTCCACTTTGTTCCCGCCCGCGGACGACATACCCCCCCCGCCGATGGCTCGACCGGTCGGCATGGGAGCTGTCGAGGAGGACGATGACGGTGAGGTACCGGAGGTGACGGAGGTGGAGCTGGGAGTGGCACTGCTACGATTGCGTGGCCGCACGAAAGCCCCAGGTTTGGACGGAGTTCCAGGGCGCGCAGTGGTCATCGCTCTCGACCCTCTCGAAGAGAGGTTTAGGTCACTGCTTACGGCGTGTCTTGCGCAGGGCCTTTTTCCTCGCCATTGGAAAGCGGGGAAACTGGTCCTACTTAGGAAGGAGGGGCGACCGGAGGACTCTCCGTCTGCCTATCGTCCGCTGGTGTTGCTGGATGAGGCGGGCAAGCTCTTCGAGCGCATCCTGGTTGCCCGCTTGGTGCGACACATGGAAGAGGTAGGACCGAACCTTTCTGAGGCTCAGTATGGGTTTCGGCGCGCGCACTCTACCATCGATGCGATCCGTAGGGTGAAAGGCATGGCGGAGGAGGCGGTCACGGGTCGGCAGGTGTTGCTGGCAGTTTCGCTCGACATAGCGAACGCCTTCAACTCTCTTCCATGGACCTGCATCGAGGAGGCACTCAGGTACCACGGTTTCCCGGGGTACCTGCGCCGGATTATCTGTGCCTACCTCTCTGAGAGGGAGGTCCGGTACCCGGCGCGGATAGCCTGGGAAACAAAGCCGATGACGCGCGGTGTTCCTCAGGGCTCGGCCCTAGGACCTACCCTGTGGAACATCGGATACGATTGGGTGTTGCGGGGCTCACTGCCGGAGGGCGTGAGCGTGACATGTTACGCGGATGACACGCTGGTCACTGCCCGAGGTGCTAGTTTTGATGACGCGGCCGCACGTGCAACGGAAGGCGTGCAGTGTGTGCTGGAGCGCATACGGCAACTGGGCTTGGAGGTGGCGCTACCGAAGTGCGAGGCGCTGTGCTTCCATGGTCCGAGGCGGGCACCACCAGCGGGTGCTCGTGTGATGGTGGGCGGAGTGTGGATCGACGTCGGGTCAGCCATGCGCTACCTCGGTATCGTCCTCGATCCCCGTCTCACATTTTGCGAGCATTTTCGGCGGCTTGTGCCGCGGCTAATGAAGGCATGCAATGCCTTGAGCAGGCTTTTACCGAACGTCGGCGGGCCGAATGCGGCTTGTCGACGACTTTATGTGCAGGTGGTGAGGTCGATGGCGCTGTACGGGGCTCCCGTGTGGGAGGACGCCCTGGGACGAGCGAACAAGGCCCTACTGCGACGGCCGCAGAGAGTGATGTGCCTCAGGGTGGTGCACGGCTACCGCACCATCTCTTTCGAGGCGGCATGCGTGTTGGCTTCGTGCCCCCCTTGGGAGCTGGACGCCCGTGTGCTCACTGCGGTCTACGACCGAGTCGCTGAGCATCGAGCGACGGGCGAGCCGCTCCCGAGAGAGGGTATGCTGCGCTGGCGCAGAAGAGCGCGTAGGCGCCTTCTGGTGAGATGGGTACGTTTACTGGAGGAGCCTTCCGCTGGCCATGGCACGATCCATGCCGTGCGGCCGGTTCTCGAGCGGTGGGTGACGAGGAGGCACGGGGTCCTCTCCTTCCACCTTACGCAGATCCTTTCAGAGCACGGCTGCTTCGGAAGGTATCTGTGGAGGGTGGCAGGGGCGGAGCCCACGCCCGTGTGCCACCACTGCGCGTGTGACGAGGACACGGCGCACCACACGTTGGCAGAGTGCTCGGCCTGGGCGGCGGAAAGGGCGGAGCTTGTAGCAGTTGTCGGGGCAGATCTTACGCTGCCGAGCGTTGTGCGCTCCATAGTTGGTAGCGACAGCGCTTGGTATGCTCTTACTGAGTTCGCAGAGACAGTGATGGCTGCCAAGGAAGACGCCGAGAGATTACGCGAGCGCGATCCTCAGGCGCGCCTTGGGCGGCGAGAACGCTGGCGGCCCGGAACGGGTGTCGACCGCCAGGCGGCGGAGAACCGCCGAGTCCCGTGAGTAGAGTCGGAATGAAAGGTGATCGGTATGGAGGAATGGGGCGGGGTGATGCGCGGACCACGACCGCAGTAGCGTGAGTGCAGCCCCCCCGCCCAATTCAGACAAATTGTTGAGGGCATGCTTTGAATGGGGGGTGGCGCATGCGAGATGCGGGAGGAGAGTGCCACCCAGTATGACAGAGTATAATGATGGATGTGGGCCATGAAGCCATAAGGTGTGAGTGATCTTCGGTCATGAGGCTCGTAGGGGCGGGCTCATCGATCGAAGAGATTCCTCTTCAAGGGCTCCGTCGTAGTGTCATGTGTTCCTGACAGCGGCGGAAGTGGGCCGTGGGGCCGAGGGCCATGAGGCCATAAGGTGTATGAGCGAATAAGGTGAAAAGAGTGGAGGAATTGTGCGGGGTGATGCGCGTAACACTTGCACGGTCGTGCGAGTGCCAGCGGCCCCCGCACATGGTGGTTGAATGGTGAATTTGATTGAGGGCTGGCGCATGCGAGATGCGGGAGGAGACGCGCCGCCCAATATGAGAGGGTTTTAATCGTCAGTCGGGTCGCGGATGGTTTTAGTTCCCGTGGCCTGGCATGAATGGCGAGAGAGGTTCACCGGAGAGGTTTTAGTCGGTATTCCGTAGCAACGGCGAGTCCGACATAATTCCGGCCACCCCAGCCGGTCTATTCGTAAATGAATTTCCTCTTCGAAACAAAAAAAAAAAAAAAAAAAAAAAAAAAAAAAGGTTAGGTTAGGTTAGGTTGGGGTGCAAGGTCGGGTAACCTCCACGTGGTGCACCCTGGTAACACCATGAAACACTTCCGCAGAGTACTGGGGAAGTTTTTCATGGTGGCCAATACCCGACACAAGGTGGGCGTCTCTGGATGCGTACCAGAAGACGCAGTTAGCGGAGGCAGGCAGAGGGTAGGAGTTCCCACTGCAGTGCGAATAGGCTCATGGTGTAATTATGTATAATATTGTACATTGTATATAATAAAATAGTTGTGTTGTATATAGAATTTTGTGTCGTGTGTGTTTTTTGTTAAAAGCATGTGTTGTATAGTTGTAATTCTACATAAGAAGTTTCTGATGCAATCTTTGTTGCATTGGTTGAGGTGTTTTTACGGACTGTTCGGTACTAACCCTATCGACCAGTTTCGTCGGAGAGAGTTCGCCGTCTCTCCAACCGGGATCCATGCTGTTTCATTCAAAGACCCCCCGTCAGGCTCACGGGGGTACGTTTGATTCAGTATGACCCGAAGGGGCGTTGCCTTAATTGGTCGGGCCCAGAGGAAGGAAAACCTTGAAACAAAAACCCGTGAGAAAACACGTAAAAACCTGCGGATACCAGGGGACCTCCGCAGTATATACCCTTCCCCGGCCACAGGGGGCACTGGTCGGTGGCACTTCGGTGGTGACACTTTATTTCCCCCATACTCGTGGGATTCATTATGGATATTAATAAAAAACAAAAATCAAAAACTGGAGGTGACCATTCTGGTCGTGAGGAGAAAGAAAGTGTGGGTGCTTTGGCGCTTGGAGCCGCTGAGATGGCGACTGGGGAGTCCCCCAGTGTACTGCCATCTGGCTCAAACCAGAGCTCATTGAGCTTGATGAGAGAGGCGCGCGTGGTTCTGACCCGCAGCGTGGCCTCAAATATGAGTGACGAAGAGTTGCCAATCGCTTCTGCGTCTTTGGCAAACCTATCTGATACGGACTCTGACGGGAGCTTCCGATCAGTAGCGACGTTGGCATCCGGGGCCTCATCTCCCGATGGAAGCCGTTTTTGGCGGAAGCGTCGGGCCATTGATGACGATGATGACAAGGTGGGGGTTCCGCCCAAAGCGTCAACGGCATTGAGAGGACGTGGACGTCCTCCTACGACGGGGAAGTATGTCGGTCTGGCTCAGGCAAAGGCCGCACTTAATGCAGCAAAGGCCGAGGAACTCGAACTTAACGCTGAAATGGAGATGGCAGAGGAGGCTAGGCTAAAAAGGGAGGCAAGGGCCGCCACCTTCCGCAAGTCCCCAGACGTTATGGTAACGAGTGACAATGAGAGTCGTGAATCACCGGATTTGGCCAGGCTGGTGTCTGATTCGGTGAACACGATTCTCAAGGTTGCGAAGACGTCCGGCCATTTAAGGGGGACGTATATTAAAGCCCTGAAGGATGCGGCAGAGACTATTAAAGTTTCCTTCGCAGAGCTCCGTTCACGCTCTATGACGGAGGAAGTCGCCCGACTGGAGGCAGCAAACTCCAAGCTTGCTTGCGAGTTAGAAGTAGTCCGACAAGAGTTGGCTCAAGTGCGCCAGCTCGCATATCAGCCAGTATCAACTCCGGCTCCAGGATTAGATGACATTGTGCGCGCTGTTATGTCGCAGTGTGGGTCAATGGTCAACGCGCGGATTGATGGTTTGGAGGACCGTTTGCTGCCTGAAAAGCGGCTTCGGCCGCCTCTGGCCGCAGACAAAAAGAAGTACAGTGCGGCTGCTGCATCTGTAGGGGCCACTGCTCGCGCAGCCTCCCCTTCTCCGGAAGCCAGTACCAGCGGAGCTGCCAGAGCTCCCCCATTGGGAAAAAAGAAGAAGGAAGCGGTGCCCAAAGCACCGCGCCCGCCAAGTCCTACTTCCAAACCGATGGAGGAGGAATGGCAAGAAGTAACGCGGAAAGGCAAAGGCAAAGGCAAGCGTACGCGTGCCGGAGCTGCAAATGCCTCCAAAGAAGCAGCCCCCAAGGCTACAAAGGTGCCAGGGCCACGGCCTCAGCAGAAAAAGAAGAAGCAGAAGCTAAAGTCTCCTCGCTCTGCAGTGGTCGTCCTGACGCTTCAACCGGAGGCACTGGCGAATGGCATCACCTATGCCCAGATGCTAACCGATGCCAGAGAGCGCATCGACTTGACGGCACTTGGCATAGATGGTGTCAAGTTTCGGACGGCCGCTACTGGAGGACGAGTGTTCGAGTTGCCCGGAGCTACAAGCACGGAGAAGGCTGATTCTCTAGCTAACAAGCTCAGAGAATCCCTAGATGGAGCTCTGGTAAAGGTTTCACGTCCCGAGAAAAGCGCGGAGTTGCGTCTCTCGGGACTGGACGACTCTACAAACAAAGAGGATGTCGCAGCCGCCGTTTCAAAAGTAGGGGGTTGCACTTTAGAATCTGTCAAGGTTGGTGACATTGTGCGGCCCCCTGGGCGCGAAGGAGCTGTTTGGCTGCGCTGCCCCATTGCAGCAGCCAAAAAAGTTGCAGCTGGAAGATTGCTGGTGAACTGGTCCTCAGTCTCGGTGAAAATACTGGAGGAAAGACCCCTACGGTGCTACCGATGCTTTGAAGCTGGACACGTAGGGGCAAAATGCCCAAATGCTGAGGACCGCAGTGCACTCTGTTTCCGCTGCGGCAAGGCTGGGCACAAGATGGCAGAATGTGTTGCTGAGCAGCACTGCCCAGTTTGTGAAGCTGCCGGTCAGAAGGCTGACCACCGCGTCGGGGCTAAGACCTGCAAAGGCTCGGCCAAAAACGAAGGAAAAAAGACGGCTAGCGTAGGCTCTTCAGCCCCCTCGCAGCCATCTGCGCGCCCAGATGCGCGGGAAGAGGATCGGATGGACGCCAGTTAGGATGGCCATCCGATTCCTGCAGGCGAACATCAACCACTCCGCCAGGGCTCAGGATCTCTTGCTCCAGAGCCTGGCGGAGTGGTCAACACAAATAGCAGTAGTTGCCGAGCCCTACTTAGTTCCTTCTCGGGACAATTGGGTGGCAGACAGAGAGGAATCGGTGGCCATTGTCACGCAGTCATCGGCTAGCTCCCTCCCATTCGAAAAAGTAGCGAAAGGACAGGGATGCGTGCTGGCTGTACTGGGTGGCGATGGTGGTGTGGCGGTAATTGGGGTCTATTGTTCCCCAAACCGGCCCATAGTTGATTTTGAGCGACTTCTCGCTGAAGTCGGAGTTCTGGCGGGAGCAGTGCATCCCAGTCCGATATTAGTTGCTGGGGATTTCAATGCTAAGTCAACGGCGTGGGGATCCCCAGCAACCGACATAAGAGGCAGGGTTTTGGAAGAGTGGGCGGCGTCTCTGGGTCTCTTGATCCTCAACAGGGGCTCCGAGAACACGTGCGTGCGACAACAGGGTGGGTCCATAGTGGACCTAACGTTTGCTTCCCCCGCCGTTGCGCGCCGTGTTCTAGATTGGAGTGTAGAAACGGACGTAGAGACGCTGTCCGACCATCGGTACATTCGGTTCAGCGTCTCTACGTCCGCAGGGCCGGTTCCATCTCCACCACCTAATGCTGGGCCGCGGTGGTCATTAAAGGGGCTCAACAAAGAGATTGCTGTCGAAGCTGCCATCGTGGAGGCATGGATGGCAGGCCCAGTCACGGAGGACGTAAACGTCGCAGCGGAGCGGCTGGGAGAGGCACTAACGCGTGTCTGTGACGCCTCCATGCCACGAGTCAAGGCGACGCTGCCTCCACGGCGCATGTATTGGTGGAAGCCGGAGCTCCGGCAATTACGAAGTGCCTGCGTCGCTTCGCGGCGGCTTTATACGCGCTGCCGTCGTCGAAGGGTTAGAAATGAGGAGGAAGAGCTTGAGCGGTACGCTAGCTACAGAGCCGCCTGCAAAGATCTGCAGGTGGCCATTAAAGAAGCAAAGGAGGCGGCTTGGCGAGAGTGGCTGGAGTCTCTCGATCGAGATCCCTGGGGGCGCCCTTACAAGTCGGTAACGGGAAAGCTTCGTCCATGGGCTCCCCCACTCACCACCACGCTCGAACCAGAACTTCTCGAACGGGTGGTGTCTGCACTCTTCCCTCAAAGGGATGCATGGCACCCGCCTCCCATGGCACCAGCTTTGCCTGACGAGGTGGAAGAGGAGGTCCCGCCAGTTAGTGAGACTGAGTTCGGAGCGGCCGTGTTACGGCTTCGGTCAAAGAATGCGGCCCCCGGACCGGACGGCGTGCCAGGTCGATTGTTGGTCCACGCGGCGAAGGAGCTCGGGGCTGAAATAAGAGCACTCTTTTCAGCGTGCCTAACGCAGGGCAGTTTTCCACAATGCTGGAAACGTGGAAAACTGGTCCTGCTTAAGAAGAATGGGCGCCCAGCTGACTCCCCATCGGCGTACCGCCCCATAGTGTTGCTCGGCGAGACGAGCAAGCTCTTTGAGCGAGTGCTCGCGGATCGTCTCGTCCGGCACTTGGTTGATGTGGGTCCAAATCTTAATGACGGACAGTATGGGTTCCGCCACGGGCGCTCTACCGTGGACGCTATTGCAAGAGTGCAAGAACTCACAGAGGAGGCGATATCCGGGGGCGGGGTATTGTTGGCAGTGTCGCTAGACATAAAAAACGCCTTTAATACCCTTCCCTGGGAGACCGTACTGGAGGCCCTCAGATACCATAGGGTGCCTCGATACCTGAGGAACTCTGTGGTGAGTTACTTCGCCGACCGGGCTGTGATGTATCCAGCCCGGGACGGCGCATGGAAGGAAAGGAAGATGTCGTGCGGTGTTCCACAGGGGTCCGTTCTAGGGCCCCTCCTGTGGAACATCGGCTATGACTATGTGCTCCGCGGGCAAAACTTATGGGGGATCGGCGTGGTCTGTTACGCCGATGACACCCTCGTAACAGCCCGCGGCAGCACCTATAGAGAGGCGGCCATCTTGGCCACTGCTGGAGTTGCCCAAGTAGTCCGAAGAATAAAGATGCTTGGGCTGGAAGTAGCTCTGGAGAAGTCAGAGGCCCTCGTTTTTCATGGGCCTCGCAAGGCTCCTCCGATAGGGCAAACTGTGGTGGTAGGTGGAGTGCCCATCGCCGTCGAGCCGACGATGCGGTACCTAGGCCTTGTCCTCGACGGTCGATGGAGGTTCGAAGAGCACTTCAAGCGATTGGCTCCAAAGCTCATCGCCTTCGCCGGAGTGCTCGGGAGCCTGCTCCCTAATGTAGGAGGGCCAAGTGTGGCGTGCCGTCGCCTTTTTGCCGGGGTGGTACGCTCCAAGGCGCTTTATGGAGCACCCATATGGGCGAGTGCCCTTAACGCCCGAAACCAGACCCTGCTGCGACGTCCGCAGCGGGTCATAGCAAATAGGGCAGCCCGAGCGTATCACACCGTCTCTTTCGAGGCGGCGTGCCTGCTGGCTAGTACGCCGCCGTGGGACCTCGAAGCTGGGGTTCTAGCGGCGGTCTACTGGCGCAGCGTGGAAGTTAAAAAGGATGGTGGATGGCCAATGCCCGAAGAAATTCAGCACTGGAGAGAGCAGGGTCGCGAAGATCTTTTCAGACATTGGACCGAGAGAATGGAGTCGCCGGCTGCTAGCCGGGATGTGGTGGCCGCCTTTCGGCCCGTTCTTCAAGAATGGGTCGACCGTCGGCACGGTGCTCCAACGTTCCGCTTGGCGCAGATCCTCTCGGGGCATGGCTGCTTCGGGAGGTATCTGTGCCGTGTTGCGCGTCGTGAGCCGACGATGGAATGCCACCACTGCGGGGCGTTGGAGGACACGGCGCAGCACACCCGTGCCGAGTGTCCAGCCTGGGAAGTGCCACGAGCCGAAATGGTCTCGGTGATCGGAAGAGATCTCTCACTCTTAGCCATAATAAGAGCAATGGCTGAGAGTGAGAGAAACTGGAGGGCAGTTGCCAGCTTCGCGGAGCTGGTGATGCAAGAGAAAGAGGTGGCGGAGAGGGACCGAGAGGACGACATCCTCTCGGATCCTATACGCCGAAGGAGAGTAGGCCGCACGCGGTTGGCATTCGCCAGCCGCATGCATCCTTAAATGGGGACCTTCGGGTAATGGATCGGGGGATCTATTGCCCGACCTGAGAGGTCCCGAGCTGTAAGGCACCTCGTCGTGTTCCGAGGTGCCTTAAGCGGAGATAAGGGGGCACATATAAAGCCCCCCCAGAGAAGGGTCCAAACGGACAACCGCTGGGGAAGCTATGGAGGCGCTGAGCGATCCCACGGCTCCCCACTCTTGCGGAGAAGAGGAACACCCCAGGTTTTTAGTTTGGGTATACCGCCTTTGTCAAGGCGGGGAGTCCCACATAACCATCGGTCCCCCCGGGCCGGTGGTATCTATAAAAGATTTTCCTGGGTCAAAAAAAAAAAAAAAAAAAAAAAGGTTAGGTTAGGTTGGGGTGCAAGGTCGGGTAACCTCCACGTGGTGCACCCTGGTAACACCATGAAACACTTCCGCAGATTACTGGGGAAGTTTTTCATGGTGGCCAATACCCGACACAAGGTGGGCGTCTCTGGATGCGTACCAGAGGGCGCAGTTAGTGGAGGCAGGCAGAGGGAAGGAGTTCCCACTCTGCGAGCAGGGCGAATAGGCTCATGGCGTTATTATGTATAATGTTGTACATTGTATATAATTAAATAATTGTGTTGTATATAAAATTTTGTGTCGTGTGTGTTTTTTGTAAATAAGCTTGTGTATGTATAGTTTTAATTGTACATAAGAAGTTTCCGATGCAATCTTTGTTGCATTGGTTGAGGTGTTGTTACGGACTGTTCGGTACTAACCCTATCGATCAGTTTCGTCGGAGAGAGTTCGCCGTCTCTCCAACCGGGATCCATGCTGTTTCATTCAAAGACCCCCCGTCAGGCTCACGGGGGTACGTTTGATTCAGTATGACCCGAAGGGGCGTTGCCTTAATTGGTCGGGCCCAGAGGAAGGAAAACCTTGAAACAAAAACCCGTGAGAAAACACGTAAAAACCTGCGGATACCAGGGGACCTCCGCAGTATATACCCTTCCCCGGCCACAGGGGGCACTGGTCGGTGGCACTTCGGTGGTGACAATTTATTTCCCCCATACTCGTGGGATTTATTATGCAAAATACTAATAAAAAACAAATAAATGATGATGTTGGCCGTTCCGGCCGTGGATTGGAGATTTGTGGCGCTTTGGCGCCGGAGAGCACCGAGAAGGTGCGTGACGTAGTTAGTGTGTCTACACGACGCAATAACAGCTTCTCTCTTCTGGAGAGTGATAGTGAGGAAGACGTAGTGCTGCCCGTCGCAGGGACAGCTATGACGAAAAAACGGGACAGAAGTCCGTTGAATGAGGAGGTTAGAAGGGCCGCTTTACAGGGTCAGATGCAACCTCGAGTAGTAATAGAGCGGCTGTCCGAGTCAGACACCGACAGAAGTATGGAGACGGTGGCGTCTGGAAGTGACCCCACCCGTTTCTGGCGTAAACGACCAGGTCAGTCGGGTCCGGAAGCTTCCGAGTCTGACTCGGATGTCACGGGGACGGCTCTTGTTGACCCGATGGCCTTTCGGAAGATAAAGAGAGGTAGGGGTCGCCCTCCAACGACAGGTGAATATGTCGGTCTAGCTAAGGCGCAAGCCCAGCTAAAGGCCCTTAGACAAGAGGCGGAACGCGATGAGGCTCAGCGGCAAGCTGAACGCGAGGTAGCTGCGCAGGTAGCTAGCCTGCAAGCTACGCGCCCTGTGGCCCCACCATCCCCTAAACAAGACAGTGGGCTTGCCTCCGACCTGGTCAAACAGGTAACCGAGGCGTCTGAGATAGTCTTAATGGTTGCCACAAAATCTGGCAACCTTAAAGGTACTTTTACGAGGGCCTTAAAAGAATCGGCAGCGTCGATCCAAGCGGCAGTCAGAGCGCTTTATAATTGCTCAGCTTCTGAGGAGACTGCCAAGCTGCAGGCTGAAAACGCCCGCATGCGACAGGAGATGGCAGACCTGCGAAAAGAGCTGGGTGAGCTAAGATCTAATCTGATGCAAACCCAGGAGAGCATGGAGGAACTGCCCTCAGTGAGTCAGCGGCGTAAAGGTCCATCAGCTTCGACACACCTGGTCGACAGCAACCAGGCGGAAGAGTTGGCGCGCTCGATCATGTTGCAGGTGGGCAGCATGCTCGATGCTCGTTTTGCCGGAATGGAGGAAAGGCTACTTCCCGAAAAGCGGATTCGCCCTCCGTTGGCAGCGGACAGGCGCAACGAGGCTACCTCTGAGCGGATCGAGGTGCCTGAGGTTGAACGTCAAGCCCCACAGCCGCTTAAGAGCAAAGGCAAGGGTAAAGTTCTCCCTCCTACGGAAGATAAGGCCGGCTCTAGTGGGACAGCCGAAGCTCCGAAGAAGAAAACAAAGAAAGCTGAGGCCACGGCACCTCGCTCGTCGAGTCCTGCCCCCCTGCCAATGGAAGAGGAGTGGCACGTTGTAGGCCGCAAAGGTACTGCACGCAAGCGTGCCACGGCCACCAAAACTGCCAAGGCTGCTGCACCTAAATCAAACAAGGTGCCACCTGCGCGGCCTGCGCAACGGAAGCTGAGGGCCCCACGTAATGCTGTAGTGGTGCTTACGCTGCAGCCGGAGGCCATAAAAAATGGCGTCACCTATAGCAAGGTACTAACCGAGGCTAAGGAACGCATAGACCTGACGGCGATGGGCATCGACGGTGTAAAGTTCCGCACCGTCGCCACCGGCGCCCGTCTACTGGAAGTGCCCGGAACTGGAGCCGAGAGCAAGGAGAAGGCGGACGCCCTTGCCAGTAAACTACGAGAGTCCCTCGGTGAAGGCCTTGTCAAGGTATCCCGCCCCGAGAAGTGCGTGGAAATGCGCCTCTCAGGCCTTGACGACTCGTCGAGTAAAGAGGAGGTGGCGGCGGCCATTGCCAAGGTGGGTGGTTGCGCAATAGAGTCTGTGAAGGTCGGCGATATTGTGCGACCACCAGGGCGTGAAGGCACGGTCTGGCTGCGCTGCCCCGTTGCCGCAGCGAAAAAGGTCGCAGCCGGAAGAGTCCTAATCGGCTGGGTCTCGGCGTCAGCAAAAATTTTGGAGGAAAGGCCCCTACGGTGCTACCGGTGCTTTGAAGGTGGCCACGTTGGGGCACAATGCACATGTGCTGAGGACCGCAGCGCCCTCTGCTTCCGCTGCGGTAAGCCGGGGCACAAAAAGGCGCAGTGCGAAGCAGAGCAGCACTGTCCAGTTTGCGAAGCAGCCGGTAAAGCGGCTAATCACCGGGTTGGGGCCAAGAGCTGTAAAGGCTCAACCTCAAGCAAGGGGAAGCGTGGTAAAAAGACGGCTAACGAAGGCTCATCAGCCCCCTCACAGCCATCTATGCGCCCAGAAGCGCAAGCGGAGGATCGGATGGACTCTGATTAGATGGCCATCCGATTTGTGCAGGCGAATATAGGCCACTCCGCCAGAGCTCAGGATCTCCTGCTCCAGAGCCTGGCGGAGTGGTCTACGCAAATAGCAGTGGTCGCCGAGCCATACTTGGTCCCTTCCCGGGATAACTGGGTGGGAGACAGGAATGGCTTGGTGGCAATCACCACAGCGCAATCGTCCGCTGGCTCCCTGCCCTTCGAAAAAGTAGCGAAGGGTCAGGGATGCGTGCTGGCTGTTGTGGGTGGTGGCTGCGCAGTAGCAGTGATCGGGGTGTACTGCTCCCCGAACCGGAGTATTGTCGAATTTGAGCGACTGCTAGCTGAGGTCGGGGTGCTGGCGGGAGCAGTACAACCGAGTCCCGTATTGGTTGCTGGGGATTTCAACGCTAAGTCGACGGCGTGGGGATCCCCAGCAACTGACGCCCGAGGAAGGGTATTGGAGGACTGGGCGGCGTCTTTGGGTCTCCTGATTTTAAATAGGGGCTCCGAGAACACGTGCGTTCGATGGAATGGAGGATCCATAGTGGACCTAACGTTCGCTTCCCCTTCCGTTGCGCGCCGTGTTCTCGACTGGAAAGTCGAAACGGACGTAGAGACGCTGTCAGATCATCGATACATTCGATTCAGCGTCTCTGCGTCCTCAAGGCAGCCTCTGCCCCCACCAGCAAGTGGGCCACGGTGGTCTCTTAGGGGGCTCGATAAGGAGCTGGCAGCTGAAGCAGCCATTGTAGAAGCCTGGGGGGCCAGCTTGGGCATGGAGGACGTAGATGCCGCGGCTGAGAGACTGGGAGAGTCACTGGCGCGGATCTGCGATGCTTCCATGCCTCGGGTAAAGACGTCGGCGCCTCCGCGACAAATGTACTGGTGGAGGCCAGAACTCAAGGAGTTACGGAGAGCCTGTGTCGCCGCGCGGCGTCTTTACACCCGTTCTCGTCGTTGGAGGGTGCGAAATGAGGAGGAGGAGCACGAGCGCTACGCTAACTACAGTGCCGCCTGTAAGAGTTTGCAGGCAGCCATAAAGGAGGCCAAAGAGTTGGCGTGGCAGGAGTGGTTGGAGTCCCTCAATCGAGATCCCTGGGGGCGCCCATATAAGTCGGTGACGGGCAAATTGCGCCCTTGGGCCCCCCCACTTACCACAAGTCTGGAACCCCAGCTCCTGGAGCGGGTAGTGGCTGGACTCTTCCCTCAGCGAGAGGCATGGTGTCCGCCTCCCATGGCATCTAGGGAGGCGTTGCTCGACCAAATCGACGAGGAGGTCCCACCTGTAAGCGCAACAGAATTTGGCGTGGCCGTGTTACGGCTCCGGGCTAAAAACGCAGCCCCTGGACCAGATGGGGTGCCAGGTCGAGTCCTGGTTCAGGCAACAAAAGAGCTTGGGGAGAATATGAGGGCGCTCTTCTCAGAGTGCCTGGCACAGGGCCACTTCCCGCAATGCTGGAAGCGCGGGAAATTGGTCCTGTTAAGGAAGAATGGGCGCCCGGTTGATTCCCCGTCGGCATACCGCCCCATCGTGTTGCTGGGTGAGACGAGTAAGCTCTTCGAGCGAGTGCTCGCTGCTCGTCTCATCCAGCACCTGGTTGACGTGGGCCCTAACCTGAGCGACGGGCAGTTCGGGTTCCGCCATGGCCGTTCAACTGTGGACGCTATAGCAAGGGTGCGAGAGCTCGCAGATGAGGCGATTTCGGATGGTGGGGTGTTGTTGGCAGTGTCGCTGGATATAGCGAATGCCTTCAACACCCTTCCCTGGGAAACTGTAAAGGAGGCACTCAAGTTCCATAATGTGCCTCAGTACCTACGGAGCTGCGTGGCGAGTTATTTCGCTGACCGGGGTGTTAGCTACCCAGCTCATCAGGGGTGGCAAGAAAGGAGGATGTCGTGCGGTGTTCCACAGGGATCGGTCCTAGGACCGCTCCTGTGGAACATCGGGTACGACTTTGTGCTCCGCGGGCAAAACCTGCGAGGAATCGGCGTAGTATGCTACGCCGACGACACCCTTGTCACGGCCCGGGGAAAGAACCGGAGAGAGGCGGCCATCTTGGCCACAGCGGGGGTTGCTCAAATAGTAAGGAGAATAAGTTCCCTCGGACTAAAGGTGGCTCTGGAGAAGTCAGAGGCCCTTATATTTCACGGGCCTCGGAACGCTCCTCCGTCAGGGTTAACCGTTGTGGTGGGCGGAACCTCCATCGCCATTGAGTCGACGATGCGGTACCTAGGCCTTGTCCTCGATAGCCGATGGAGATTCGAGGAGCACTTCCGGCGACTGGCTCCTAAGCTAATCGCCTTTGCTGGAGTGCTCGGGAGTTTGCTCCCAAATATAGGGGGGCCAAGTGTCGCGTGCCGTCGCCTTTATGCCGGTGTGCTACGCTCAAAGGCACTCTATGGTGCACCCATATGGGCAAACGCCCTGAACGCGCCGAACCAGACCCTACTGCGACGTCCGCAGCGGGTCATCGCGATAAGGGCAGCTCGAGCGTACCACACCGTCTCCTTCGAGGCGGCGTGCCTACTGGCCAGTACGCCGCCGTGGGACCTCGAAGCAGGGGTGTTATCGGCGGTGTACTGGCGCAGTGCCGGAGTCAAAAAAGACGGAGGATGGCCCATGCCTGAGGAGATCAAGCACTGGCGAGAGCAGGGCCGTGAGGATCTCTTCAGGCATTGGTTAGAAAGAATGGAGTCACCGGCTGCTAGCCGGGATGTGGTGGCTGCCTTTCGGCCCGTTCTTCAAGAATGGGTCGACCGTCGGCACGGTGCTCCCACGTTCCGCTTGGCGCAGATCCTCTCGGGGCATGGCTGCTTCGGGAGGTATCTGTGCCGTGTTGCGCGTCGTGAGCCGACGATGGAATGCCACCACTGCGGGGCGTTGGAGGACACGGCGCAGCACACCCGTGCCGAGTGTCCAGCCTGGGAAGTGCCACGAGCCGAAATGGTCGCCATAATTGGAGCAGATCTCTCGCTCTCAGCCATATTGAGAAGTATGGTTGAGTGCGAGAGAAAGTGGAGGGCAGTTGCCGCCTTCGCGGAGGCGGTAATTAAAGAAAAGGAGATGGCAGAGAGGGACCGAGAGGATGATATCCTCTCGGATCCCATGCGCCGCCGAAGACCGGGCCGCAGACGGCTGGCTTTTGCCAGCCGTATGTTACCTTGATGGGGACCTTCGGGCAACAGATCGGGGGATCTGTTGCCTGACCTGAGAGGTCCCGAGCTGTAAGGCACCTCGTCCTGTGTTCCGAGGTGCCTTAAGCGGAGTAAAGGGGGGGTGAGGCTGACACCCCCCGAGAAGAGCCCAAACGGGCAGCCGCAGAGAAGTCGAGGAGGCGCCAAGCGATCCCTTGACTTCTCCCAAAAGCGGAAAGTCGGAACACCCCAGGTTTTTAGTTAGGGTATACCGCCTTTGTCAAGGCGGGGAGTCCCACATAACCATCGGTCCCCCCGGGCCGGTGGTACCTATAAAAGGTTTTCCTGGGTACCAAAAAAAAAAAAAAAAAAAAAAAAAAAAAAAAAAAAGGTTAGGTTAGGTTGGGCGGGTCTGGGTTTATCCATTAAATTGGATAAGTGCAGGCCTTCCATATCCGGGGGTATGGGTATGGAGGCGAATGGTCTTGAGGGAGAGCGCATCAGTCGTGAAGATCCTCAAGGCAAGTCTGGTGGTAATCCTTCACGTGGTTGCTGCCTGTTATTGGTCTATTTCCTTCTGAAATAGACGTAACTGAAACCACCAGGCGCCTTCGTGGTCCTTTTGGGCCACGGGGGTGGGGGGGAATAGGGACTTCTCCGCGCGTCCCTTTGAGTAGCAAAGGGCGCAGTGGACGAAGCGTTAGGAGGTTCTTTGAGAGGTATTTTAGTTTGTATATTTTGTAAATATATTATTAAAACTGTGTCTGTAAATAAAACACTTTGTGTTTTTGTAAATAAGCATGTTCCAAACTATACAATTGTGTATAGTTAGGATGCTGATGCCACATTGTGACTTCAGCTAAGAGGACATGGCGGACTGCTCAGTACTAACCCTATTGACCGGTCCGTCGGAGAGGGTTAGCCGCCTCTCCAGCCGGTTCCAACGTCGTTATTTTCAAAGACCCTCCGTCAGGCGCACGAGGGTATGTTAATAGCGGCGTAGTCCGAAGGGGCGTTGCCTTAATTGGCCGGGCCCAGAGGAAGGAAAACCTTGAAACAAATAACCCGTGAGAAAACACGTAAAAACCTGCGGATAACAGGGGACCTTCGCAGTATGTACCCTAGCTTTCAGGATGGGCGTAACCTGGGAGTTATTTTTAGATCGGCCTATAATCGTGGGAACAAATATGGAAAATAAACAAAAACAAAAACTTGACGTTAGTGGTAGCCGCGTAAGCGGAGAGAATTCATTCGCACTCTTGGAGAGCGATACTGAGAGGGAGAACATGGGCATGGTAGTTGCCCTAGAAGAGAGGTCTAGGAGCGTAAACGAGGTTTACGGCTCCTGTGATAACATTTCGGTGGCTAGTTTTGAGTCAGAGGTAGACTCCGCTAGACTCAGCGAATGTAGTGTGGTCGTCGAACCAATTCCGGACAAGTTCTGGAAGAAGAGCGTTCGTATAAAGAGGCGTATGACATCCAGGCCAGAGTCTGCTGTGTCAAGTGACGACGCGTCACCAGCCCAGTCACCGAGTGTGCTGGTGGCCAAGCGAGGTAGAGGGCGTCCGCCTACAACAGGCAAATATGTTGGCCTAGGCAAGGCGCAAGCAGAGTTGAACGCTCTCAAGCAAGAGGCGATTCGGGAAGAGGCTCAACGAAGCGCAGAGCAGGAGGTGTCTTCCAAAGTGGAATACCTGAAGACCAGGCAAACGGTGATTCCACCTACACCGGTGGAGAACAGGGGGCTTGCTTCTGACATGGTCAAGCAAGTCGCCGATGCGGCAGATGTTATATTGACCGTTGCCACGAAGTCTGGCAACCTTAAGGGAACCTTCACAAGGGCCCTTAAAGACTCGGCTGCATCAATTAAGGCTGCGGTAGAAGCACTCGCCGCTACCACAGCATCTGAGGAGACAACAAAGCTACAAGCGGATAATGCTAGCTTGCGAGCTGAAGTGGTGCAGCTCCGCAAAGAGCTGGCGGAGATACGAGCTATGCTTGTACGGGACCCAGAGGAATTGCCCTCCGCGAGAGTGAACCATGCTGACATGGGATCTACTCAATCGACACCTCGCGGAGACAACAACTATGAAGAAATGGCGCGAGCAATGATGTTACAGGTGGGTAACATGATTAATGCGCGTTTTGAAGGCATGGAAGAGAGGTTGCTTCCTGAAAAGCGTATTCGCCCACCTCTAGCAGCGGATAAGCGTTCATCCGCCCCGACACAACCGGATAAGACGAAAGAAGCGGAACAACAGGTTCCGCCACCCCAGACGGGGGCCAAGAAGAAGATACTGAGGAAGAAAGTAGTGGATACCCAAGGTTCCCAGGAAACGCAGCCTCAAGAGTCTACATCAACTCACGAGGCCGCAAATGACGGATGGAATACGGTCACCAAGCGTGGCAAAAAAGTTAAAGGGGTACCTCAAGCCCAAAGTGCTAAGCCAAAGCCTGCAGCTAAGGCTAAAGCTGAACGTCGGCCTTCTGCGGCAAAACTCCGCACTCCACGGTCTGCAGCAGTGGTCATTACGCTGCAACCGGGAGCTGAGGAAAGGGGAATGACGTATAGCCAGGTCATTAAAGAGGCAAAGGATAAGGTAGATCTGGCTAGTTGCGGAATAGCGAGCATACGGTTCCGCCAAGCCGCTACTGGTGCCCGTATCCTACAGGTGTCGGAGGGCGACCTAAGTGCGGAGAGGGCGGATACATTCGCAGAGAAGTTGAGAGCGGTCCTGGGGAACGATGTTGTAAAAGTCTCCAGGCCCATAAAGTGCGCTGAATTCCGGATCCTAGGTCTGGAAGATTCCGTCACTAAGGAGGACTTGGTCGCTGCTGTGGCAAAGCGAGGAGAGTGTTCGGAGGACTCCGTTAAAGTAGGAGATATTAAGAGCACCTACCAAGGCACGGGAGTTGCACTGGTGAGATGCCCAGTGGCAGCTGCCAAGAAATTGGGAGGAGAGGGACGCCTGCTTATTGGCTGGGTATCAGCCAGGGTAGAGCTGATTCAGCCATGGCCAATGAGGTGCTTCCGGTGCCACCAGAGTGGGCATGTTCGTGCTCAGTGCACCGCAGAGGTCGACCGTAGTGAAGAGTGCTACCGTTGCGGCGGTCTCGGCCATAAATCAGCAGGGTGCACTGCACAACCAAAGTGCTCTCTTTGTGCAGCGGCAAACAAGCCAGCGGCGCATCGCCTCGGTAGCAAGGGGTGTGCCCCTCCTAAGGCGAAAAGGAACAAGGCTGCAGGCACTCCAGGTGCAGCGGCGTCAGCTTCTAGCTGTCCCCCGTCTCAAGCGCGGGAAGAGAGGGAGCACATGGAAACCGTATAGTTATGGCTTTACGTTTCCTGCAAGCGAACGTTAACCACTCCGCCAGAGCTCAGGATCTCTTGACCCAGAGCATGGCGGAGTGGTTAACAGACATAGCGGTGGTAACCGAACCTTACTTTGTCTCCCCTAGGAACAACTGGGCCGCAGACAATGAAGGTTTGGTCACAATTATAGTGAAGGAGAACTCTTTTGAAAAGATAATTAAAGGTCGAGGTTGCGTAGCAGCTCGTGTAAAGGGGATAATGGTGATTGGGGCGTACTTCTCTCCAAATAGAACTCTCACTGAGTTTGAGAGCTTTCTCGTGGAGGTGGGGGCCCTGGTCGGGCAGAGTCACCCAGATCCAGTGCTCGTTCTCGGGGATCTTAACGCAAAGTCCGCGGCATGGGGATCTCCTGTCACTAATCCGCGAGGAGACGCACTAGAGGAGTGGGCTTTAACTTCTGGTCTCACACTCCTTAATAGGGGATCAGTCTCTACTTGTGTCAGGCAGAATGGTGAGTCCATAGTAGATGTCACTTTTGCAAGCGTGAACCTGGCAACCCGTGTGAAAAGTTGGCAGGTCTTGGAGGATGTAGAGACACTATCGGACCACAGGTATATTCGGTTTGAGGTCGCCCATATTCTACCGGTAAACAATAGGCCGAGCGAATCCAATGTAAGCAGGAAAAGTCCTCGATGGGCTCTAAAACGCCTAGACAAAGGCTTATTAGAGGAAGCCGCTCTGGTTAAGGCATGGGTATCGCAACCAAGCTCAGGGGCTGAGCTCCAAGTTGTGAGTGAAGCCGAATGGTTCCGCGAGGCTATGACGGACATTTGTGACGCGGCTATGCCAAGAGTTGGTCCGCAATCCGCAAAACGACAGGTTTATTGGTGGTCATCAGATCTGGCTGACCTGCGTGTTGCTTGTGTGGCGGCTAGGCGTCAATACACGAGGCAGCGCAGGAAAAGACGTCGTGACGAGGGCCTAGAGACACAACTATATGGCCTCTATAGAGAAGCCAAGGCGGCTTTTCAGTTGGCCATCGCTCAGGCAAAAACCCAAGCCCGAGACGAATTGCTGGAGACTTTGAACCAGGACCCGTGGGGGCGACCCTACAGGATGGTGAGGGGGAAACTTCGCCCATGGGTTCCGCCCTTAACTCAAAGTCTTGAGCCACAGCTTCTGCAGGGAGTGGTCGCAGCTCTGTTTCCAAGAGTAGAGGAACACACGCCGCCAAACATGGCTCCGCCTGACGAGGAGGGCAATCATACAGACGATGTGCCAGAAGTAAACGAAGTAGAGTTGAGAGAGGCAGTTAAAAGACTTGGAGCGAAAAATACGGCACCTGGCCCTGATGGCATTCCCGGGAAGGCTTGGGTGTTTGCACTTAAGGCCCTGGGACCTCGGCTCCAATGCCTGTTTAGTGCCTGTCTGAAGCAAGGGAGCTTTCCCACACAGTGGAAGACTGGCAAACTGGTGTTGCTAAGGAAGGAGGGTCGCCCTGTAGAGTCACCATCAGCTTACCGCCCGATCGTTCTTTTGGACGAGGTGGGTAAGCTGTTTGAGCGGGTCATTGCGACACGACTGGTGGCTCATCTATCTTGTGTTGGTCCGGACTTGGCTAATAACCAGTTCGGTTTTCGTAGAGGACTATCAACAGTCAGTGCGATTCTCCAGGTTAAGACGATTGCAGAGGAGGCAGTGTCTAGGGGTGAGGTTGTTTTGGCGGTGTCTCTGGACATCGCCAACGCCTTTAACACTCTACCATGGAACTGCATACATGAAGCCCTAAGGTACCACCAGGTACCCCAATACCTTCGGGGTATAATCAGAGATTACCTCTCGAGTCGATTTGTGTCGTTTGAGGGGCAAGAGGGATGGAGTCAGCATAGGATGTGGTGCGGTGTTCCACAGGGGTCGGTCCTTGGGCCACTCTTGTGGAACATCGGTTATGACTGGGTTCTGCGAGGTGCCACTCTCTGGGGCGTTGGTGTAACCTGCTATGCAGACGACACCCTTGTCACAGCGAGAGGCAAAACATACAGAGATGCTGCACTCCTTGCCACGGCTGGCGTAGCTCAGGTGGTAAGTCGCATAAGAAGTCTGGGTCTTGAGGTAGCGCTGTCCAAGTCGGAGGCTTTATGTTTCCACGGTCCTCGGAATAAGCCTCCTAGTGAATCCCATATCGTGGTTAGTGGTGTCCGCATCGGTGTCAAGTCGACGATGAAATACCTTGGACTTGTCCTTGACAGCCGATGGGACTTTAATGCTCATTTTGCGAGCCTCGTTCCTAAGCTCATGGGAACGGCAGCCGCACTTGGAGGGTTACTGCCCAACATTAAAGGAGCCAAAGTTAGTTGTCGGAAGCTGTACATGGGTGTGGTCCGGTCAATGGCCATGTATGGAGCTCCTGTATGGGCCGAAGCTCTGAACAACCAGAACGTTGCCATTCTGCGAAAACCACAGCGAGCGATGGCAGTAAGAGTCATTCGGGGATACCGCACAGTATCCAACGAGGCGGCATGTGCCCTGGCAGGTTCACTGCCATGGGATCTGGAAGCAAAAGGCCTCTCGTCAATTTATTTTTGGCGCGAGCAGCAAAAAGCGCAGGGCCAAAGGCCAGCGCCAAGAGAGGTGGAGTTTCGTAGAAGTCAAATCTATGATCTTCTTGTACAAGAGTGGAACAGGCGGCTGGCACAGCCAAGCGCTGGCCTAAGAACCATCGAGGCGATCCGGCCAGTCCTGAAGGAGTGGATGAGCAGAGAGCATGGTACACTAACGTACCGGCTGACGCAGGTACTATCGGGACACGGGTGTTTCTCGAAGTACCTGTGTCAAATTGGAAGAGAACCTACTGAGGCATGTCATCATTGTTCATGCACAGTTGATAATGCACAACACACGCTTGCCGAATGCCCAGCTTGGGCGAGCCCCCGGCAAGAACTAGTGCACAAAATCGGATGTGACTTATCACTCTCGGCTTTTGTCAAGGCAATGGTCGAGAGTGATATAAAGTGGAAAGCCTGTTTAACCTTCTGCGAAGAGGTTCTCTCGCAGAAGGAAGCTGCAGAACGGGAGAGGGAAGTATCGACCCTCAACCCGATTCGCAGCAGAAGAGCTGGGCGTCGTCGGAGGGATCTCCCCAGAATCCGACCCCCATAAGGCTTAGGCGGCGGGCATCGGGGGATGTCCGTCGCCTTCTGACAAGCCTCGAGGTGGCGCGCGCGGGTGTTCCGCGCGCCTCTCGCAAGAGATGAGAAGATTCACACAACACAAGAAGGTGCCTAAAAAGCAACGCCGCTGGGGCCATGGACGAATTTAAACAAGCACCCACAGCCCCGGCACAAAGGCGATAAGGAGAACACCCCCAGGTTTTTAGTTTGGGTATACCGCCTTTGTCAAGGCGGGGAGTCCCACATAACCATCGGTCCCCCCGGGCCGGTGGTATCTATAAAAGATTTTCCTGGGTCAAAAAAAAAAAAAAAAAAAAAAAAAAAAAAAAAAAAAAAAAAAAAAAAAAAAAGGTTAGGTTAGGTTGGGGTGCAAGGTCGGGTAACCTCCACGTGGTGCACCCTGGTAACACCATGAAACACTTCCGCAGAGTACTGGGGAAGTTTTTCATGGTGGCCAATACCCGACACGGAGGGCGTCTCTGGTTGCGCTCCAGAGGGCGCGGTGAGCGGAGATAAGCAGAGAATCAGTTCTTTGTGGTATAGGAGGCAGACTGTTTTGAGTGATGTAGTTCACTCATTTGAGTTTTTTGTATATATATTGTACATTGTATATTGTATATAGTTATTTGTGGAGGAGCACATTGTGCTGGGTGAGGTAGCTCACTCATGGAGTGATTTGTAAATATTGTACATTTATTTGTATATAGTAGTGTGTGGTGGAGCAGGGTCCGGCGTGCACTTACACTGCCGTCGGACAGGCAACGGAGAATTATATTCTTCTTGTCACCAGCTCAAAACTCGGAACCCTGCAACGATGGATCTTCTCAGATTGTCCATTAAAATAGTAGGTTTACGTTTTTTCGAACTAGATGGCGCTCATAAAAGTGTCACGATCCTAGAACGCGCTATCGTTGCGTCTTGAGATTTGGTAGACACTTGCTTGTGAATTCAATAAACGGAAGCTTCGCATTGCACGAGTAGTTGGTTGTTTTATTTATACATATAGAACCCGATCTACCACCTAGCAGGCTATACGTCTGTACATGGTCCTTACGAGTCGGAAGTACTTATCGTGGATTTATTTCCGCGGTATTTTTGAATCAACGCACTTGGGAAAGTGGTGGATCGCCACTCAGTGCTCACCGGGCGGAGTCTCGGCCTAGCTTGGCTTTGACATCTGTCACGGGTGGTTGGATAGCAGTGGTGTGTGTGAGTGTGCGTGTGCGCCTCCACAACCAGTCCAACCAAGGAGGAAGCGGCAGCAGGCGCAGCAATTGGCTGGCGCCAACTTGCTGATCAGTGCTTGACGCGGACGTCAAGCAACGACGTGCGCAGCAAGCAAGCACCTACCGGAGGAGGCGACAAGCAAGCGACGGTGGTCACAAGGAGTGACGTATACGCCGCGCTACCGACGTCACAGCTGTGACGTGGGAGGAAACGTCATTCTTCGGCAGTGGAGTCAACAGCAAGTGGTAAAGAAGTGTAATCGTGAGTACATTGACTTTATTAGTGTTCAGTTCAGCAACATAGAAAAATTCAAGAAGATTTTGGACTTTAAAAAATTTGTGCATGTTTGTAGATTAGACTTAGAATAATTTCGTAAAAAAGTAACCGACGGGGAACCTACGCCCGATTTTAGTCAGACTGTTGTAAAGTTTAAACACTTGTAAAATTTTAAAAATTCAGAGTTCACTTTGTACTAAAAATTACTTGTGTTTGGTAAATTGTTGATTACAATGTCTTTGTCATCACTGATAAAAACACAGTCAGGCTACAAGTCTATGATAGACAAGGCTTATGCCAATTTTAGAAAATCCCCTAGAGAGAGGCTACTTAAGGAGTCCTATTTGCTTACCATATTAGAATCGTTGGAAGAAAAATGGAAGGTTTTCTCGGCTAATCATATTAGAATAATAGCCGAAATTCTTACTGACGACTTAGTTTCCAATCAGTACATAACGAACAACATTTATGAGAGTGTTGAGGAAACTTACATTGACTGTAAAGCAGGGATTAAGGAATGTTTAGCAGGTCTAAAGCAGCAAAATGCACCAGTCGTATCGAATCCAACGTCTCAGTCGAAGACAGACAATTGTAATGTGAAATTGCCTAAGATATCAATTCCTACTTTTACTGGGTTATACTCAGAATGGACTACGTTCAAGGATCTGTATGAATCATTGGTTCACAATAATACTTCAATAGATGACGTTCAAAAAATGCATTACCTAAAGGGTCATCTATCAGGAGAGGCCGAACAGCTATTGAGACATGTTCCTATCACAGCTGCTAATTATCAGGAATCATGGTCAACGCTATACAGTAGGTACAACAATAAAAAATATTTAGCTAATTGTTTACTGAAGCGATTTGTGAACCAACCGAGCTTAGCAACCGAGTCCAGTAGTGCTTTGAAAAATCTTTTGGATGTAACTAATGATACTTTGAATGGGTTGAAAAACTTAGGTATTGATGTGAATTCTTGGGACACTATTGTTATCTATCTAGTTAGTTCAAAGTTGGATGCCGAAACGCGTAAGCTTTGGGAATCTAACATCGGATCATCAGACGAGCTACCAACTTTGAAACAACTGAAGGAGTTCTTGGAAACAAGATTCCGATCCCTCGAATTCGTAGATACAAAAAAGGTTACGAAACCAAGCTATAGCAAAAAACATGTATTGCATGCTGTAGCGACTGGTCCTGACGCTCAAGTAAAATGTATTTATTGTAAAGGTGAACACAAATTGTCAAACTGCAAACAATTTGCAGGTATAGAGTTCGATAAGCGACATAATTATGTCCAAACCAGCAGGCTTTGCTTTAATTGTTTAGGCAGCAACCACTCCGCCAACATTTGTCGGTCAGTGCTTAGATGTCGTATTTGTCGGAGAAAGCATCACTCATTGCTTCATCCGAACCAATCGGAACCGGGTACGTCAAAATCAGAGGTAGAAGTTGAGGTCACTGACGCGGTTTCGAGAGTTAAGGCATCATTAGAGAACCCTGAACAAACAGCAAAACTTGCAGCACACTTTTCGAAGAAGGTTTCTTCGAGACAAATTCTGCTGGCTACAGCTCTCGTTGAAGCTGAAGCAAGAGACAAAAGAGTATACACTCTTCGAGCTCTGTTGGATCAAGGCTCTGAGGCATCATTTGTCACAGAGTCAGCTGCTCAGTTACTTGGTTTGAAGAAGATAGCTAGTAGGAGTAGTATCACTGGATTAGGCGGCGACAAAGGGACATTAGCGTCGAAGTATGTCATAATGATTAAAATCAAATCGCGTCATGATCCAGACTTTGAAGTCCAAGTACGTGCGCATGTGCTTAGTGCTATAACTAGCCTGCTACCATCAGATAAGGTAAATCATGTGGAATGGCCAGAGTTGGCTGAGATCACTCTCGCTGATCCTCAATTCCACACGCCGAGCAAAATAGATATTTTGCTTGGAGCAGACGTGTACGGTCAGCTAATAAGAGAAGGTCTGATTAAGGGACCCAAAGGCATGCCTACAGCTCAATGTACAGCCTTGGGTTGGATCATTTCTGGTCCCACACATCATGGAGATGAGAATCAGAGTCCTTCGCCGCAGTGTCATCATAGTGTCATTGTGAGCATGCACGCGCAGACCGATGACAACGAGTTATTGAGAAAGTTCTGGGAGATTGAGTCCAATGTTCCTGAAAAGAAGATCCTCACGTCGGATGAGCATCGTTGTGAAGAAATTTACGCGCAGACCACGGTTAGAGATGACAGCGGTCGGTACGTAGTTAATCTACCATTCCGAACAGACAATCCAACATGTCAACAGGGCAGGTCCAGAGATCTTGCTATAAGAAGATTTCAGCATCTAGAAAGGAAGTTTGAAAAAGATCCTGAAATCAAGAAGCAGTACTCGGAAGTATTTCATGACTATTTGAACCTAGGTCATATGGAGCGTATACCAGCGAATGATTTACGTAACCCATCAGCGGTTTACCTACCACATCACGCCGTCATACGCAACGACAAAACAACAACCAAGGTCCGAATAGTATTTGATGCATCAATGAAAGGTACAAACGGTGTCTCATTGAACGATGATCTTCTGGTAGGTCCCACGTTGCAACCACCATTACGTCACATCATTATGCGATGGAGATTGCATCCCATCAGTCTCTGTGCCGACGTCATCAAGATGTACAGGCAGGTGAAGATTTCTCCAGAGCACGCTGATTTCCATAGGGTAGTGTGGCGCGACGAATCCGCATCTGAAATAGAAGAATATCGATTATTACGAGTTACCTTTGGCACAGCATCAGCACCTTACCTTGCAGTGAAGTCCTTGCAACAGGTCGCAGTTGATGAAGGCGCGCAGTATCCTGAAGTATCTGAAAACATAAAGAACAATTTTTATGTTGATGATTTAATGACGGGCTGTCAAACGATTGAAGAAGGGCTGAAGTTGTACAAAGACATGAAAACGGTACTTACCAAGGGAGGCTTTCAATTACAGAAATGGATTAGTAGTTGTAAGGAGTTGGATAGAGAAATTTCAGATAGGGAGGTCAAGGTGGGAGAAAAGATTGATGAGGAACAAGGAAAGAAGGATATAAAGATGGATGAAATAGTGAAAATATTGGGTATTAGTTGGGACCGGGAAGGTGATGAATTTAAATATTCTGTAGTACTTCCTGCGCAGCAGACTCCGATCACGAAGCGACGGGTCATCTCAGACATTTCTCGCTTGTTTGATCCACTAGGTTGGGCAGCACCTTGTGTTGTCACTTCCAAAATATTCATTCAGAAGCTATGGCTGTCTGGATTAGAATGGGATGAAGAGTTAACGCCAGAACTATCAACAGAATGGCACACATACAGACAGAACCTTTTGGAGACGAGTCAGTTTAGCATACCAAGATGGGTCAACACCAAGACTGATGACCTGTTAGTTGAGTTGCATGGGTTTTGTGACGCATCGGAAGCTGCCTACGCTGCTGCCGTATACATTAGAGTAGTAGATTCACAAAACCATATCAAGACTAGTCTCATCACGTCTCGCACAAGGGTGTCTCCAGTGAAGCAACAATCAATTCCCAGACTGGAATTGATGGGAGCAGTACTGCTGTCCGAGTTGATAGTAGAAGTAGCTGAAGTCATGAGAGTTGCACAAACTCATATTCATGCCTGGACGGATTCAACGGTAGTATTGGCTTGGCTCAGTAGCCATCCAAGCCGCTGGTCTACCTTTGTCGGAAATAGAGTTTCCACCATACTCACTCTGCTGGATAATTCACATTGGGCTCATGTCCAATCTGCTCAAAATCCTGCAGACATCGCATCCAGAGGAATAACTCCACAAGAATTAGCCTGCAGTGAGTTGTGGGCACAAGGACCAACGTGGCTGAGACACGAAGCAATTGACTACACAAGACCGAAAGCAATCGCTACAAGTGTAGATCAAAGAAGCATCAAGGCTCACGTTGGGACTGAAGAAGCTAAGGAAGACCCTTTATGGACGAAGTTTTCTTCGTTACTAAAGCTAGTGCGAGTTGTTGCTTATTGCAGAAGAGTTTTGAAATGGAAGCCTAAAGGAAATGGTGAGAAACGATATGAAGCGTATCTGACAAAGGAAGAAATAGAAGATGCAATGAAGATTTGCATAAAGAAAGTCCAGAAGCAAGAGTTCAGTGAAGAGTTAGAAGAAATCAAGAAAACAGGAAGAGCCAAAACCAGAGGAAAGTTGAAGTCCCTCTGCCCTATAATCGACGATGATGGTATTTTGCGCGTAAGCGGTCGAATACAGAATGCAGATTTGGAAGAGAATCTGAAACAACCCATCATCATGCCACACGACAATCATTTTACCCATCTTCTGATAGCAGAAGCTCACAAATCAACACTGCATGGAGGTCCCACAACAATGTTGCACTATTTGCGTACCAAGTTTTGGATTATATCAGCCAAAACCCTTGTAAAAACTTTCGTACGCAAATGCGTAAAATGCAAAAGATATGCAGCAGCTGATCAAACCCAAATGATGGGCCAGCTGCCGGCCAGTAGAGTCACTCCAGCACGAGCTTTTCGGCACAGTGGGGTGGATTTTGCTGGTCCCATTAGCATCCGGACGTCAAAAGGCCGCGGACACCAATCGTACAAGGGGTATATCTGCCTCTTCATCTGCATGGTGACAAAAGTATTGTAAATTGAGGAATAGTCCATAATCAAGTTAGTTATAACGTTTATTAGACTCTAGAAAGTTTTACATTTTCATATTTACTACTCCAGACAAAAGGTATCCGCCATCGCGGTTTTACACACGGAAGAACGAGTGAAGCAAGATTCAACTCATTCTACGTTCAGGGTTTACCACAGACTAACTAAACAATCATATTATTCCAATACCCCGGCTCAAGTTCAAGTTCTCATATTTTTTTAAATAATTCAAATTACAAAAATAATCTTGAACTTGTTCCTTACAATAATTTTATTTATAACCTGGTAACCCTAATAATGACAACCATGTGTGACATTACAACTATTCAACATGACTTTGACAGTTCTATCTTTAGACATTGACAACTTTAGTCCTCACAAAATGTAAACAAAACAATTTCCTATTTACTGTAACTAACAACATCGTATAAGTTTACATTCTCTCGATATTTAGACAAATTAGCAAAAACTAAATATTATAATACTAACTAATTACTTCGCTGTACCCTGTGAGATAAATCAACCGCAATTATCTCAAAATACCACGAAATTAAACATTATCTTTACATGTTTCACAAAAATGTATAAGTAAGCTAACTATTCATTCAATACAAACCTAGAAGTTTACATAAATAGTCATGTCTGATCCTTGGTAAAGATTTGGTAAGTATATCAGCTCTGTTTTCATTTGAAGTTACATATTTTACTGTTACCAAGCCTTTGTTCACAATATCTTTAATAAAATGTACTTTTATATCTATGTGTTTGGTTCTCTTACTATTTTCGTAACTTTCTATCATTTTTATAGCACTTTGGTTATCTATTAGCAAAGAACAACATAAGTCTTTATCACAATTTAAGTCTTTTAACACTCCTCTTATAAACACTATTTCACTTACAGTTTGTGCTGCTGCTACATACTCTGATTCAGCTGTTGAAAGTGCAACAGTCGACTGCTTCTTCGAGCTCCAACTTACAAGATTGCCACAGTGGAATATGGCAACTCCGCTGATACTTTTGCGATCATCTCTTATTCCTCCCCAATCAGCATCTGAAAAACTGTTAAGGTGATTATGTGGTTGTCTTTTGTATACTAATCCTTTTTCTTTTGTTTGTTTCAGATATCTTAGGATTCTCTTTGCAGCTTTCCATAGTGTTGATGTCGGACAATGCATATATCTGCTCAGAAATCCGGTTGCATATGCAATATCTGGCCTGCTTATTGTGGCTAAGTACATAAGTGATCCGACAAGTTCTCTGTAAGGAATGTTGGTTAATATTTCTTCTTTTTCATTTATATTCATTCCAACTTCCATTGGTGTATTTATGCCTTTACATTCTTTCATGTTGAATTTTATTAAAATTTTGTCTATTATTTGTGTTTGTTTTATTTCCAATCCTTGATCTGTATATGTTATCTCCAATCCTAGAAACTTCATAATATTTCCAAGATCTTTTGCTAAAAACTCATCTTGTAATTTCTTTATGATTGTACAGTTATTTCCAACGATTAGGATATCGTCCACATATATAAGTATGTATACATTGCTTGATGTGTACAGACAAAAATCACTCTGAGACTGAGTAAATCCATTTTTGGTTAGAAAATCATTCAATCTCTCATTCCAACATCGTGGAGATTCCTTCAAACCATACAATGCCTTTTTTAACTTTAGTACTTTTCCTTCTTTTCTATCTATTCCCTCTGGGTGCTTGATGTATACATCCGTCTTTAACTCTCCATTCAGAAATGCAGTTGGTATGTCTAGTTGTTTAATAGGTAAGTTTTCTTGGACTGCTTTATTTATCAACAATCTTACAGTGGTCATTCTGGCTACCGGTGCATAGACATTTTGGACTGTTTCTTCTTGAAATCCTTTGGCAACCAGTCTAGCTTTCTTTGTATTATCTGATTTTGTTCGAAATACCCATCTTGTGTCAATTGCCTTGTGACCTTTTGGTAAGACACATTCTTCCCATGTTCCTAGCTTTCTGTGTGCTTCTAGTTCTTTCTCTATAGCATCTGACCATTCTCCTTGCTCGATTGCTTCTTTATAGCTAGTAGGATCTTCTGCATGTAACGCATAGGCTATATTTGACAAATCATAATCATCAAACCTTTTTGGTAATTTTATTTGTCTCTTTGTATTTGTATATTTCTCTTCTTCTTCTGGGCTTTCATATTCATCACTTGTCATTTCATTCTTGTCTTCTGTGTCTGATCTTTCATTTTTATCTAGTTCTTCCTTTGGTACTGAGCTTTCTTCTCCGTTTAATTGTATAAAAACATTTCTTTCGTCTTCATATTTATAGTTTGATTCATCGAAACGGACGTCCCTGGACTCTATAATGTCATTTGTTTTAGGATCCCATAGTTTGTATCCTGATCCACCGTATCCGACCATAATCATAGGTTTTGCTCTTGGTTCTAATTTGTTTGGCTTCGGGAATATCATGCACCATGCCTTTGATCCAAAAACTCTTATACGTTCTAATTGGTTCTTTCCATACCTTACATTTGCTGGTGTATCCCCTTGGAGTGCTCTCGTGGGTGATCTGTTAATAATGTATGCAGCCGCTCTTATCGCTTCTCCCCACAAATATTTTGGTAAATTTGTTTCTAACAACATAGCTCTTACTTTATCAGCTAGTGTACGATTCATCCTTTCACATACAGAATTTTGTTGTGGTGTGTAGCTACAAGTGGTTTCTTGCTTTATACCATTTTCTTCATAGAACCTTTTTAATTCTTCATTCACGAATTCGCCACCTCTATCTGTTCTTATCTTTATAACATTTATTCCTTCGTTTTTCATTCTGTTTACATATTTCATTATATGATACTTCGCTTCATCCTTGGTTTTGAGTAAGTACACTTCAGTAAAATGTGAATAATCATCTATTATTGTCAGATAGTACCTTTCATCATCCATTGTTATTGGTGTTATTGGTCCACCGATGTCACAGTATATCAGTTCTCCTATCTTCCTTGATCTTGGTTGTTGAGTTGGTGTAAATGGACAGCGAGTTCCTTTGGCTTCCATGCATATTGTACAACGCTCATTTGATAGTGGTAAGCCGAGTATTCTCATACCTCCATAGTTTAAATGACCCAGTCTTCTATGCCATAAATTCTTATCGTTGTTACTTGTGAGTAGGCCCTCTTCTAAATTAATTGTATTTAATTTAAGTACAAACAATTTTCCATTATTAACCCCTTTAACTTGTGTGT
This sequence comes from Thera britannica, assembly GCA_939531255.2. NCBI lineage: Eukaryota > Metazoa > Arthropoda > Insecta > Lepidoptera > Geometridae > Thera > Thera britannica. Next base: position 19,679,859 of record OW618044.2, read on the forward strand.
ATCTATAGGTTATTATTGCCTCTTTATTTTGGAATTTAACCGTTATACCTTTCTCATTAAGTTTAGTTACTGAAATCAGGTTGTGTGAAAGTTTTTCCAGTATTAAACATTCTTTTATATTAATTTTAGTTCCTTCAATAGTTCTCCCATAAATTGTACCTTTTGTGTTGGCTGTGATCACACTGCCATTTGCCATTTGTATTTTCATCTCAGGTATTTCTTGTATGTCTGTCATAAATTCTTCATATTGTTTGCTAATCATATGGTGTGACGCTCCTGAATCAATCACAAACTCAATTTCATTCTCTGTGTTACACGCTGCTGATTGTGCTTGTGCAGCAATAAACATTACCTCTTCTCCGACATTTGCATTATTTCCATCAACATTTGTACCTCTGTTATTTCCTCTGTAATAACCTCTTTGAATTCCTCTACCTCTTTGATTTCCTCTACCTCTCTGATTTCCTCTGTAATTTCCTCTACCTCTCTGATTTTGGTTGTAGCTTGTTTGAGTGTTACGAGGACAATTTCTTGCAAAATGATTAGGCTCTCCGCAGCTGTAGCATTTTATTGAATTGCTATTAAATACATACTCTTTGTGGGTAGATGATGTGGGCCTCTGTTTTTCATTCTTTTCTTTTAACTCTGCATCCAACAATTTACATTTCACAAATTCTACAGTGAGCTCTGAGTTCGTTGCTTCCAGTGCTGTTACAGTTGTTTTAAATGCTTCTTCTACACTCATGAGAAGATGACAAACCTTATCTTTTTCTTCCATTTTGCCATCAACGTCTATTTCTCTTATTATTTTATCGAAGCTATTAAAATGGGTTTCCAAGCTGTCACTTTTCCTGCATTTTAAATTGGATAATTGTCTTTTCAAGTAAAGACTACATAAAGTGCTTTTTCTTTCAAAAATACTTCTCAAATTTTCTATCATCTCAAAAGCTGTGCTCGCTTTTCTCACGTATTCTAGATGTTTGTCTGGTAGTGCCTGTATGATTACATTTCTGGCCTTCGCGTCTTTTTTCTTCTCACTTTCGGATAGCTCTTTCTTTTGTTGCATCACTTCTTTACAATCTTTTTCATCGAGTGCCATCTCAATGCGGAACAACCAGTTCGCAAAATTTCCCATCTCCAATTGTGGAATCTTTAATAATTGTTCTGCCATCTCTTTTATTTTATTTCTTCACGGACTTTTAATTTAATTTTTCTTTCCAAGCCTGCCTTGCTGATGGCGGCGCGTGTCGTGTCCCTACAACTTCCTAACGCTAATCTTTGTTCATCTAACTGACTAAATGGACGCCTGGGCCCATAACCTATTGTAAATTGAGGAATAGTCCATAATCAAGTTAGTTATAACGTTTATTAGACTCTAGAAAGTTTTACATTTTCATATTTACTACTCCAGACAAAAGGTATCCGCCATCGCGGTTTTACACACGGAAGAACGAGTGAAGCAAGATTCAACTCATTCTACGTTCAGGGTTTACCACAGACTAACTAAACAATCATATTATTCCAATAAAAAGCAATCCATTTGGAGGCCATAAGTGACTTGTCTTCACAAGGTTTTATAGCGGGATTTAAGCGATTTGTTGCCCGTAGAGGAGCTATTACCGACGTCTGGAGTGACAACGGTACAAATTTCGTTGGTGCCTCGAAAGAACTCCGTCATTTGGTCGATGTAGAAAGGTCGTCAGCAGCTGCTACTGAAATTAAAGAGTGGTTAGGGAATCAAAGCGTCTCTTGGCACTTTATTCCACCTCATGCCCCCAACTTCGGTGGCCTATGGGAGGCGGGAGTAAAGTCTACGAAGTATCACTTGAGGCGAGTGATCGGTACTTCAACCCTCACATATGAAGAGCTGTCGACAGTTTTGGCCCAGGTAGAAGCATGCCTTAATTCTCGACCGTTGTCAGTGATGTCAGGTAGCCTAAACGATCCAATGCCTCTTACACCCGGTCATTTCTTGATCGGTGAACCATTGGTAGCGGTACCTGATCGTAATTATGAAGATTTTAATATGGGTAGTTTGAAACGTTGGCAGGTTACGCAGCGTATGCTGCAAGAATTTTGGCGGAAATGGTCGCAAGAATATCTAGTGCATTTGATGCAGCGACATAAATGGAATAAACACATTCCAGAACCAAACATTGGTGATATTGTCTTGGTTAAGGAGGACAATTTGCCTCCAGCTCGGTGGCTTTTGGGAAAGGTCACCGAAAAGCATCCTGGTTTGGACAAAATTTGTCGCGTTGTCACACTCAAATGCAATGATTTGTTTATAAAACGTCCTGTGTCAAAATTGTGTATGTTGCCTGTGTCCACTTAAAATGTAGATTTTTTTGTGAAGTTCATATTTGTTAAGTTTATCGAAGTATTTTTTTGGAATTGAAGGTTAATACGTTTAAGTTGTTTATACAGTCCACATTGTTGTAAGAAAATTTGGTAGGTATTATGTAATATGCTATATAGTTATCGTTAGGCTCGCACCGCACCTCATGGTGGGCGGCATTTGAAGTTGTTAAGGACATTTACCATGTCCTTGGTGGGCGGTATGTCCATTAAAATAGTAGGTTTACGTTTTTTCGAACTAGATGGCGCTCATAAAAGTGTCACGATCCTAGAACGCGCTATCGTTGCGTCTTGAGATTTGGTAGACACTTGCTTGTGAATTCAATAAACGGAAGCTTCGCATTGCACGAGTAGTTGGTTGTTTTATTTATACATATAGAACCCGATCTACCACCTAGCAGGCTATACGTCTGTACACAGATCCTACGCAGACCGAGGGCCTTGGCTTAAACGCCCGGGCCGCGAGGATGCAAACCTCTTTAAAAAATGCCCGAACTCAAAACGGCGGCGCAGCGTTAGGATCAGGGCTGTTTACAGCCCTGGCCGGACGGTAATCCGGCGCTACTGCGTCCCCCGCCAGGGTACCTGCCGACCCCCTGTGCGAGTTACTTCAGGCTTACTCGGTTAAAAGGCTCTAACCGGGTGGACGTTTATATCCTTATTACTCGTGGGAATAACAATGGATAATTTAATAAAAAACAAAGTAGGTGGTGATGGCCGAGATGGCAGTAAGAAAGTGGAGGAAGATGGCGCACATGCGCTATGTATTGCCGAGAAGGCATATTTGGACGACGATTTTGATGTCGACTCTAGCGACACTCAATCTCTTGTGAGCGTGGAGTCGTTCAACTCAAGAGAGTGTAGAGTCTCCCTAGAGGCGTTGCCATCCAAATTCTGGATGAAGAAAGCGGTGCGCAACAAGCGACCGCATGATGATGAGTGCGAGTTTTTGTCTGCCTCAGGTGATGAAGCCGTTCCGGTCGATCCAATGGCCGTGCAAAAGGTGAAAAGAGGCAGGGGCCGCCCTCCAACAACTGGGGAATACGTTGGCTTAGCCAAGGCGCAAGCCCAGCTTAAGACTCTCAGACGAGAGGCGGAGCAAGAGGAGGCTCAGCGGCAAGCTGAACAGGAGATAGCAGCACAGGTAGCTAGTCTGCAAGCCACGCGTCCTGTGGCCCCACCGTCTCCGAAACGTGACAGCGGGCTTGCCTCCGACCTGGTCAAGCAGGTAATTGATGCATCGGAGATAGTTTTAATGGTTGCCTCAAAATCTGGTAACCTTAAAGGCACTTTCACCAAGGCCTTGAAGGATTCGGCAGCGTCCATTCAGGCGGCGGTAAGCGCGCTGTACAACAGCTCAGTTTCGGAGGAAACAGCCAAGCTGCAGGCTGAAAATGCTCGCATGCGGAGGGAGATGGCAGAACTCCGCAAAGAGCTGGGAGAGCTCAGATCAAACCTGACGCAGACTCAAGAGAGCATGGAGTTGCCCTCAGTCAGTGAGTCTCGAAAAGGCCGATCAGCTGCAACACCCCTGAGTGACGGCAGCCAGACAGACGAGCTGGCGCGCTCAATCATGCTGCAGGTGGGTAGCATGCTCGATGCCCGTTTTGCGGGAATGGAAGAGAGGTTGCTTCCCGAGAAGCGGATCCGCCCTCCCTTGGCAGCAGATAGACGCAACGATGCTGCTTCGGAGCGCATCCAGGTGCCCGAGGCTGAACACCAAGCCTCGCAGCCACCAAAGAGCACTGGGAAGGCTAAGGGAGCGACAAAAAAGAAGGAGGGGAAAGGTAAGCCAAAAGAGGTGCCTGTAGTCGATAGGCAACCCCAAAACTTGCCACCTGCGCCGGAGGCCATGAACGATGGCTGGACAACGGTGACCAAAAGAGGCAAGAAGGCCAAAACGTCGCCCAAACCACCGGGCCCAACAGCCAGTGGAAGTAAGGCGAAGCCGGTGGCTCGTCCTGCAAAAGTGAAGTTACGCGCTCCTCGGACTGCAGCGGTGATTATCACTATGCAGCCAGGTGCTGAGGAAAAAGGATTTACCTACGGTAAACTTTTAACGGAGGCCAAAGAAAAGGTGGACCTCGACAGCTGCGGCATTCCCAGCTTGCGATTCCGTAAAGCGGCTACGGGTGCTCGCATTCTCGAGGTATCTACAGGGGACACTAGTGCTGAAAAGGCGGACTCTTTAGCTGCAAAGCTGAGAGAAGTTCTCAATAACGAGGCAGTCAAAGTGTCGAGGCCTACGAAATGCGCTGAATTTCGACTTACAGGCCTTGACGACTCTCTGGAGAAAGCCGAAGTTGTTGCTGCGGTCGCAAAGCGAGGAGGTTGCTCAGAGGACGCCATAAAAGTTGGTGATATTAAGCAGACGTACGAGGGCACTGGCGTCATACTGGTGAGCTGTCCAGTCGCGGCTGCTAAAAAACTAGCAGATGAGGGTCGTCTTCTGGTTGGCTGGGTATCTGCAAGGGTGCAAATGTTGCAGCCTAGGCCACTTAGATGCTACAGGTGCCTCGAAAATGGGCATGTGGGGGCTCAATGCACGTCAGAGGTGGACCGTAGCAGGGAGTGTTACAACTGTGGGCAGATTGGTCACAAATCAGCAGAGTGCTCTGCCGCACCTAAGTGCTCGATATGTTCGGCAGCTAGCCGGCCATCAGCGCATAGGCTAGGAAACAAGGCGTGTGCCTCTCCTAAATCAAGGAGAAGAAGGGCTCCGAGGGCTGTGATAATTCCAGCCACAGCGTCGTCAGCGGCTAGCTGCCCCCCGACCCAAGACGGGGCTGAGAAGGTGCAAATGGAGACCAATTAGATGGCTCTACGCTTCCTGCAGGCGAATCTCAACCACTCCGCCAGGGCTCAGGACCTTATGGTCCAGAGCATGGCGGAGTGGTTGATCAATATAGCGGCGATTTCCGAGCCCTACTTCATTCCCCCCAGTGCTAACTGGACTGGTGATGAGGAAGGGCTCGTAGCTATCATAGCTCAAGGCGTTGCCTTTGACAAGGTAATCAAGGGTCGTGGATGTGTTGCAGCCTTTGTGGGGGGAATCATGGTGGTGGCTACGTATTTCTCACCAAACAGAGCACTCCCGGATTTCGAGAACTTTATTGTTGATGTGAGTGCTCTCGTTGGACAACGCCGCCACTATCCAGTGCTAGTACTTGGCGACTTTAATGCCAAGTCAGTTGCTTGGGGGTGTCCCATTACAAATGCCCGTGGCAAAGTACTGGAAGAGTGGGCACTGGTCTCCGGACTGTTAGTTCTCAACCGGGGGTCCGTAAACACTTGCGTGCGTCTGCAGGGTGAGTCCATCGTGGACGTGTCATTTGCAAGCCCAAGTCTGGCCAGACGTATTGCTGACTGGGAGGTCTTGGCGGGGGTAGAAACATTATCGGACCATCGATATATTCGGTTTAATTCTACTCCTACGCCATCTATCCCAGTCAGACACGAAAACAACATGCAGGGGGATAGTCCACGGTGGGCACTTAGGCTTCTGGACAAGGAGTTGCTGGAGGAAGCCTCCATCGTTCAGGCCTGGATAACAACATCAACTGGCAGAGCGATTGAGATCCAGGAAGAGGCAGACGGTCTTAGGGAGGCAATGACGCAAATTTGTGATGCGGCAATGCCAAGAGCTAATCCAAATCCAACCAAGCGTCAAGTTTACTGGTGGTCTACGGAAATCGCGAATTTGCGCGTTACCTGCGTTTCGGCTAGACGTCAGTACACCAGACAGCGCAGGAAAAGACGTCGAGATGAACAGCTGGAAGCGCAGTTGTACGCTTTGTATAGGGAAGCCAAGGAGGCACTTAAGCTGGCTATCGTCGAGGCTAAAGCCCTTGCTCGAGATGAGCTTCTGGAGACCCTAAACCGGGACCCGTGGGGGCGACCCTACAAAATGGTGCGAGGAAAACTTCGCCCATGGGCAACCCCCCTGACTCAAAGGCTGGAGCCTGAGCTTTTGCAGGGGGTGGTAACAGCTCTGTTTCCTACGACAGATGAGCACTCGCCACCATCCATGGCTCCACCCAGCGAAGGGAACGAAGATGGTGTTGAATTTTCGGAGGTACACGAGGTTGAAATGAGGATGGCAATTAACAAGCTCAAAGCTAAAAACACAGCTCCAGGCCCTGACGGAATCCCTGGGAGAGCGTGGGTGTTAGCCCTGAAGGCTTTGGGGCCCCGGCTTCAAACCCTTTTTGGTGCTTGCTTGGAACAGAGCAAATTCCCTGAATCATGGAAAACGGGAAGACTAGTGTTGCTCAAGAAAGATGGTCGCCCAGCGGACTCTCCATCAGCTTACCGCCCTATCGTGCTTCTAGACGAGGTAGGTAAGTTGTTTGAGCGGATTATTGCGGCACGTCTTATTGGCCACTTAAACAGTGTTGGGCCAGACTTAAACTGTAATCAGTTTGGGTTTCGTAGAGGTAGATCCACAGTCGGGGCAATCCTACGGGTCAAAGAAATTGCAGAAGAGGCAGTAGCAAGGGGCGAGGTTGTCTTGGCGGTGTCTCTGGACATCGCCAATGCCTTTAACACCCTACCCTGGAGCTGTGTGAGAGAAGCTTTGAGATATCACCGGGTGCCCTGCTATCTGCGCAACATAATTGGGGACTATCTCAAAGACCGCTTTGTGTCGTTTAAAGGGCAGGAAGGGTGGAATCAGCACAGGATGTCGTGCGGTGTTCCACAGGGGTCGGTCCTCGGGCCGCTCCTGTGGAACATTGGTTACGACTGGGTGCTGCGAGGTGCTAATCTCTGGGGCATTAGTGTCACCTGTTATGCAGACGATACTCTGGTAACGGCGAAAGGCAAATCGTACAGGGATGCTGCTCTCCTCGCCACGGCTGGCGTTGCGCAGGTGGTTCACCGAATCAGGCGTCTAGGGCTTGAGGTGGCACTGTCCAAATCCGAAGCACTATGCTTTCACGGGCCTCGGAACAAGCCCCCTGCTGGATCCCATATGGTAGTAAGCGGCGTCTCTATAGCTGTCAAGTCGACGATGAAATACCTCGGACTCGTCCTTGACAGCAAATGGGACTTCAATGCTCATTTTCTTAGCTTATCCCCTAAGCTAATGGGCACGGCCGCCGCGCTTGGAGGATTGTTGCCAAATCTCAGAGGTGCTAGAGTTGGCTGCCGGATGCTTTACATGGCAGTAGTTCGCTCGATGGCCATGTATGGAGCTCCTGTGTGGGCTGACGCTCTTAACAGCCAAAACATCGCCATACTACGAAAACCGCAGAGAGCGATGGCGTTAAGAGCCGTTCGGGGATACCGCACAGTCTCTTACGAAGCTGCGTGCGTCCTAGCGGGTTCACTGCCATGGGACCTCGATGCAAAAGAACTTGCATCAGTCTATTCTTGGCGAGAGCGTGAAGCGGCACAAGGCCAGAGGCCAGCGCTGAGAGAGGTGGAGAATCAGAGGAGCATGATCCACGACGTGCTTCTACAGGAGTGGATCAGGCGGCTTGCACAGCCAAGTGCTGGCTTGAGAACTATCGAGGCGATTCGTCCAATCTTAAAAGAGTGGACAAGCAGAGAGCATGGTGCACTTACGTACCGGCTGACACAGGTGCTATCGGGACACGGGTGTTTCTCGAAGTACCTGCGTCAAATTGGGAGAGAACCAACAGAAGCATGCCACCATTGTTCATGCACAGTAGATACAGCACAACACACGCTTGCCGAGTGCCCAGCCTGGGCAAACTCCAGGCGTGAACTGGTACGGCATGTAGGAAGTGATCTCTCGCTCAGTGCCTTAGTCAAGGCAATGATCGGGAGTGAAGAGAGCTGGAAAGCCACCATCACTTTCTGCGAAGAGATCCTTACGCAGAAAGAGACTGCGGAAAGGGAAAGGGAAACCACAACTCTCGACCCTAACCGTAGCCGCAGAGCAGGGCAACGTAGGAGGAGATTCCTCCACACAATAAGACCCCCATAATGTAGGCTATGGCGGCGGCATCGGGGGATGTCCGTCGCCACAAGATTAGCCTCGAGATGGCGCGCGCGGGTGTCCTGCGCGCCTCTCGCAAGAGATTTGAAGAATAAATGAGCTCAATCTCATTACAAGGAGAGGCTCTGCATGAGCCACCGCCGCTGGGCCATGGAAGAATGTGACAATGCACCCACAGCCCCAGCACATACGGCGATAAGAAGGACCCCGCTGGGTTTTAGTCAGTAGGAGTCTGACATAACTCTCCGGTTGCCCCCGCGGCCGGGAGTATCCATGAAGGATTTCCCAGCGATAAAAAAAAAAAAAAAAAAAAAAGGTTAGGTTAGGTTGGGGTGCAAGGTCGGGTAACCTCCACGTGGTGCACCCTGGTAACACCATGAAACACTTTCGCAGAGTACTGGGGAAGTTTTTCATGGTGGCCAATACCCGACACAAGGTGGGCGTCTCTGGATGCGTACCAGAAGGCGCAGTTAGCGGAGGCAGGCAGAGGGAAGGAGTTCCCACTCTGCGAGCAGAGCGAATAGGCTCGTGGTGTTATTATGTATAATGTTGTACATTGTATATAATTAAATAATTGTGTTGTATATAAAAATTTTGTGTCGTGTGTGTTTTTTGTAAATAAGCTTGTGTATGTATAGTTTTAATTGTACATAAGAAGTTTCCGATGCAATCTTTGTTGCATTGGTTGAGGTGTTGTTACGGACTGTTCGGTACTAACCCTATCGATCAGTTTCGTCGGAGAGAGTTCGCCGTCTCTCCAACCGGGATCCATGCTGTTTCATTCAAAGACCCCCCGTCAGGCTCACGGGGGTACGTTTGATTCAGTATGACCCGAAGGGGCGTTGCCTTAATTGGTCGGGCCCAGAGGAAGGAAAACCTTGAAACAAAAACCCGTGAGAAAACACGTAAAAACCTGCGGATACCAGGGGACCTCCGCAGTATATACCCTTCCCCGGCCACAGGGGGCACTGGTCGGTGGCACTTCGGTGGTGACAATTTATTTCCCCCATACTCGTGGGATTTATTATGCAAAATACTAATAAAAAACAAATAAATGATGATGTTGGCCGTTCCGGCCGTGGATTGGAGATTTGTGGCGCTTTGGCGCCGGAGAGCACCGAGAAGGTGCGTGACGTAGTTAGTGTGTCTACACGACGCAATAACAGCTTCTCTCTTCTGGAGAGTGATAGTGAAGAAGACGTAGTGCTGCCCGTCGCAGGGACAGCTATGACGAAAAAACGGGACAGAAGTCCGTTGAATGAGGAGGTTAGAAGGGCCGCTTTACAGGGTCAGATGCAACCTCGAGTAGTAATAGAGCGGCTGTCCGAGTCAGACACCGACAGAAGTATGGAGACGGTGGCGTCTGGAAGTGACCCCACCCGTTTCTGGCGTAAACGACCAGGTCAGTCGGGTCCGGAAGCTTCCGAGTCTGACTCGGATGTCACGGGGACGGCTCTTGTTGACCCGATGGCCTTTCGGAAGATAAAGAGAGGTAGGGGTCGCCCTCCAACGACAGGTGAATATGTCGGTCTAGCTAAGGCGCAAGCCCAGCTAAAGGCCCTTAGACAAGAGGCGGAACGTGATGAGGCTCAGCGGCAAGCTGAACGCGAGGTAGCTGCGCAGGTAGCTAGCCTGCAAGCTACGCGCCCTGTGGCCCCACCATCCCCTAAACAAGACAGTGGGCTTGCCTCCGACCTGGTCAAACAGGTAACCGAGGCGTCTGAGATAGTCTTAATGGTTGCCACAAAATCTGGCAACCTTAAAGGTACTTTTACGAGGGCCTTAAAAGAATCGGCGGCGTCGATCCAAGCGGCAGTCAGAGCGCTTTATAATTGCTCAGCTTCTGAGGAGACTGCCAAGCTGCAGGCTGAAAACGCCCGCATGCGACAGGAGATGGCAGACCTGCGAAAAGAGCTGGGTGAGCTAAGATCTAATCTGATGCAAACCCAGGAGAGCATGGAGGAACTGCCCTCAGTGAGTCAGCGGCGTAAAGGTCCATCAGCTTCGACACACCTGGTCGACAGCAACCAGGCGGAAGAGTTGGCGCGCTCGATCATGTTGCAGGTGGGCAGCATGCTCGATGCTCGTTTTGCCGGAATGGAGGAAAGGCTACTTCCCGAAAAGCGGATTCGCCCTCCGTTGGCAGCGGACAGGCGCAACGAGGCTACCTCTGAGCGGATCGAGGTGCCTGAGGTTGAACGTCGAGCCCCGAAGCCGCTTAAGAGCAAAGGCAAGGGTAAAGTTCTCCCTCCTGCGGAATTAAATGCCGGCTCTAGTGGGACAGCCGAAGCTCTGAAGAAGAAAGCTGAGGCCACGGCACCTCGCTCGTCGAGTCCTGCCCCCCTGCCAATGGAAGAGGAGTGGCACGTTGTAGGCCGCAAAGGTACTGCACGCAAGCGTGCCACGGCCACCAAAACTGCCAAGGCTGCTGCACCTAAATCAAACAAGGTGCCACCTGCGCGGCCTGCGCAACGGAAGCTGAGGGCCCCACGAAATGCTGTAGTGGTGCTAACGCTGCAGCCGGAGGCCATAAAAAATGGCGTCACCTATAGCAAGGTACTTACCGAGGCTAAGGAACGCATAGACCTGACGGCGATGGGCATCGACGGTGTAAAGTTCCGCACCGTCGCCACCGGTGCCCGTCTACTGGAAGTGCCCGGAACTGGAGCCGAGAGCAAGGAGAAGGCGGACGCCCTTGCCAACAAGCTACGGGAGTCCCTCGGTGAAGGCGTCAAGGTATCTCGCCCCGAGAAGTGCGTGGAAATGCGCCTTTCAGGCCTTGATGACTCGTCAAGTAAGGAGGAGGTGGCGGCGGCCATTGCCAAGGTGGGTGGTTGCGCAATAGAGTCAGTGAAGGTCGGCGATATTGTGCGACCACCAGGGCGTGAAGGCACGGTCTGGCTGCGCTGCCCCGTTGCCGCAGCGAAAAAGGCCGCAGCCGGAAGAGTCCTAATCGGCTGGGTCTCGGCGTCAGCAAAAATTTTGGAGGAAAGGCCCCTACGGTGCTACCGGTGCTTTGAAGGTGGCCACGTTGGGGCACAATGCACATGTGCTGAAGACCGCAGCGCCCTCTGCTTCCGCTGCGGTAAGCCGGGGCACAAAAAGGCGCAGTGCGAAGCAGAGCAGCACTGTCCAGTTTGCGAAGCAGCCGGTAAAGCGGCTAATCACCGGGTTGGGGCCAAGAGCTGTAAAGGCTCAACCTCAAGCAAGGGGAAGCGTGGTAAAAAGACGGCTAACGTGGGCTCATCAGCCCCCTCACAGCCATCTATGCGCCCAGAAGCGCAAGCGGAGGATCGGATGGACTCTGATTAGATGGCCATCCGATTTGTGCAGGCGAATATAGGCCACTCCGCCAGAGCTCAGGATCTCCTGCTCCAGAGCCTGGCGGAGTGGTCTACGCAAATAGCAGTGGTCGCCGAGCCATACTTGGTCCCTTCCCGGGATAACTGGGTGGGAGACAGGAATGGCTTGGTGGCAATCACCACAGCACAATCGTCCGCTGGCTCCCTGCCCTTCGAAAAAGTAGCGAAGGGTCAGGGATGCGTGCTGGCTGTTGTAGGTGGTGGCTGCGCAGTGGCAGTGATCGGGGTGTACTGCTCCCCGAACCGGAGTATTGTCGAATTTGAGCGACTGCTTGTTGAGGTCGGGGTGCTGGCGGGAGCAGTACAACCGATTCCCGTATTGGTTGCTGGGGATTTCAACGCTAAGTCGACGGCGTGGGGATCCCCAGCAACTGACGCCCGAGGAAGTGTATTGGAGGACTGGGCGGCGTCCTTGGGTCTCCTGATTTTAAATAGGGGCTCCGAGAACACGTGCGTTCGATGGAACGGAGGATCCATAGTGGACCTAACGTTCGCTTCCCCCTCCGTTGCGCGCCGTGTTCTCGACTGGAAAGTCGAAACGGACGTAGAGACGCTGTCAGATCATCGATACATTCGATTCAGCGTCTCTGCGTCCTCAAGGCAGCCTCTGCCCCCACCAGCAAGTGGGCCACGGTGGTCTCTTAGGGGGCTCGATAAGGAGCTGGCAGCTGAAGCAGCCATTGTAGAAGCCTGGGGGGCCAGCTTGGGCATGGAGGACGTAGATGCCGCGGCTGAGAGACTGGGAGAGTCACTGGCGCGGATCTGCGATGCTTCCATGCCTCGGGTAAAGACGTCGGCGCCTCCGCGACAAATGTACTGGTGGAGGCCAGAACTCAAGGAGTTACGGAGAGCCTGTGTCGCCGCGCGGCGTCTTTACACCCGTTCTCGTCGTTGGAGGGTGCGAAATGAGGAGGAGGAGCACGAGCGCTACGCTAACTACAGTGCCGCCTGTAAGAGTTTGCAGGCAGCCATAAAGGAGGCCAAAGAGTTGGCGTGGCAGGAGTGGTTGGAGTCCCTCAATCGAGATCCCTGGGGGCGCCCATATAAGTCGGTGACGGGCAAATTGCGCCCTTGGGCCCCCCCACTTACCACAAGTCTGGAACCCCAGCTCCTGGAGCGGGTAGTGGCTGGACTCTTCCCTCAGCGAGAGGCATGGTGTCCGCCTCCCATGGCATCTAGGGAGGCGTTGCTCGACCAAATCGACGAGGAGGTCCCACCTGTAAGCGCAACAGAATTTGGCGTGGCCGTGTTACGGCTCCGGGCTAAAAACGCAGCCCCTGGACCAGATGGGGTGCCAGGTCGAGTCCTGGTTCAGGCAACAAAAGAGCTTGGGGAGAATATGAGGGCGCTCTTCTCAGAGTGCCTGGCACAGGGCCACTTCCCGCAATGCTGGAAGCGCGGGAAATTGGTCCTGTTAAGGAAGAATGGGCGCCCGGTTGATTCCCCGTCGGCATACCGCCCCATCGTGTTGCTGGGTGAGACGAGTAAGCTCTTCGAGCGAGTGCTCGCTGCTCGTCTCATCCAGCACCTGGTTGACGTGGGCCCTAACCTGAGCGACGGGCAGTTCGGGTTCCGCCATGGCCGTTCAACTGTGGACGCTATAGCAAGGGTGCGAGAGCTCGCAGATGAGGCGATTTCGGATGGTGGGGTGTTGTTGGCAGTGTCGCTGGATATAGCGAATGCCTTCAACACCCTTCCCTGGGAAACTGTAAAGGAGGCACTCAAGTTCCATAATGTGCCTCAGTACCTACGGAGCTGCGTGGCGAGTTATTTCGCTGACCGGGGTGTTAGCTACCCAGCTCATCAGGGGTGGCAAGAAAGGAGGATGTCGTGCGGTGTTCCACAGGGATCGGTCCTAGGACCGCTCCTGTGGAACATCGGGTACGACTTTGTGCTCCGCGGGCAAAACCTGCGAGGAATCGGCGTAGTATGCTACGCCGACGACACCCTTGTCACGGCCCGGGGAAAGAACCGGAGAGAGGCGGCCATCTTGGCCACAGCGGGGGTTGCTCAAATAGTAAGGAGAATAAGTTCCCTCGGACTAAAGGTGGCTCTGGAGAAGTCAGAGGCCCTTATATTTCACGGGCCTCGGAACGCTCCTCCGTCAGGGTTAACCGTTGTGGTGGGCGGAACCTCCATCGCCATTGAGTCGACGATGCGGTACCTAGGCCTTGTCCTCGATAGCCGATGGAGATTCGAGGAGCACTTCCGGCGACTGGCTCCTAAGCTAATCGCCTTTGCTGGAGTGCTCGGGAGTTTGCTCCCAAATATAGGGGGGCCAAGTGTCGCGTGCCGTCGCCTTTATGCCGGTGTGCTACGCTCAAAGGCACTCTATGGTGCACCCATATGGGCAAACGCCCTGAACGCGCCGAACCAGACCCTACTGCGACGTCCGCAGCGGGTCATCGCGATAAGGGCAGCTCGAGCGTACCACACCGTCTCCTTCGAGGCGGCGTGCCTACTGGCCAGTACGCCGCCGTGGGACCTCGAAGCAGGGGTGTTATCGGCGGTGTACTGGCGCAGTGCCGGAGTCAAAAAAGACGGAGGATGGCCCATGCCTGAGGAGATCAAGCACTGGCGAGAGCAGGGCCGTGAGGATCTCTTCAGGCATTGGTTAGAAAGAATGGAGTCACCGGCTGCTAGCCGGGATGTGGTGGCTGCCTTTCGGCCCGTTCTTCAAGAATGGGTCGACCGTCGGCACGGTGCTCCCACGTTCCGCTTGGCGCAGATCCTCTCGGGGCATGGCTGCTTCGGGAGGTATCTGTGCCGTGTTGCGCGTCGTGAGCCGACGATGGAATGCCACCACTGCGGGGCGTTGGAGGACACGGCGCAGCACACCCGTGCCGAGTGTCCAGCCTGGGAAGTGCCACGAGCCGAAATGGTCGCCATAATTGGAGCAGATCTCTCGCTCTCAGCCATATTGAGAAGTATGGTTGAGTGCGAGAGAAAGTGGAGGGCAGTTGCCGCCTTCGCGGAGGCGGTAATTAAAGAAAAGGAGATGGCAGAGAGGGACCGAGAGGATGATATCCTCTCGGATCCCATGCGCCGCCGAAGACCGGGCCGCAGACGGCTGGCTTTTGCCAGCCGTATGTTACCTTGATGGGGACCTTCGGGCAACAGATCGGGGGATCTGTTGCCTGACCTGAGAGGTCCCGAGCTGTAAGGCACCTCGTCCTGTGTTCCGAGGTGCCTTAAGCGGAGTAAAGGGGGGGTGAGGCTGACACCCCCCGAGAAGAGCCCAAACGGGCAGCCGCAGAGAAGTCGAGGAGGCGCCAAGCGATCCCTTGACTTCTCCCAAAAGCGGAAAGTCGGAACACCCCAGGTTTTTAGTTAGGGTATACCGCCTTTGTCAAGGCGGGGAGTCCCACATAACCATCGGTCCCCCCGGGCCGGTGGTACCTATAAAAGGTTTTCCTGGGTACCAAAAAAAAAAAAAAAAAAAAAAAAAAAAAAAGGTTAGGTTAGGTTGGGCGGGTCTGGGTTTATCCATTAAATTGGATAAGTGCAGGCCTTCCATATCCGGGGGTATGGGTATGGAGGCGAATGGTCTTGAGGGAGAGCGCATCAGTCGTGAAGATCCTCAAGGCAAGTCTGGTGGTAATCCTTCACGTGGTTGCTGCCTGTTATTGGTCTATTTCCTTCTGAAATAGACGTAACTGAAACCACCAGGCGCCTTCGTGGTCCTTTTGGGCCACGGGGGTGGGGGGGAATAGGGACTTCTCCGCGCGTCCCTTTGAGTAGCAAAGGGCGCAGTGGACGAAGCGTTAGGAGGTTCTTTGAGAGGTATTTTAGTTTGTATATTTTGTAAATATATTATTAAAACTGTGTCTGTAAATAAAACACTTTGTGTTTTTGTAAATAAGCATGTTCCAAACTATACAATTGTGTATAGTTAGGATGCTGATGCCACATTGTGACTTCAGCTAAGAGGACATGGCGGACTGCTCAGTACTAACCCTATTGACCGGTCCGTCGGAGAGGGTTAGCCGCCTCTCCAGCCGGTTCCAACGTCGTTATTTTCAAAGACCCTCCGTCAGGCGCACGAGGGTATGTTAATAGCGGCGTAGTCCGAAGGGGCGTTGCCTTAATTAACTAGTGTTTGCGTGCTGCGCGAGGTGCAAGCACCTCGCGTGTCGGTGTGCTATCACTTCACTTGTCACTTATCACTACACTTTCACTTTCACTTGTAAAACCCCAAAAAGTGTAAAGAAAGCCCTTATGGTCCCTAAAAGTGTATTTGTAAGCAAATTTTTAGTTGTAGTTGAAATTCCAATCAAAGTCCTAAGGAACCCTAAAATTGTTTACATTATCAAGGTCCTAAGTGAAGTAAAGATCCAATTCAAGCCTTAAGGAACCCTAAAAGTCGATCAGTTAATCAAGTTCCTCAGTGTAGTAAAACCCCAATGACTATAGGGGGTCACAGCACGGCTCGCTTCGCTCGCCGCGCTGTTCCCCGTAGTCGCGTGACAGCTCGCTTCGCTCGCCGCAACGCTCCCCCCTGGTTCAGGTAGGGGGGTCACAGCACGGCTCGCTTCGCTCACCGCGCTGTTCCCCGTAGTCGCGTGGCGGCTCGCTTCGCTCGCCGCAACGCTCCCCCCGGCTTCAGGTAGGGGGGTCACAGCACGGCTCGCTTCGCTCGCCGCGCTGTTCCCCGTGGTCGCGTGGCGGCTCGCTTCGCTCGCCGCAACGCTCCCCCCGGCTTCAGGTAGGGGGGTCACAGCACGGCTCGCTTCGCTCGCCGCGCTGTTCCCCGTGGTCGCGTGGCGGCTCGCTTCGCTCGCCGCAACGCTCCCCCCTGGTTCAGGTAGGGGGGTCACAGCACGGCTCGCTTCGCTCACCGCGCTGTTCCCCGTAGTCGCGTGGCGGCTCGCTTCGCTCGCCGCAACGCTCCCCCCTGCTTCAGGTAGGGGGGTCACAGCACGGCTCGCTTCGCTCGCCGCGCTGTTCCCGTGGTCGCGTGGCGGCTCGCTTCGCTCGCCGCGACGCTCCCCCCGGGTTCAGGAGGAGGGGGTTCTGGGGGGCGTAGGGGGGGGGGTCGCCTAAAATTCAATCTCCAATCATAGCCCTCAGTCGAATGAACCGTTTGAACGAACTCAATCGGACGATTTTTGCAAAACCGGAAGTGGCACAGCCGCCATTTTGAATTTTGAACTGTCAGTCTAGTGAAAATTTAATCCAACTCCTAAAACACCCTAAAATTCGATTTTAATACATACCCCTCAGTGGGGTGAACCGCAAAAATGACTCCAATCGAAAACCGGAAATGGCACAGCCGCCATCTTGAATTTCTGAAATGTCATAATTTTCCTGAAGACACCAGGATACAAGCTACCTGTCAGTGAAAAAACCATGGCTCTACGATGACTTTGGTAGAACAAAGTTAAGCGCCAAAGTCGGGTCCGACCCAAAAATTAAAGTCCCAGTGGCCGTCGGGGTTGCCAGCTCAAGGTGATGAAAATGGTCAAATGTCATTTGGGGGACCTCATTCCACTTGGTTACGCAAACTCTCTATTTAAAATGTCGTTATTTCTACTTTTCACGTTTTCGGGGAAAATCTGGGAAATTACCCTAAAAGTGGGGAAAATTCCTACAGCGAGCAACACTCCTAGACGAAATACACAACCGGTCCATACATTGAAACCAAGTCGGGGGATGCCAACTGGCCGAAATGGCGTGTCAAAAATTCATGATTTTCGTGTTTTTTACAAAATGGCCGCCACACCGTCCGCCATCTTGTTTTTCCAAAATGTCAGAATTTTCCTGAAATCTCAAGGATATAGGCTATCGGATGGCATACTCGGTGTTGCCAGTTTTTGAGTTCGGTAGAACAAAGTATATCGTCAAAGTCAAAAAGTCCCAAAATCTAAAATATTTCATGTTTTTTGGGGTAGCCAACTAAAAGGGACGAAAATGGTCAAATGTCATTCGGGACACCCAAATGTTGCCCGCGAGCCAAAGTCTCCATTCAAAATATTGTTATTTCTACTTTTCATGTTTTTGGGGAAAATCTGGGAAATTACCCGAGAAATGGGGAAAAATCCCAAACCAGGCAACACTACATTTCAAAACACACAACCCCCCAGTACATCACGATCCCGTCAGATGTTGCCAACTACCCGAAAAATGGATTTGAAAAAAAGCATATTTTCCAACTTTTTACAAAATGGCCGCCACAGCAGCCGCCATCTTGGATTTTCGCAAAGTCATATTTTTTTTTAATGGTCATTGAAATTACCCACAAGATACCATGGTCGAAGTGGTTGACTTTGGAAATCGGTAAAACAAAGTCTCTCGTCAAAGTTTGTCAAAAAAAGTCAAAAATTTCAAAACGCTCCAGCGCGGCCGCCATCTTGGTTTTTTTTTTTTTTAATTATTTTTTCAAAATCATTCGAGACTCTGAACAGATCCACCGAGGCAAAAGTTGTCGATTTCGTTTCCTCGACGAAACCGGAAGTGCACCCGGCCGCCATCTTGGATTTCAACCTTGTCTATAATTTTCCTCCAGTCACCTCATGGAGTTACACATTATCTCAAAACAAACTACTACCCTAAGTAGCACCGTTTCCGAGAAAAGACATGTCAGTCAGTCAGTGAGTCAGTGGTCTTGTAGTTTTATATAATTTTTAATTAATTAGGGCACTTTTCTCAGCGTGCCTAGCACAGGGCCATTTCCCGCAAATCTGGAAGCGCGGAAAGTTAGTCCTGCTAAGAAAGAATGGGCGCCCAGCAGATTCCCCGTCGGCGTACCGCCCCATTGTTTTGCTGGGCGAGACGAGTAAGCTCTTCGAGCGAGTGCTCGCTGCTCGTCTCGTCCGGCACCTGGTTGACGTGGGCCCTAACCTGAGCGACGGGCAGTTCGGGTTCCGCCACGGCCGCTCAACTGTGGACGCAATAGCAAGGGTGCGAGAGCTTGCAGATGACGCGATCTCGGAGGGTGGGGTGTTGTTGGCAGTGTCGCTGGATATAGCGAATGCCTTCAACACCCTTCCCTGGGAGACTGTACTGGAGGCGCTTAAGTTCCATAATGTGCCTCAGTACCTACGGAGCTGCGTGGCAAGTTACTTTGCCGACCGAGGTGTCAGCTACCCAGCTCATCAGGGGTGGCAAGAAAGGAGGATGTCGTGCGGTGTTCCACAGGGATCGGTCCTAGGACCGCTCCTGTGGAACATCGGGTACGACTTTGTGCTCCGCGGGCAAAACTTGAGAGGAATTGGCGTAGTATGCTACGCCGATGACACCCTCGTCACGGCTCGCGGAAAGACCCGAAGAGAAGCGGCCATTCTGGCCACAGCGGGAGTTGCCCAAATTGTAAGGCGAATTAATTCGCTTGGGCTGAATGTGGCACTGGAGAAGTCCGAGGCCCTTATCTTTCACGGGCCCCGGAATGCTCCTCCGGCAGGGCTAACCGTTGTAGTGGGCGGAACCTCCATTGCCATCGAGTCGACGATGCGGTACCTAGGCCTTGTCCTCGATGGCCGATGGAGATTCGAGGAGCACTTCCGGCGACTGGCTCCAAAGCTAATCGCCTTTGCTGGAGTGCTCGGAAGTCTGCTCCCAAATATAGGGGGGCCAAGTGTCGCGTGCCGTCGCCTTTATGCCGGTGTGCTACGCTCAAAGGCACTCTATGGTGCACCCATATGGGCAAATGCCCTGAACGCGCCGAACCAGACCCTACTGCGACGTCCGCAGCGGGTCATCGCGATAAGGGCAGCTCGAGCGTACCACACCGTCTCCTTCGAGGCGGCGTGCCTACTGGCCAGTACGCCGCCGTGGGACCTCGAAGCAGGGGTATTATCGGCGGTGTACTGGCGCAGTGCCGGAGTCAAAAAAGACGGAGGATGGCCCATGCCTGAGGAGATCAAGCACTGGCGAGAGCAGGGCCGTGAGGATCTCTTCAGGCATTGGTCAGAAAGGATGGAGATGCCGGCTGCTAGTCGGGACGTGGTGGCTGCCTTCCGGCCCATCGTCCGGGAGTGGGTCGATCGCCGGCATGGCGCACCGACATTCCGGTTGGCGCAGATCCTGTCAGGGCATGGCTGCTTTGGCAGGTATCTGTGCAGAGTGGCGAGGCGGGAGCCAACGATGGTTTGCCACCACTGCGGGGCAAGTGAAGATACGGTGCAGCACACCCGCGCCGAGTGCCCTGCATGGGCGCTGCCGCGTGCCGAGCTAGTCGCCATAATTGGAGCAGATCTCTCGCTCTCAGCCATATTGAGAAGTATGGTTGAGTGCGAGAGAAAGTGGAGGGCAGTTGCCGCCTTCGCGGAGGCAGTAATTAAAGAAAAGGAGATGGCAGAGAGGGACCGAGAGGATGATGTCCTCTCGGATCCTATGCGCCACCGAAGACCGGGCCGCAGACGGCTGGCCTTTGCCAGCCGTATGTTACCCTGATGGGGACCTTCGGGCAACAGATCGGGGGATCTGTTGCCTGACCTGAGAGGTCCCGAGCTGTAAGGCACCTCGTCCTGTGTTCCGAGGTGCCTTAAGCGGAGTAATGGGGGGGTGAGGCTGACACCCCCCGAGTAGAGCCCAAACGGGCAACCGCAGAGAAGTCGAGGAGGCGCCAAGCGATCCCTCGACTTCTCCCTGAAGCGGAGAGTCGGAACAATTTTAAGGTTAGGTTAGGTTGGGGTGCGAGGTCGGGTAACCTCCACGTGGTGCACCCTGGTAACACCATGAAACACTGCCGCAGAGTACTGGGGTAGTGTTTCATGGTGGCCAATAACCCGACACAGCGGCCTCTCCGCGTGTCCCTATGGTCAGCTTAGGGCACAGCGTGATGAGGCAGGGTAGACTTCGGTCTACCCAGGTGGGTCTGGGCGGTTTGCTGCCCGGACGAGCGCGGAGGCAGGCAGGTAGAGGGAAGGAGTTCCCACTCTGCGAGCAGGGCGAATTGGCTCTGTGCAGGAAAAGAGGCACATAGAGCAGAGTGATCAGGTTCACTCGTGGAGTATTTGTATATATTGTACATGGTATTTTGTAAATAGTAATATAATGTATGGTGGAGCACATTGTGCTGAGTGATATAGTCACTTATGGTGTAATTATGTATATATTGTACATTGAATAGTGTATATAGTACAGATAAAGCCGTCATGGCAGGTTCGTCATTACTAACACTTTTGATGAGTCTGTCGGAGGGATTTCGCCGCCCCTCCATCCGTTATCCATGTTGTTGTTTCAAAGACCCCTGTTGGGCCTAAGGGGGTACGTTGCAGCAGCATGGACCGAAGGAGCCTTGCCTTAATTGGCCGGGCTCAGAGGAAGGAAAACCTTGACACAAAAACCCGTGAGAAAACACGTAAAAACCTGCGGATACTAGGGGACCTCCGCAGTATGTACCCTTCCCCGGCCACAGGGGGCACTGGTCGGTGGCACTTCGGTGGTGACACTTTATTTCCCCCACACTCGTGGGATTAATTATGGAAAATAATAAAAAACAAACAAATGATGATGTTGGCCGTTCCGGCCGTGGATTGGAGATTTGTGGCGCTTTGGCGCCGGAGAGCGCCGAGAAGGTGCGAGACGTAGTTTGCAGTCGTGTTTCTACACGACGCAATAACCGCTTCTCTCTTCTGGAGAGTGATAGTGAGGAGGATGTAGTGCTGCCCATTGCAGGGGCAGCTATGACGAAAAAACGGGACAGAAGTCCGTTGAATGAGGAGGGTAGAAAGGCCGCTTTACAGGGTCAGATGCAACCTAGAGTGGTGATAGAGCGGCTGTCCGAGTCAGACACCGACAGAAGCATGGAGACGGTGGCGTCTGGAAGTGACCCCATCCGTTTCTGGCGTAAACGACCAGGTCAGTCGGATCTGGAAGCTTCCGAGTCTGACTCGGATGTAACAGGGACGGCTCTGGTCGACCCGATGGCCTTTCGGAAGGTAAAGAGAGGTAGGGGTCGCCCTCCAACGACAGGAGAATACGTTGGTCTGGCTAAGGCGCAAGCCCAGCTAAAGACCCTAAGACGGGAGGCGGAGCGCAAGGAGGCTCAGCAGCAAGCTGAAGAGGAGATAGCTAATCAGGTAGCTAGTCTTCAAGCTACGCGCCCTGTGGCCCCACCGTCTCCAAAACATGACAGTGGTCTTGCCTCCGACCTGGTCAAGCAGGTCATTGATGCGTCTGAGGTGGTACTAATGGTTGCTTCAAGGTCGGGCAACCTGAAAGGTACTTTTACAAAGGCCTTGAAAGACTCGGCGGTGTCAATTCAAGCAGCGGTAAGTGCGCTGTATAACAGCTCAGTTTCGGAGGAAACAGCCAAGCTGCAGGCTGAAAATGCTCGCATGCGGACGGAGATGGCAGACCTCCGTAAAGAGCTGGGAGAGCTCAGATCGAACCTGACGCAAACTCAAGAGAGCATGGAGTTGCCCTCAGTTGAGTTGCGAAAAGGTCGATCGGCTGCGACACCCCTGGGTGACGGCAGTCAAACAGACGATTTGGCGCGCTCGATCATGTTGCAGGTGGGCTGCATGCTCGATGCCCGATTCGCGGGAATGGAGGAGAGATTGCTTCCCGAGAAGCGGATCCGCCCTCCCTTGGCAGCAGACAGACGTAACGATGCTGCTTCGGAGCGCATCCAGGTGCCCGAGGCTGAACACCAAGCCTCGCAGCCACCAAAGAGCACTGGGAAGGCTAAGACAAAAAAGAAGGAGGGGAAAAGTAAGCCAAAAGAGGTGCCTGTAGTCAATAGGCAACCTCAAAACTTGCCACCCATGCCGGAAGCCGTGAACGAAGGCTGGACAACGGTGACCAAAAAAGGCAAGAAAGCCAAAACATCGCCCAAACCATCGGGCGCAACAGCCAGTGGAAGTACGGCAAAGCCGGCGGCTCGTCCTGCTAAAGTGAAGCTACGCGCTCCTCGGACTGCAGCAGTGATTATCACCATGCAGCCTGGTGCTGAGGAAAAAGGATTTACCTATGGTAAACTCTTAACGGAGGCCAAAGAAAAAGTAGACCTCGACAGCTGTGGCATTCCCAGCTTGCGGTTCCGTAAAGCGGCTACGGGTGCTCGCATTCTTGAGGTATCTACAGGGGAGACTAGTGCCGAAAAGGCGGATTCTTTAGCCGCAAAGCTGAGAGAAGTTTTCAATAACGAGGCGGTAAAAGTGTCAAGGCCTACGAAATGCGCTGAATTTCGACTTACAGGCCTTGACGACTCTCTGGAGAAAGCCGATGTTATTGCCGCTGTCGCAAAGCAAGGAGGTTGCTCAGAAGACGCCATCAAGGTTGGAGAGATTAAGCAAACGCACGAGGGTACTGGCGTCATACTGGTGAGCTGTCCGGTTGCGGCGGCCAAAAAACTTGCAGATGAGGGCCGTCTGCTAGTCGGCTGGGTCTCAGCAAGGGTGCAAATGTTGCAGCCTAGGCCACTAAGATGCTACAGGTGCCTGGAAAATGGGCATGTGGGGGCTCAATGCGCGTCAGAGGTGGACCGTAGCAGGGAGTGTTACAACTGTGGGCAGATCGGTCACAAATCAGCAGAGTGCTCTGCTGCACCTAAGTGCTCGATATGTTCAGCAGCTAGCCGGCCATCAGCGCATAGGCTGGGAAGCAAGGCGTGTGCCTCTCCTAAATCAAGGAGAAGAAGGGCTCCGAGGGCTGTGATAATTCCAGCCACAGCGTCGACAGCGGCTAGCTGCCCCCCGACCCAAGCCGGGGCTGAGAAGGTGCAAATGGAGACCAATTAGATGGCTCTACGCTTCCTGCAGGTGAATCTCAACCACTCCGCCAGGGCTCAGGACCTTATGGTCCAGAGCATGGCGGAGTGGTTGATTAACGTAACGGCGGTTTCCGAGCCCTACTTCATCCCCCCCAGTACTAACTGGATTGGTGATGAGGAAGGGCTCGTAGCAATCACAGCTAAAGGCGTTGCCTTTGATAAGGTAATTAGGGGTCGTGGATGTGTCGCAGCCTTTGTAGGGGGTGTCATGGTGGTGGCTACGTACTTCTCACCTAATAGAGCTCTCACAGACTTCGAGAGATTTCTTGTTGACGTGGGGGCTCTCGTTGGGCAAAGTCGCCACCACCCAGTGCTGGTACTTGGAGACTTAAATGCCAAGTCAGTTGCTTGGGGGAGCCCTGCAACCGATGCGCGTGGGGAAGTTTTGGAGGAGTGGGCAGTGGTCAACGGGCTTCTTGTTTTAAATCAAGGCTCGGTGGACACTTGCGTGCGTCATAACGGTGCGTCCATTGTAGACGTGACGTTCGCAAGCTCGAATTTAGCTAGACGAGTTAGTGGCTGGGAGGTCATGGAAGACGTAGAGACGCTTTCGGACCACCGGTATATCAGGTTCCATTTGACACCTCGGTCACGATCCCCGAGTGCTCCTGTGCGATCGAACGCAAGTCAAGATAGCCCGCGTTGGGCACTTAAGCGACTGGACAGGGACCTTATGGAGGAAGCTGCTATAGTGCAGGCCTGGGTATCTCCACTGAGTACGCCAGTGGCAATTGAAGTTCAAAACGAGGCGAACTGGTTCAAAGAAGCTTTGACGCTCATATGCGATGCGTCAATGCCCAGAGTGGGAACCCAGCCTCGTAAAGGCCAAGTCTATTGGTGGTCAGCCGAGATCGCGGAGTTGCGAAAGGCGTGCGTTGCAGCTAGGCGTATATACGCCAGGTTTCGCCGAAGGCGACGCCGTGATGAGGCGCAGGAAGGGCATCTATATAATCTGTATCGGGAGGCAAAAACAGATTTGCAATCAGCTATCTTACAAGCGAAAGCTGTAGCTCGAGATGAACTGTTGGAGAGCCTTAACAGAGACTTATGGGGCCGACCTTACAAAATGGTGAGGAGCAAACTGCGTCCTTGGGCTCCACCACTAACGCAAAGCCTAGAGCCTCCGTTCCTACAGAGAGTGGTGTCATCCCTATTTCCTGACAGGGAAGAGCACATTCCACCAGCTATGGCACCGCTTGAAGAGGATAACGAGACTGGTGAAGATGAAATCCCAGAGGTTAATGAGGTGGAGCTAAGGATGGCAGTTCTGCGTCTCAAGGCGAAAAACACGGCTCCTGGTCCAGATGGGGTTCCCGGGCGTGCATGGGTCATAGCATTGAAGGCGTTGGGGCCACGCTTGCAAAGGCTGTATGATGCTTGTTTGGTGCAAGGACGTTTTCCGGCACAATGGAAGTCAGGCCGTTTAGTACTGCTGAGAAAAGATGGGCGTCCCGCAGACTCACCGTCTGCGTTTCGGCCCATAGTTCTGTTAGATGAAGTGGCAAAACTATTTGAGCGCATTATAGCTAGCCGCCTCATGGGACACATGAGCTGCATAGGCCCAGATTTAAATGACAACCAGTTTGGTTTCCGTAGGGGTCGATCAACTGTGGGGGCAATCTTAAGAGTTAAGGCAGCTGCAGAAGAGGCAGTTTCTCGGGGCGAAGTTGTTTTGGCGGTGTCTCTTGACATTGCTAATGCATTTAATACTTTGCCTTGGAGTTGTATACGAGAGGCGCTTAAATACCATAAGGTACCTCGCTACCTCCGCCAAATAATTGCAGATTATTTAGATGAGCGTTTTATAACGTACAAAGATCAAGATGGATGGTCACAGCACAAAATGTCGTGCGGTGTTCCACAGGGCTCGGTCCTCGGGCCCCTCCTGTGGAACATCGGCTACGACTGGGTGTTGAGAGGTGCCACTATCTGGGGCGTAAGTGTAACTTGTTACGCTGATGACACGTTAGTCACAGCGAGAGCCAAGTCACACCGAGAGGCGGCGATTCTTGCCACAGCAGGTGTTGCACATGTGGTCAGCCGTATAAGGCGTCTGGGGCTTGAGGTGGCTCTGCATAAGTCAGAAGCGCTCTGTTTCCATGGACCTAGAAACAAGCCCCCAGCCAATGCACACATAATAGTGAGTGGAGTTCGCATCGGCGTCGAGTCGACAATGAAGTACCTAGGACTTGTCCTCGACAGCCGATGGAACTTCAATGTCCACTTTGAGAAGTTAGCACCGAAACTGATGGGGACGGCAGCTGCGTTGGCAGGGCTTTTGCCTAACCTCAGGGGTGCAAGGGTTGGATGCCGTAAGCTATACATGGGCGTCGTTCGTTCGATGGCCATGTATGGAGCTCCAGTGTGGGCCGAATCCCTAGGTAGCCACAACATCGCTATACTGCGTAAACCGCAAAGAGCAATGGCACTTAGAGTGATTCGGGGATACCGCACAGTCTCATTCGAGGTAGCATGCGTACTGGCAGGCTCAATGCCGTGGGACCTGGACGCAATAGGCCTGTCAAAAATTCATCTTTGGCGAGAGCAGGAAGTCGCACGGGGTCAAAGACCAGCGCTGCGGGAGATAGAAGGAAAGAGGCAAGAACACATGAGTGCCCTGGAAGAACAATGGTTGGTAAGACTTGGGCAACCTAGCGCTGGTCGGTCAACCATAGAGGCAGTCCGCCCAATATTTAAGGAGTGGCTCAACAGAGAGCACGGAGCGTTAACCTTCCGACTGACACAGGTACTATCGGGACACGGTTGTTTCTCGAAGTACCTGTTTCAGATCGGAAGAGAACCATCGACGGCATGTCACCACTGTGCATGCAGTGTAGATACCGCACAACACACACTAGTGCAGTGTCCAGCATGGGCGGACTCACGGCGTGAGTTGGTACAGCGAGTAGGTGGAAATTTGTCGCTTCCAACCCTAGTGCAAGCTATGGTCGAGAGTGACGAGAACTGGAGAGCTGGCATAACCTTCTGCGAGGATGTTATATCGCAGAAGGAGGTTGCGGAACGGGAGAGAGAAATCTCTACCCTCGACCCAATTCGCAGCCGGAGAGCTGGGCGTCGGCGGAGGGACCGCCCTATGATCCGACCCCCATAAGGCTTAGGCGGCGGCACCGGGGGGTGCCGTCGCCTTTAAACAAGCCTCGAGGTGGCGCGCGCGGGAGTCCCGTGCGCCTCTCGTAAGAGACGTGGCGTTTTGCACTACGTGCAACAAGACGAGGCTCAGAGTGAGCCAACGCCGCTGGGGCCTTGGAAGAATATTAACAAGTACCCACAGCCCCAGCACATACGGCGATAAGAAGGACCCCGCTGGGTTTTAGTCAGTAGGAGTCTGACATAACTCTCCGGTCGCCCCCGCGGCCGGGAGTATCCATGAAGGATTTCCCAGCGACAAAAAAAAAAAAAAAAAAAAAAAAAAAAAAAAAAAAAAAAAGGTTAGGTTAGGTTAGGTTAGGTTAGGTTAGGTTAGGTTAGGTTAGGTTAGGTTAGGTTAGGTTAGGTTAGGTTAGGTTAGGTTAGGTTAGGTTAGGTTAGGTTAGGTTAGGTTAGGTTTTTTTTTTTTTTTTTTTTTTTTTTTTTTTCCTCTGACTTAAGGTCAGAGTCTTTATTTACTTATTTAATATTTTCAATCCAAAACTTGTACACAACTTAATTTAGAATAGAGAAGGTGTATTGTGCAATACACCCTGAATTATACAAAAGAGCACAAAAGCATCTTACACACACATCAAGTCTTAATTTACACTACTGTTTCTATACGTTATTTATACCTTATCTTATTTCATATGCTGTTTCTATATATTATCATAATATATATACATCATATTTTATCTATCTATTTCTATTTATTACATCTTTTGTTATTTCACTACAGTATTTTATAAACTTATCTCTTTTTGTCTTATCTGCCATAAATTTGCAGGCATTTTCAGGGATTATTTTCGATTGTAGGTGTTGTTCCGCTTCAAATCGTTTCAGTCCACTTACAGGGCACTCGAAAAGTACATGCGTCACCGTTTCGTTAACTCCTGGCTCGCATATGCACGATGGGTTTTCTTTACATTTGAAGCGAGTCAGATATTCAGAAAACCCACCGTGCCCTGTCATCACCTGGGTCATAATGCCGGTAGGTTCGAAGGTCCTTATCACCTTATATGCTTCCACCGCGTCCGGTAGAAACATTTTCGTTACAGCTCCAGTGGTTCCTTCTTTATATCTCTGGTTCCATTTGACAAGCGATTCCATTCGGATTTCTCGCTTGACAAATGAAACCGGACAGTGGTCATAGTCGGCCTTCTTTTTAGTCTTGAGTGCAGCGTCTTTGGCTAATTGGTCCGCTCGCTCGTTTCCGTCCAGTCCGGCATGAGCTTTAATCCAGAACAAGGAGACTTCCTTGTTCTGGAGTTTGCTGGTTCTTATATTTTCCCTGATTTCGACAGCAAGCGGGTGAGTGGAACTCTGATTTGTTACGGTTTCTAATGCCGATCTTGAGTCACTGTACAGTCCGAAACTTGCTTCTGTGCGCTTGAGGATCTCCCGTGAGGCCTTCCATATGGCGAGAAGTTCTGCCTGATATACCGTGCAGTACGATGACAGCTTTAACTTGAGGGTTTGGGTCTCGGCTTCATTGTTCCACACGGACAATGCAGCTCCGACTTTACCCTCAATTTTGCTGCCATCGGTGTATATCCGGACCGCCTGTGTGTTGTGCCTGTCAACTTCTTCTCGGTCCATCAGACCTATAAACTCCAAGCTCATATGGTCAGCCGGGTGGGGGATCCTAGCATATGGCACCATTTTCTCAACCTCCCGGTCCCTTAGCGCTGGCCGTGGTACCCCACGCTTGGCCTCATACAGTGCGGCTGCCTCTTGTATTCGGAGATCAAGCGGGAGTATCCCGGCCAGTACCAGGGCCGAGTTTAGGGAGACGGTGCGATATGCTCTGCTTAGTTTTTGTGCGAAGCCTCTCTGTACAGCATTGAGCTGCTTTTGGATGCCAAGCTTTTGTGTGGCAGGCGCCCAGACACTGGAGGCGTACATTATAACGGGCTCTACCGTAGCAGTATATATAGTCCGGATTACTTCCGGGTGGAGACCCCAGCTTATCTTAGCTGCTCTGGATAGCTGCTTGTAGATATTGACGGCTTTCCTGCAGACGTTTGACGTGTGCTGATTAAAGGTCAGCTTGTCGTCAATCGTAAGCCCCAATATCTTGATTTCCTTTGACATGGCGATGTCGATCCCACCCATCTTCAGAAGTGGTGCATCATATTTAAGTTTTCTCGTGACAATCATCGCAGTTGTTTTATGCGGAGCAAACTTTAACTTATTTTTGATGCCCCACTCCCGAACATAGGCGAGAGCGGCATTCGCTTGTCTCTGGATATCCAGTGCGGTGTTACCGTCAAAGACCATAACCACATCATCCGCGAATGCCTGGTTGTAATCGCCTCTTTGCTCCAGGCCCTTGAGTAGTGAGTCGATGAGCAAGTTCCACAGAATAGGTCCGCCAATTGAGCCTTGGACGCACCCTTTGGAAGTGGTTCTGGTGATCTCTTCTCCGGCGTATCGCACTTTCACCCTCCTTCCGTCCAGGTAACTGTCCATGACTTTTCTTATATTAATTGGGCATCCTTCCTCAGCCAGTCGAACTTTGAGCGCGGGCCACCATGCTCCATCGAAGGCACCCTCTATGTCCAATGATACTACTGTGATAAGTTTTTTAAGTTCCAGTTTTTGGTGAATATGTTTTATCAGGGCATAGAGGGCGTCCTCGGTGCTTTTTTGGGGCACAAATCCAAACTGGCGAGTACTAAGTTTTGGGAGAATATGGTACTTGATTCTTCCCATGACCATTTTTTCAAAGACCTTACCCATTACCGGAAGCAGTCCTATCGGTCTGTAGGATTTAGGATCTTGGTAACTTTTCTTCCCCGGTTTTCTCAATACAACTACTGTTGCTTCTTTCCATGCACTGGGGAAGTGTCCATGTTCTAAACATTTGTTTGCCAGTGCCAAGTATGTTTCGGGGTCTTGCAGGACAGTGTGTTTGCAGATATCTGCTGTGAATCCATCCTGACCCGGTGCTTTTTTGGGATTGAAACTATTTACCGCGGTTGTTACTTCCTCCATAGTAAACGGAGGGTCATGATTACTAACATGCCCCGATTCGTTTACTTGATCAGCAAGTTTTCTGATCTTTTTGTGGTCCGCGTTATCGTGTTCCTCCTTATCTTCCGGGTAGAACGTCTCCGAAAGTAGTTCGGCAGACTCTTTGGGGCTAAGGGATTTACCTTCCTTGATCAAGGGCAGGTCTTCTTGCCTCTTGGTCGTTTTACCGATCACCCTGTAGATTCCCTCCCAAAGCCCTTCTTTGTCTTGCTTTCCACAGAACTCTTTCCAGCTATCTATTTGCGCCTGTTTTGCTTGTTGTTCATATTTTTCTTTTATTTTCAGGTACTCTTCGATGACCTTCATCCTGCGGACCGGCGCTGCACAACGGATCCTCCTCTTCTTGGTTCTCACCTCTTTCTTCAGCTGCGCGAGCTCCTCCGACCACCATGGTAAGTTACTTTTTGTGTTTGATTTTATTTTTGGAATACTTTCATTGCATGCTTCTGTTGTTAATTTGATGTATGTTTCTATTTTGTTTTCTAATTCAGCTTTATTTTTGATTTTGTTTATTTCTTCTTTATTCAAATTGTCTTTTTCTAGCAATTGGGCCAGTTTCTCATGAAACTGGCTCCAATTCGCTTTTTTACTATTATAAATGCGAGTAGTTCTTTGAATGCTTATACCGATTGCTCGTTTTAGCCTAATTTTGAAAGTTAACACATTATGGTCGGATGAAATCAGCCCTTCGTTTACCTCCCAGTCCTCTACCATGTCTAGGAGATTCGTTGTGCAAGCGGTGATATCAACAAAGCTCGAATAGGTCTTTCCTCCTCTTACGGTATCGAATGTTGGAGTATCTCCTATGTTTAGTATCTGCAAATCCATTTCTTCTATTGTACCGGCTAGTTCTTCTCCCTTCTCATCTATTTTCGGACTTCCCCACCACGTATGCTTGGCATTTGCATCTCCTCCTATGATACATTTTTTGATTCCCACTTCCCTTTCAATCTTTCGCAAGTGTGTTAGGAAAGGCTCTAAAGTACTGTGGTTTGGCTCAAAGTAAAACGAGACCACCACGATCTCCCAGGCGCTGGTCCTGAGTTTCACCACTGCGATGTTATTTGTGGTGAACTCTGGACAGAGAATGGCATCCATGTCTTTATCAAACACAGCTATCGCTGCTTTGATTGTGCCGTCTCCATGGTTTGCGTTCTGAAAGATCCTGGCAGTCCCGTAATCCTTCATTCTACCAATTGTTCCAACATAAGGCTCCTGAAGCAATGCGAAGGCCATTTTCCTGTTGTTTGCCTCAAGCATTAATTCCTGCGTAGCTAGCGCTTTTCTTTGTAAGTTGGCTTGGGCAACAAAATATGGCTTCGCACCACCTGGAGGACCTGTTTGCCCCGAGACCACCTTAGCAGTATGCTACTGAGGCTCGGGCCAGCGCGTCCCATCTTTTCCTGATTGGGCACTCGCTACTGAAAGCGTTGTGGTCCAATCTCTCGAGCTTGGCGTGCAGGCAGTTTGTACACGTAGGGACGGCGCCAGCAAGCCAGTCTGCACATTCTGTTTTGAGGTGGGGTCCCCCGCAATGACAGCATTTTTCAGTCGTCTCCTTGCAGAATCTTCTTGGATGGCCATAGCCTAGACAGAGAGAGCATTGGACCAGTGGTGACTGGTCCGCCACCTTCACCTTTTGCAAGTCGATCAAGACGGATTCAGCTTCCACTAGCCGTCTCCATAGTGCGGGGGCCACCCTCAAGACGATGTGGTGCGTATGTGGGTTTCGCGTACGTTTTTTGTATACTATTTCCATAGTGTCTTTAGTGTTCGTAATTGGGAGGAGGTTCTTGTTCTGGGTTTTCAGAGCGCTAAGAATGTCTTCATCCTTGTTGTACTTAAGCACATCCTTGAGGACCACTAGTGGATTTTTGTTTTGTACGTCCTCTACGTTCAACTCCTTAGCTTCTATGAGTTTATTCTTAAATCTGTCTCGCTCTTCTTCTGTTTTGCATCCCACGATAACCTTCCTGTCCTTAGCTTTCCTTATTTTCTCCACAGCTATTCCACTTTCTTTTGCGTTGACTGCCTTTCTGATTCTGTCTAGAACTTCTTCTCCCGTCTCTGTTTCGTCCTTGGCACTTATCACTATTGAGTGCAGTGCGGTTTGTCTGGGAGGCTGCCCTCTAGTGGAAATCGCTGCCACGCTAGCGTATGATTGTCTTTCTTGTACTTCTTGGTGCCTCTCTATTGTTTCCTTTAGCTTTTCCATGTTTTTGTTGTTTTCCAGGATCAGTTTTTCTTGATCTTCTTTGTGTTTTTTCATGGTGTCCCTTAACTTTTCCATCTGCTCGTTACTCTCTTGTATAATTCTTGCTAGTTTTTCTCTTTCTTTCTCAGCGTGTTGGTTTTGTTTTTCTTCTGATTCTTGTTCTTTGTCTTTCTTGGGTTCTTCGACTATTTTCTTTCCTTTCACTCTTTCACATTCCTTAACCATAAGGAAGAGCTTTTCTGCTGCTGTTGTAATGTTTTCTACTATAGATTTCTTTGTGTTTCTTGACAGGCCGAGGTTCGTTTTTATAGTGACCAGGCACCCCTTAGCCACGCTCAGTCGCTCTTCACTTTTCAAGCTGGGCTTTTCCTTGCTAGGCGAGTTTGTTGTTTGGGTACGCACCTTACTGTCCACTTGAGAGAGAGTAGTCTTGGTGGTCGAGCATGATGGCTGTCTCTGTGAAGGCCTCTTGGGCGAAGGCGTGCCTCTAGCGCATGGGTTCTCCGCGGCGGGCTTCCATTCCCCGGATCCACTCCTCACCCACGAGGTTCGGCCAGGATGGGCACTTGAGGTTTCGTCATCTTTTTTCTGTGTCGAAAGAATTTCTAAACATTCCTTCTCCTTCGTGAATGTTCTTCCGAGTCTAGAGCGAGGACTTGAAACTTCGTCCGATTGCCTGTCATCTACACTGCCAATTTCTTGGCCTTGAACGTCTTCTTTCTGCGTCAGCATCATCTCTTCTTTCTCGCTCTCCTTTGTGAATGTTGATTCTAGTGACTCTGGTACTTTGCCATGTCTTTGTTGGACGGTAGCGTCGGTCAGGTCTATCAGGTCGTTCGCATTACCCTGTTTAGAGGAACCTGCTTGGTCTGCCTTCATAGCCTTCTTTGTGACCGGTGTGCGCAGTCCAAACATTTTGTCAGAGAGCCCGTCAGTTGTATATAAAGGTAAGTCAATAACAATATATACCTAAAGTAAGTTTGTATAAGTTATAAAAATATAAAACTAAAATAAAAATTTAACCTAGTAAAACGTGTAAATTTTCTTTATTCTAATCGTGGTTTATGTTTTAGGTTAACAGATGTCTGCGACCGACCAGCGTCAACGACCTACACGGGGTAAGTGCACTGATTTTTATCTACAAAAGCAATTTTAGCAAATTTATCAAAAGGACAAATTTCAAATTGTCAAAAAAGGATTGGCTGTAGATACAGCCTGTCAAAGGTGGCTAGAAGGTAGCTGGTCCGGTACCGAGTCCGTTGCCGAAAACCGGGTCCAAAAAAGTGCCCTAGTTCCGGAGTTATAACAGTTCTAAGGTCGCCCGGGCCCCAAAAAGCGACTTTTCTAACCTTAGTGACTGACAACAGGGTGGGTGGGCGGGCGATTTTTTCTAATTTTTCAGTGTTTTTCTGTTTCAGATGCGTTCCAGGAGGTGGGGCAGCGATGTACCAGCCGGGCTATGCGCAGTGGCGATAAGTTTTAGCGAAAAAACGACTGTTTTCTCGCTAAAACGGTGGCAAAGTTAGTAGAAATACCACTTTTTCTAAGTTTCTGTATGACGGGTGAACCCTGGTGCTAGTCCTATGTGTAGGGCTTCGCAGGCCGCTTCTAATGGTGTATCGCACGGCTATATTCACCTTAAGTAGCTGTCAACAGAATCGAAGATAGTTCTATACCTGGGTCAAAAAGTTCGTTTTCAAACGCTAATCAGTTAAAAACTTAACTTTTTGCTATAGAAAACGAAAAATGTACCACACAGGTAACAAACTGGTTCTCTAACCGCAGCTTTTTCGGTTAGGTTAGGTTAGGTTAGGTTAGGTTAGGTTAGGTTAGGTTAGGTTAGGTTAGGTTAGGTTAGGTTAGGTTAGGTTAGGTTTTTTTTTTTTTTTTTTTTTTTTTTTTTTTTTTTTTATATGACGTCTAGAAACGTCACTAGTCGAATGTTTGCCCTCTGACGAGTAAGTGTCAGAGACTTTTTAAACTTATTCTATTTTTTCCTCCTTTTATTTCTTACTATGGGATGGGTTATGGGATGGATTTTACTTTAATTACTTTACTAACACTTTAGAATCTTATTTCTATTTATCAATTTATCTTATATATATTTCTTACTGTTCTATATTCTATGCTGTCGTTTATATATATATCAATATATATATGGTTAGGTTAGGTTAGGTTAGGTTAGGTTAGGTTAGGTTAGGTTAGGTTAGGTTAGGTTAGGTTAGGTTAGGTTAGGTTAGGTTAGGTTAGGTTAGGTTAGGTTAGGTTAGGTTAGGTTAGGTTAGGTTAGGTTAGGTTAGGTTAGGTTAGGTTAGGTTAGGTTAGGTTAGGTTAGGTTAGGTTAGGTTAGGTTAGGTTAGGTTAGGTTAGGTTAGGTTAGGTTAGGTTAGGTTAGGTTAGGTTAGGTTAGGTTAGGTTAGGTTAGGTTAGGTTAGGTTAGGTTAGGTTAGGTTAGGTTAGGTTAGGTTAGGTTAGGTTAGGTTAGGTTAGGTTAGGTTAGGTTAGGTTAGGTTAGGTTAGGTTAGGTTAGGTTAGGTTAGGTTAGGTTAGGTTAGGTTAGGTTAGGTTAGGTTAGGTTAGGTTAGGTTAGGTTAGGTTAGGTTAGGTTAGGTTAGGTTAGGTTTTTTTTTTTTTTTTTTTTTTTTTTTTTTTTTTTTTTGCCATCTCGAAATGGCACTAGATGAAAATCTCGTCGCTATTTATTTTGCGACGATTTAAACTTAATCTTATTACAATAATATCTTAAAGTCTAGGTAGTCCGCCTAGCCCTGGTCATATTTTGTCCCTTGATTCGATTCTTGTTTTTAGCTGACTATTTATTTATAACTTCAAATTCTATTTTCTGTGTCGGCATCGCTTTCTATTCGCTTTTCTTTTGCTTTCTTTTCTTAAGGGGGTTTATACAAATAATTTTTTCAGCCTAACACTTTTTTTTTTTTTTTTTTTACATTTTAATATTATCGATGTCATTTGTCTTTCGTGATACAATACTGTTTCTTTGTATTTAATCCTTATAAAATAGTTGACCCATTTGCCTTTGCAGCCTTAAGCAGAGTGCTCTCTGCAAAGGCCAGGAAATGAGTTCGGTGGTTGTCGTCGTCGATTGCTTCTTTAATGCTATCACTAGTTAGTTTCAGACCCATTTTACACTCGCATTCCATTCTTTTTAAGTCGTATTTAGGACATTGTAATAAAATGTGCTCAATAGTCTCGGGACTTGTGTCATCGCAGGTGCAAAATGGATCATCCGCTAGCTTAAATCTATGGAGGTATGCCTTAATACCTGTATGTCCACTAAAAAGTTGTGTTCTCAACGCATTTGTGGGGATCTTTGAGAGTATTTTATAGGCCTTTTCTATGTCCGGGAAAAACAATTTTGTCACCTTGCCAGTTTCCGCTTCCTTGTATCTCTTCTGCCATTCTGTTAGCGTTTTTTCCCTAATGGAGCGCTTTGAGTAGGACAACGGGAACGCCTCGTAAGCTGGAGCTACTTTCATCTTCGTTGCACCTTTTGCCAGTTCATCAGCGCGTTCATTTCCTTCGATGCCTGCATGTGCCTTGATCCAAAAAAGCCTGACCTCAATGTTTATTTCGCTTAGCTCTCTCATAATCTGTTGAATTTCCGCAGCAATCGGGTTTTCAGTGCAAGGATCACTGATGGATTCCAATGCTGATCTCGAGTCACTTATTATGTTCCCACACGATGCACTCTCTCTCAGAAATACTACCGCTCTCAGGATTGCCGCCATCTCGGCCTGAAAAACGGTGCAAAAGTTGGCTAGTTTTATTTTCATGCTTTTTTTCTCTGTCCCCGATTTCCAGCATGAAACTGCTGCTCCAACTTTTCCTTCCAGCTTGCTCCCGTCCGTATAGAGTCTTGGCCAATCGTTGTTAATTTCTTCTGCTTCTTCCTGGTTACAGATACAGTCAAAAGGTGTGAATTTTCTTTCAGAAGGGTGTGGCAGCTGGAATGGACCTATTCTTCTTTCCATTAGCCTTCCCGGCAACTGATCGAAGGGTTTGCCTCGCTTTATCTCGTATAGGATGGCCTGCTCTTGCAGTCTTAGATCTAACGGTAGGATGCGAGAGATCAGGGCACTTGAGATCATCGATGTAGTGCGATGGGCGCAGCTTATCTTCAGAGCAAACATCCGTGTCATGTGGTTTAGTCTGGCTTTGACGAATAATCGGTCCGCAGCTGGAGCCCAAGAGCTTGCTCCATACAGTACCACTGGTTCAACCGTGACTAGATACAGCAGCCTCATTATTTCCGAGTTTAGACCCCACTGAGTCTTCACCGCTCTGGAAAGCATTTTAAAAATGTTGACTGTCTTCCTGTAAACATTGTCTAGGTGGGCTTTGAAATTTAGAGATCTGTCTATCGTGAGACCAAGGACTTTGAGGCTGTCTGATAGTTCGAGCACTTTGCCGTTAAGCTCAAACCGCGGGCTGTCATATTTTAACTTTTTGGTTACCACGATGGCCTGTGTTTTGTGAGTGGCAAATCGCATTTTGTACGTTATACCCCATTGTGCAATTTGCTTGAGTGCTTCGTTTACTTTTGTCTCGAGTTGAGCTGTAGTTTTTGCGCTAGCTATAAGGAGGATATCGTCGGCAAATGCTTGGATATGGGCAGCCAAAGTGTCTGCCACTTCAAGGAGTGGGTTCAGCTGTACGTTCCAGAAAAGAGGACCACATATTGATCCCTGCACGCAACCCTTATTGGTTTCTCTAGTGATGAGCTCATCCATATATGCTAGATTAACTGACCTCTCAGAGAGGTAACTGGCCACCAGTTTGAATGTGGGTTTGTCAAGCTTTTTGCTGTGCAGTTGTTTGAGGATTCCTGGCCACCAGCAGTTATCAAATGCGCCTTCAATGTCCAGCGATATGACTGCTACGATTTCCTTGCTCCTGACTCCCTGCTTCACCTTCTCAACAGAGTCATATAGAGCGTCCTCTGTGCCGCGTTGAGGCATGAAGCCATACTGCCTGCTGCTTAGCTTCGCTCGACTACCGAAGGACCACAGGATGCGTGTTGAAAAGAGTTTCTCTAGGGCCTTGCCCATCACCGACAATAGTCCAATTGGCCGGTATGACTTAGGGGCAGTGTAGTCCTCTTTGCCTGGCTTGGGGATTACTTTTATTCGGGCTATCTTCCATCTGGTTGGAAAGTATCCAATTTTGAGACAAAGGTTAAAGATTCCCAACTGAACCAGCGGTGCCACTTCAAAGGAGTTACGACATATATCAGATGTAAGTCCGTCTTCTCCAGGAGACTTGTCAGGGTTCATCCTAGAATAAACCATTCTTAGTTCCTCAATGGTAAAATCGGGGCACTCTGATGGACAGTCCTGATCATTCTCAATATTTAAAGTGAGGTCAAGCACCTCCCTTCTGACCTTGGCTTGTTCCTCGTTATCAGTTGCTTCTTCATCCCAGGGGTAGAAAGTTCTAGACAAAAGCTCCGCGGATTCAGACGGGCTTAGAGCATCAGAATCAGGAGATAACCTCAAGAGCTTTTCTGCCGTCGTTCCCTCACATATCTTGAGTACTCGATAGGATCTTTGCCAGATTGTCTCCTTCTCCTCTTTTGTACAAAATTCCATCCAACTAGCGTTAATGGTGGACTGCATCAGCTCTTTATATTCCTCTTTCACTTTCTTATAGCTATCTATGACCAGTGGCTTCCTGATAAGGTTCGCTCGCTTTATCCTATTTCTACACCTGATCATCTCTCGTTTCTTTTCTGTAAGTTCTTCAGTCCACCAGATTATCTTCTTCTTCTTCTTTTCAGCTGGAATAGTAGGAATAGTTTGCTTGCATGCCTCCAGCATGGTGTCCATATACAGGTCAACCATTTCATCTGTCCCCGTTCTTGTGTTGATGGTTGCCACAGTCTCTGGCAATATTTGTTTCTCTTCTAGCTTGTTCGCAAGAAGGGCACGAAATTCTCCCCACTTGGCTTTTTTCGTGTTGAAAATTCGTGTACTTTGCCTTCGTTCCGCCTGTTTCTGATATCCTAGATCTATTTCAAAATTAATCTGCCTGTGATCTGACAATGTCACTGCTTCCTTATTCACGTGCCAGTGTTTTACCTTATTCAGAAGGCTAGTCGTACACAAAGTAACATCCGGAATACTTGTATAGAGAGTTTCTCCTCGATGGATATAGAATGTCGGGGTAATCCCTTCATTCAGAACATTGAGGTCATGCTGAGTAGCAAATTCCATGAACTTGGTTCCCCGATTGTCCTCCTCTCGGCTACCCCACCAGGGACTGGCTGCATTGATGTCACCACCGATGATGATATGAGGTGTTCCCAGTTTTGCAATAATATTCTGAAGCCTACTCAAGTCTTCCTCTATATCAAGTGTCTTATCAAGGTAAACATTTATAATTCCTATCTTAGTTTGTCCTATTTTAAGTATACATCCTAACACAGACTCATGCACTAAATCAGTATCCTCAATAACACCTAAATTCGGATCGACAACGACAACCGCCGCGCGCACTGGTTTGGATTTATCTTGGGTCTTTTTCTGAATAACCCTTAAGTTACTTGAGACATGAGCTTTGGCTCCAACATAAGGTTCCTGGAGTAGAAGAAGGGAGAGATTGGTGACAATGGCTGTATGTAAGCATTCTTTCATGGCCGAAAAGCCCCTGCCAAGATTCACCTGACCTATTTTTAACTGTACTGGGGTTAAAATTTGTGCGCCCGTATTAGTTTTAGCAGTAACTGATCACCGAGCGTGCCAGGCGATCGTATTTTCGCCATTCTGGGCACTGATCCGAGTAAGAAGGGTGGGAGTTTTCAGTCCCGGTCTTACAGTTACCGCAGACTGGGGCCCCACTACGCTTGCAAGATCTTGTGTCGTGTTCACCTGCACAGTAGCCACATTTCTGGGGGCTGTCACAGTTCCGAGCCTCATGGCCGAAACCAAGACAGTTAAAGCATTGTCTTAACGGGGACTGGTCGACCACCGGCACCACCTGGTAACCTATCTTAACCCTTTGCTCTTTAAGGCTCTGCCAGATTCCCGGGCTTACCTCCAAGATGATGTTACTCATATGCTCTGAACGGTGCTTCGTTCTTCTGAGCACTTTGATGTGGCCGTCAACGTGGTCACCCAGTGTCCCTTTGTTTTGTCGGCGGACAGCTTCCACCACTTTGTCGTTTGTGGTGCTATTGATGACTCCGATCACTCTTAGTTGCGGCATTCTTGGTGGAGGCTCGGTCACGGCGTAGCCTTTATCGAGTCGCTGTATGGCAGATCTCATAGCCGTCCTGTCCTCATCAGTTTCCACCGATATTACTACTTTACTGTTGCGCCCCTTACGGAGGCCATGTACAGCGATTCCTAGCTCTGCCACGTCCACCCCCTTCTTAATCTCATTGAGGATATCCTCACTAGATTTCTGGGGGTCCCCAGATTCCACCACCACGATGCGGCGTGCAGTGACAGTGCTGTATGTGGACTTATTTTGCGTGTTGAGATAATTCAATGGCTTACGGTTCCCACTGGCTGGTGGATTTGAGCCAGGGGGATGGTCGAGAATTTCTCGTCGGAGCGATTCCACTGCGGTTCTCACCGGCCCAACGGTCTCCACCATGGAGTCCAAAGCCTCCCCAACTTCTGTCCTAAGCTGCGATATACCACGAGCCATTGATTTACCCACCAATGTAGCCTCGGATGAATCATTCCGTAGAGCTGTGACGTCACCCTGCAGGTTTGAAATCGCAGCCATAACTTCACAGCTCATCATGACCCCTTCAGGGTTCTGTGGTACGTTATTTTCTTTCTGAGCTGCTCTGATAGCCGTGATGTCGTCCATGATGTGCTGGAGAAGACCCTCGACATTCAACGAGGTGTCTAAGTCTGCTGTTCTAGTGGAAGGATGCATCCGTTCCGCCCTGTATAGGTTGTTCGTGAGATCATCGATCGCCAACCTCATTGCATCAAGCCGACTGGAAACTTCCTTGGACCTTACGGTCAAAGTGTCCATCAACTTGGACAAATGGGTACTAGATGAAACATCAACCAAGCTGGGGTCGGTCTGGATGGTTGGTTGGGAAATAAGCTTTTTGATCTCCGCTTGGATGTTTGCTATACCATTTATGGGTCCATCCATCTCATAATTTAGCCAGGCACGGATTGACTCTGCCGTTTGGTGGGTCTTAAGCACCACCTCATGAGCTTCTTTGAGCTTGTTTGCGTGAGTTTGATTAAGCTCCACCAATTGTTTGGCGTGAGCTCTCTCCACTCTGACCAGTTCTTTAGCGGCCCTTGCTCTTTCTTGCTCAAGTGATACCCTGTGTCGTGAGCGGGAGTCAGACACTGAGAGCACTACCTCATACATCCCTTGCAGGCTCTCCAATGCCTCCAACTTACACTCCCGCTTCATGTTGCCCGCCATCTCAAGTGCTTCCTTTCCTGATTGCAAGAGTTCGTTGGCTCTCTGCGAGGCAAGGTCCATTGAGACACCGATGCGCTTTGCACTTGCCGGGAGAATACTAGAGCGTCTGCTGCGTACGCTCTCAACGTCCGACCACTCATCGTCAGTTCTGGGATTTGGCTGGGAAATGCCCAGCATGTCCAACTCTGCCTCTATTTCCGGTAAAGTTATACTTGGCGTCACACTCGGACCGGAAGCAGTGTTAGAGACTGAGAGCGAAGTGGGTTTAGGTACTGCCGATGGACCTGGCGTCACACCAAGAACGAGAGTGGTGTCAGTCGCTGTGAGCAGTGAAGGGTCTGGCACTGACGTACAGACCGGTTCGACAATAGGGCCTGGAGAGTCAGCCGTTGTGACAATCAGAGAAGGGGTCGCCTTAGACCCAGATTCTCTTTTCTTGTGTCTAGGTGGTGGCTTAACAGCTTCCTCCTTTTTTTCCCTGTCTTGTGCTATAGCCTTTCGTCTCAGCGCCCGGTTAGAACCGTCACTTCGGCTACCCGTTACAGACTTTGACGACATGATGTATCGATAATCTAGATCAACGAAGACAGGTGCTCCAATCTCGATATGCACCAGATGCTGCTGCTTACCTAGATATGGGCCCCAGAAAGCTTCCAGAGAAAACCCCAAGGCTCCACGACCACGGGCCACGAAGATACACCAGTTTGAAAATTTTCAAGATGGCGGCTAAAAGCCCGCGCGCGTTTTCAGACTGAAATATCTCCAAAACCAGTAGTCCTAGAATCGTGGGGTCTTGATCAAAATGATCTGCACTCGCACCAGAAGCCTTCACCAAAAAGAACCAGAGACTTGACCTGCAACACCTGGAAAGGTTGCAGTCTTTCTCGCAAGGATCTCCAGATACCAACAGTCCAAACGCGAACCCTGTACGATGTCTAGATCAGGAGCTACTCACTTTTCGAGTTTTCCA
Organism: Thera britannica; assembly: GCA_939531255.2. Taxonomy (NCBI): domain Eukaryota; kingdom Metazoa; phylum Arthropoda; class Insecta; order Lepidoptera; family Geometridae; genus Thera; species Thera britannica. The sequence goes on from OW618044.2 coordinate 19,721,052, forward strand.
AGATGGCCGCCAAGATGGCTGCCTCAGCGCTGGATTTACAAAAAGTTAAATAACTCACGATCCAGAAGTCGCAGACTGGTCGTGTTTGGACTTATAATATTCCTTTTACAAAGACGGAAGCGATTAAAATACGCTCAAGCAAAAAAATCTGCAACTCAGCAAGACTCAATTGAAAAACCAGTAAAATGGTCACAACTCTTCAACAGGTGGGAATTTTAATTTGCTGAAAACGGTTTCAAGCCTCCTGATAGAGAGCTCAGCCTATTCAGAAAAAAATGTGGCTGTAACACGTGGCATTCTGGTACCACGTGCCACGTGGTTTTATCTAGATAAATTATTTCTCCAAAAGTACTGGTCAAAAAAATCTGAAAATTTGCATATAAATAAAACTCATTAAGGGCTACAAAACTAAGCTAAGAAAACGATAGGTCGTCGCTGAAAATCTTTTTTAAATCTTGTTTGAATTTTCGAAAAATTCAAAAAATTTACAATTTTAGTGCTAACTAGATGAAATTTGGTCCGATTTCAAAACAAAAACCAGTTATGAGCTTGTCGTGATACGAGTCACAAAACGACAAAGAAAGCCGATTTGATTTCCAAGTGCTTCAAGGAACACGTGTCCACGTGGTTTTCGGAAAAATGGCTGTAGCTCTGCAGTGCAGCGTCACAAAAATCCGTGATTTGGTATGCAAGGTAGGCCTCCAGGAGGGTCACAAAAATAACCCAAAAAACAAGTGGGTTACCGATCTTGTTTAGCCAGCGTATGAGGATAAAGATGAAAAACTAACCTCAATATCGCCAAAAATGTGGGTATTTGGCTCCTGGTAGTCCAAAAAGTGGAACGAAAGGTATTTCACTTATGCACACGTATGTAAAATCACTTCACGCACAATTTGATATAACTTGCACCGCAAACCGAGCACTTTTACCAATTTTCCGAATTATTTCAACGTGGAACGGCCCGTTTTCGTGGCTCTCACGACAAGACAAGCGCTGGAGGCGGACTGGTTAGGTTAGGTTAGGTTAGGTTAGGTTAGGTTAGGTTAGGTTAGGTTAGGTTAGGTTAGGTTAGGTTAGGTTAGGTTAGGTTAGGTTAGGTTAGGTTAGGTTAGGTTAGGTTAGGTTAGGTTAGGTTAGGTTAGGTTAGGTTAGGTTAGGTTAGGTTAGGTTAGGTTAGGTTAGGTTAGGTTAGGTTAGGTTAGGTTAGGTTAGGTTAGGTTAGGTTAGGTTAGGTTAGGTTAGGTTAGGTTAGGTTAGGTTTTTTTTTTTTTTTTTTTTTTTTTTATATATAAAAAAAAAAAAAAAAAAAAAAAAGGTTAGGTTAGGTTAGGTTAGGTTAGGTTAGGTTAGGTTAGGTTAGGTTAGGTTAGGTTAGGTTTTTTTTTTTTTTTTTTTTTTTTTTTTTTTTTTTTTTTTCAAAGGTCCCTCTGACAAGGCCGGAGATCGTGTTTACTATATTTATTTGATACAATGAGAATGAGCTTAAGATTGAAGAGAAACTACCTCAAAACAATAGTTTATACAAAAGTTTTTATGGCAATTTGTGCTGAAATTTACTAAAATAATGGAACCAATTTTTCTTTACTAAACTAGACCCGAACTTATTTACCGAATTAAAATTGACTAAATATTGTTACTGAGTGGTTGACTATGGGAACTCTAATTAAAATTTTGTTGTGCTAAGGCTATTTTGACTTAAATTCTATGTATAACGTCTGCTGGTTGTTTGATATTTTACAAAATATTAAGCCAACAAGTCTTATTGACAATAGAGATTTAATTTTCTGCTTAGCTAATTTTGAAACATAGTGTAAAATTTTTGAAGCCACTGTTTTTCTTTCGGTACCAGGTTATTTGCCTCTCAGGGATAAATGACCTGGGCCATGGTCATCATGGCCCAGGCCGTTTATTTGGACAGCTTGAACTCTTCGGTAGTTAACAGTGGTAGGCTATGGTTGACCTCGCCAGTGCGTCCCACTTCCTCCTGATCGCACACTCAGGGCTGAACGCATTATGGTCCGCCTTTTCAGCCTTGGCGTGCGTACAGTTGCAACAGGAAGGGGTTGCACCAGCGAGCCACTCGTCGCACTCCGTCTTCATGTGGGGGCCCCCGCAGTGGCTACACTTCACGGTGGTCTCCACGCAGAACCTTCGTCCGTGGCCGTAGCCGAGACACAGCGAGCACTGCACGAGTGGCGACTGGTCTGCCACTCGTACCCGCTGGAGGTCTATGGCGATGGTTTCTGCGTGGACCAGGCGCTGCCACACTCCCGGGGGCACCCTCACGACGACGTGGTGCGTTTCGGGGTTTCTCGTTTTCTTCTTGTATGCTATTTCTATTTTGCTTTCTGCTCTGTCAATATTCTCTAACACCTTTTCGTTTTGCGTCCAAATGGCTTCGATGAGGTCTTCGTCGGTGTTAAACGTGAACACGTTCTTAATTATTATGAGAGGGTTTTTATTTTTCATTTCCTCGACATTCAAAAACTCTTCAGCCCTCTTTAGCCTTTCCTTTACTTCCTCTCTTTCCTTCTCAGTCCTGCACCCCACAATCACCTTCCTGTCCTTGGCTTTCCGGATCCTTTCTATGACTATTCCTCCTTCCTTCGCGTTTATAGTCTCTCTTATCCTTTTCATAACCTCATCTCCCGTATCCTTGACGTTCTTGGCAGTGACCACTACGGAGTGCAGCGCGGTCCGCTCCAGGTTACTCCTCACTGGATGCGCCGCTGCCACACTCGCGTAGGTTTGGTTTGCCATTCTCTCTCGTTGCATTTCAAGTTTCTCCTGTAGCTTTTCCATCTTTCCACTATTTTCTATAATCAGCTTCGCGTGCTCCTCCATTTTCTTCACTAAAGCTTTTTCAACCATCCTTTTTTCTCTATCCAGTTCTCTTTCCCTTTCAGGCTCTCTTTCTATCTCTGGTGCACATATCTCTTCCCTTTCCCGGCCTTCTTCACTTTCCAATTCTTTCACCAGCTGGTACAGCCTCTCTATTGCTAGTAAAACCTCGGCCTTAATCTCCGTTTTCATGTTCCTGGAGAGACCGAGGTTTGCTTTGGCTTTCATCAAGCAGGCCTTCGCTTCCGCCAGTCGACTGCTGTACCTAGGCTGTTCCGGCGGGCTCCCCGCGACCTCGATCGGCGCTCTCACACCCACTCTGCTACCTTGTGAGAGCACCTTTTTTGGTTTTCGGGGATTCACCGCCGGCGCGGGTTTCTTCGGGGTGGTCGGGGTAATGGGATCCACTTCCTCCGTCGCAGATTCCCACTCTCCTATGCTCCTGCGGACATTACGGCTTCTCCCGCACTCCTGCATAGCTGGTGATACTTGGCTTCGAGAAGCTTCGCTTGAAGTCTTATTCTCTTTTGCAGGGGTACGGAAAACAAACATTCTGGGGTGGTTTTAACTATTTATAAGTCAGAGGGACAATCAATAATCAAATCGAATAATTAGAATACGTTTAAAATAAAAGTTTGTATAAGTTATAAAAGATACTATGTTCTAAAACGAGTAAATGTAAAATATGTAAATATTAACCTAAATAAAATCCCTAGAAGTCTAACCTATATCACAGAGAATCACTTAATACCTAACCTATATCACAGAAATCAGAACTAAAAATATGTTTAAAATAAAAGTTTGTAAAAGTTATAAAATCAAATTATATTTCTAATCTCTAATTTTTCTGTTTCAGATGGTGAAAATGGCTTCAGCCAACCTGCGTCAGTATACAGGTACTAGGTAAAAGTGAAAAATATGTAAGTATCTTAGAATAACTGTATATTTACGTCAAAACACAAAATTCGAAAGTCAAAACAAGAATGGCTGTCGACACAGCCGGTCAGAAAAGGCTAGAGGGTAGCCGGTCAGGTTTTAAGTCAAATGCCACAAACCGGGTCAAAATCGGTGGCCCAGTTTAGAAGTTATGACGGTTTAAAGGTCACTGGGGCCCCAAAAAGCGACTTTTCCAACCTTAGTGACTGCAATCTGGGTGGGTGGGCGGGCGATTTTTTGTGGGTTTTCAGCCGTTTTCTTTTGCAGATGCGTGCGGGGACGTGGGGCAACGATGGACCAGCCGTGTTTATGTGCGGACGCAAGCAAAAATTTTGAAAATGACTGAAAAAACCGAAATTAACACGTGAAAATCGTGCAAAAATGTGGAAAAACGGACTTTTTCGAAGTTTTTTGTATGACGGGTGAACACGGGCGCTAGCTCTATGTATAGGGCGTCGCGAGCCGCGTCTGATGATATGTCACACGGCTATATTCACCTTAAGTAGTTGTCACTAAAAATCGAAAAAGGTTCTCAGCTCAGACAATAGTCAGTTTTCGATCGCGAAAACAGTGAAAATCAAAATTTCCGCTATCGAAAAAGAAAACCTATGCTATGAGCGAGCCGCGGGAGCGGTTACCTCAATTTTTGCACCAAACAGAAACTAATTATCTCGAAAGATGAATAAGTTAAACCAAAAATACGTGTTATTTTATAAAAATTTTGAAAATATAAAAATTTTGAAAAACCACTTTTGGATGCAGACCGTGCCTAGTAACAATTAATACAGTCAATACACTATTATAAACAATTTTTGATCGTTCGCACGCGACAAACAGTCGATAAAATTAAATTTGAAAATTCTCAAATGTATGGAGTAATGCAGGCCTTAGGTGGATTTTGTATCAAACCGAATATGAAGAAAATTAGTTAATATCGATTTTTTGTGGGTTTTCAGCCGTTTTCTTTTGCAGATGCGTGCGGGGACGTGGGGCAACGATGGACCAGCCGTGTTTATGTGCGGACGCAAGCAAAAATTTTGAAAATGACTGAAAAAACCGAAATTAACACGTGAAAATCGTGCAAAAATGTGGAAAAACGGACTTTTTCGAAGTTTTTTGTATGACGGGTGAACACGGGCGCTAGCTCTATGTATAGGGCGTCGCGAGCCGCGTCTGATGATATGTCACACGGCTATATTCACCTTAAGTAGTTGTCACTAAAAATCGAAAAAGGTTCTCAGCTCAGACAATAGTCAGTTTTCGATCGCGAAAACAGTGAAAATCAAAATTTCCGCTATCGAAAAAGAAAACCTATGCTATGAGCGAGCCGCGGGAGCGGTTACCTCAATTTTTGCACCAAACAGAAACTAATTATCTCGAAAGATGAATAAGTTAAACCAAAAATACGTGTTATTTTATAAAAATTTTGAAAATATAAAAATTTTGAAAAACCACTTTTGGATGCAGACCGTGCCTAGTAACAATTAATACAGTCAATACACTATTATAAACAATTTTTGATCGTTCGCACGCGACAAACAGTCGATAAAATTAAATTTGAAAATTCTCGGTTAGGTTAAGACTTTAGGTTAGGTTAGGTTAGGTTAGGTTAGGTTAGGTTAGGTTAGGTTAGGTTAGGTTAGGTTAGGTTAGGTTAGGTTAGGTTAGGTTAGGTTAGGTTAGGTTAGGTTAGGTTAGGTTAGGTTAGGTTAGGTTAGGTTAGGTTAGGTTAGGTTAGGTTAGGTTAGGTTAGGTTAGGTTAGGTTAGGTTAGGTTAGGTTAGGTTAGGTTAGGTTAGGTTAGGTTAGGTTAGGTTAGGTTAGGTTAGGTTAGGTTAGGTTAGGTTAGGTTAGGTTAGGTTAGGTTAGGTTAGGTTAGGTTAGGTTAGGTTAGGTTAGGTTAGGTTAGGTTAGGTTAGGTTAGGTTAGGTTAGGTTAGGTTAGGTTAGGTTAGGTTAGGTTAGGTTAGGTTAGGTTAGGTTAGGTTAGGTTAGGTTAGGTTAGGTTAGGTTAGGTTAGGTTAGGTTAGGTTAGGTTAGGTTAGGTTAGGTTAGGTTAGGTTAGGTTAGGTTAGGTTAGGTTAGGTTAGGTTAGGTTAGGTTAGGTTAGGTTAGGTTAGGTTAGGTTAGGTTAGGTTAGGTTAGGTTAGGTTAGGTTAGGTTAGGTTAGGTTAGGTTAGGTTAGGTTAGGTTAGGTTAGGTTAGGTTAGGTTAGGTTAGGTTAGGTTAGGTTAGGTTAGGTTAGGTTAGGTTAGGTTAGGTTAGGTTAGGTTAGGTTAGGTTAGGTTAGGTTAGGTTAGGTTAGGTTAGGTTAGGTTAGGTTTTTTTTTTTTTTTTTTTTTTTTGTTTTTTTTTACTTATCCCCTGGCGTAACCAGGCACATTGTCAACGCAACTCTTTTATTCCAGTTCTCGCTTGTATGCCTCTCGCACAGTCATTCTTCATACTATATCTTTTTTCATCCATCCGCTTTCTTTCCTATTTTACATTTACTCTACTTTTCTTGTTTTAATCTTTATTATGGGATGAAAAACAGGGGTTTACTTTATTTATCTTACTATAACTACGTTTCTTTCTTATCTACTACATTATAAATGGACACAATATTATATAACTAAAATTACATAATTGTGCTACCTTATTACTACTTATTTTTATTTGCTACTATCTTAACTATCTTTATACAATACTTTAGAAACTTCTCTCTTATCTTTTTATCCTCTATTATTGTTGCCAAATTTTCTATTTCTAAACATTTACCTATTTCTATTTCCAAGTTCAGCCGTTCTATCCCGAATCTGGGGCAGCAGGTTATTAGGTGCAACACGCTCTCTTCTACATTAGGGTCGCAAGGACACGACGGACTATCCCTACACTTGAAACGATGCAAGTATGAGGAGAACCCGCCGTGTCCTGTGAAGAGTTGGACAGTGGTGGGGCATAGAGTTAACGATTTCACCAGTCGATACGCCTTACTGCATTTGGGAAGAAGACCCTTGTGACCGCTCCCTGTTGGGCTCTACCATAACGATTGTTCCATTCGCAAAGCGAGTCTCGTCTGATTTCTCGCTTTGCGAATGAAACCGGGCAGCTGTCGAATTTTGGCTTCACCTTCAGGTGCAGCGCTGCACTTTTTGCCAACTCATCGGCTCTCTCATTTCCCTCCATCCCCGCGTGAGCCTTGATCCAAAATAACTTCACTATTTTGTCCAGATTATTCAGTTGAGTTATTTCTTCTCTAATCTGTACTGCGAGGGGATGGGGGGAAGTCAGGTTGGTTATGCTCTCAAGAGCTGAGCGTGAATCGCTGAAAATGCTGCAACTTGGTTGCAGCCTTTTCAGCGCCTCGCCCGTGGCTGCCGACAGAGCAAGCAGCTCTGCCTGGTAGACGGTGCAGCATTCATCCAGCCTCAGTTTACGGGAACTGATCTCTGTGGCGCCGATTCTAATAGATAGCGCTGCGCCAACTCTACCCTGAATCTTACTCCCGTCCGTAAAGATGTTAAGGTGGGTGTCGAGGTTCTGGTCCAATGCTGCACCGTCCTCCACGCAGGTGAATTTCAGCTCCTTCTGCAGTGCAGGGTGCGGCATGGCTGCGTATGGCACTGGTGTCTCAATCTCTCGATCTCCTATTACTTGCTGGGTGTGACCTTTCTTTACTTTATAAAGCGAGGCTGCTTCCCTGACTCTCATGTCCAGCGGAAGCAACCCAGCAAGCAATAGCGCCGAGTTGAGTGAGACCGTCCTGTACGCCTTAACGATCTTCTGCGCAAAACCACGCTGCACCGTGTCCAGCTCCTTCCTCACGCATATCTTCTCTGTGGCGGGTGCCCACACGCTGGCCGCGTACATGATCGTGGGCTCTACCACAGCAGTGTACAGCGTCCTGATGACTTCGGGCTGTAGGCCCCAGCTCACTTTGGCCGCTCGGGACAGGTGGTTGTAAAACCTTAGCGCTTTACGGCAGACGTTCGCGGCATGCGAGTTAAAAGTCAGCTTCTCGTCGATGGTGAGACCAAGCAGTTTGATCTCTTTTGACAGGCCAATGTCGATCCCGCCCATGCTAAGGCGCGGAGAGTCGTACCTGAGTTTGCGCGTAATCACCATAGCCATGGTCTTGTGTGGCGCAAATCTCAGTTTGTTACGGACTCCCCACGCCCGAACATGTTCGAGCGCGGCATTGGCCTGTCTTTCGATCTCTAGCGACGTCTCACCATCGAAGAGAAGCACCACGTCGTCCGCGAAAGCCTGCACGTAATCACCTCTTTGTTCCAGGTTCTTCAGGAGGGGGTCCAGGAGCAGGTTCCACAGGATGGGGCCACCGATTGACCCCTGCACGCACCCTTTCTCTGTACGCTTGGCGTACTCCTCTCCAGCGTATCGGACCTTAACTCTTCGGTTCCGGAGATAGCTGTCTATTACACGTCTTAAGTTGACCGGACACTTCTCCTCCGCCAGTCGGACTCTGATGGCTGGCCACCATGCGCTGTCGAAGGCCCCCTCTATATCCAACGACACGAGTGTCAGCATCCTCTTTTGCTCGAGCTTTGTGTTGATGTGTCGCATTAGGTTATAGAGGGCGTCTTCGGTGCTCTTCTGGGGCATGAATCCGTACTGTCGAAAGCTCAGCCTTGGCACTAAGTAGAACTTGATCCGGTTGACCAGCATCTTTTCGAAGATTTTCCCCAACACTGGGAGGAGTCCGATAGGCCTGTACGACTTTGGGGTGGTGTAGGAGTCTTTTCCGGGTTTTCGCAACACTATCACTGTGGCCTCCTTCCAGGGATCCGGGAAATGCGCTTGCTCAAGGCATTTATTTAAAATGGCCAGAAACATTGCCGGGTCGTTCTTGATGGCTTCTGCACATATGTCGACGGTGAAGCCATCTGCTCCAGGGGCTTTCTTAGGGTTGAAGGCATTTATCGCAGCTTTTAGCTCGGTCGCCGTGAACGGTGGGTCGCAGGGCTCAGCTTGTTGTCCACTGTTCACCATCTCCGCTTCAGCTCTTATTCTGCGATGCTCCGTGTTGTCGCTTTCCGTGAGGTCTTCTGGATAAAATGCGTCCGCTAGAGCTTTCACGGAGCCTTTGGCGTCCAACACTTTGCCCTCAATCCTGAGTGGCTCATCTTCTACCCTTTTCCTAGTCCTTCCTATTACTCTGTATATACCCTCCCAGACTCCTTCCCTGTCCTGCCTGCTACAAAAATTCCTCCAGCTCTGCACTTTTGCCTTATCTACCTCCGACTCATATTCTTCTTTCTTTTTCAGGTACTCTTCAACGACTCTTGCTCTTCGGACTGGTGCTGTACCCTTTATTCTTCGCTTCCTGGTGGCGACTTCCCTCTTCAGCTGCGCGAGCTCTTCGGACCACCACGGGATTGTAAGTATTTGTGTGTGTTTTTTAGCTGGTATGGTGTGTGTGCATGCGTGTGTGATTGCTTGTGTGTATGTGTGTATGACTGCTTCTATTTGTTGTGTGTTGTGTGTGTGCTCTACTTCTCTGAGTGTGAGTTGGTGGTCTGCTTTAAATTGGTCCAATTCCTCATGGAATTGGGCCCAATTTGCTTTCTTTGTATTGTAGAGTCTTGTTGTGCGCGTGATCTGTGTCCCGTGTGCTTTGTGTAGCTGTATGTTGAATGTCATGCCGTTGTGGTCCGAGCTCGTCATGCTCTCAACGACGGTCCATCCCTCCACCAGGGTGAGCATGTCCTCCGAGCAGACTGTTATATCTACGTGGCTGGTGTATCGCCGGTCGCCTCTGATCGTGTCAAAAGTAGGCTTTGAGCCGTCGTTGAGCACCTGTAGCCCGTGTTCGTCGAGGAACTTCATGAGGTCCTCCCCTCTGGAGTTGGTCCTGACGCTTCCCCACCAGATGTTCCAGGAGTTTGCGTCACCTCCAATGATCAGCCTGTTTGGGCCTAACTCGTTGAGTACCTTGCCCAGGTGCTCTAGGTAAGGTTCCAAGGGCTGATCGCCTTCCAGGTATATGGAGACCAGGTTGATCTTCCAGGCGGTTGTTCGGATTCCCAGTACGGCAATGTTTTTGGTGGTGAATTGCGGGTATTGGATGACGTCTAAGGTAGAGTCTAGAACAGCTATCGCCGCCTTCACCATCCCGCCCTGTTCTAGGTTCTGGTAGATCCTGGCGCCTGGATAACCCTTTAATAATTTTTGTGACCCCACATATGGTTCCTGTAGGAGGAGGACTGCTGCCTTACATTTTGCGGCCTCAATGAAGGCCTCGTCTGTCGCTAACTGATCCTTTCTGAGGTTTGCTTGAATGACTTTGTAAAGGACGCCCTCAGCAATACGCCACGGTGGATCTCGCCAGTGCCTCCCACTTGCGCCTCACCGGGCATTCATTGCTAAAGGCGCCGTGGTCAGTCTTAGCGGCCTTGGTCTTCACACAGTTAACGCAGCAGGGGGTGGCGTCGCTCAGCCAGTCAGGGCACTCCGGCTTGAGGTGTGCTCCACCGCAGTGGCTGCATACATCGACTGCCTCGGTGCAGAACCGCCGCCCGTGTCCGTACCCTAGACAGCGCGAGCACTGTACTAGGGGGGACTGGTCGGCGACTCTGATCCTCTGCATGTCGATGTATACAGTCCCCGCGCTTGCGAGGCATTGCCACAGCCGGGGCGAGACCTTAATGACGACGTGGGAGATGAGCGGGTTCCTCGCTTTGCGGCGGAAGCGTACTTCCATGCGGTCGTCCTCGCCACTCACGCCCCTCAGCAGGTGTCCGTTCTGTGTGCGGATGGCTTTAATGATGTCTTCATCCGTATGGCACTGCAGAACTCCGTAGAGGATAACAAGCGGATCTTTATTCTTGATATCCTCTATGTTGAGCTGCCCTTCCCTTTCTGCTATCCTTTCCTTGACCTTTTTCAGTTCTTCCTCGTTTTGGCATCCTACAATTATCTTCCTATCTTTTGCTTTCCTAATTTTGTCAATCTTCGTTCCCTCTTCCGCTGCGTTCACAACCTTCCTTATCCTTTCAAACACCTGGTCCCCTGTCTCCTGCTCATCCTTCGAGGATATAATGATGGAGTGCATGGCAGTATTTTCTAGAGGCTGTTTTGGGGAGCCCGCAGTTACACTTGCGTAGGAGCCTCTGTTCGTGTGGGTCTCTTGCTGCGTCTTCATCACTTCTGTCAGCTTCTCCATTTCCTTCCTGTGATCCTCAAGTAACTTTCCATGCTCTACTATCTTTCTAATTATTTCATCCTCTTTCTCTATCCTTTCTGTCCTCCTTTCCTCTCCTTCCCTGTCCCTTTCGTTCGTTCTTTCTTCTGCCTTAGGTGGCTCGTTCTCTTGTTGTTTTCCAGGGTCGCTCGCTTTCTTCTGTCCCTTTCCCTTGACACTTACCGCCTCTTTGACAAGCTGGTAAAGCCTGTCTATTTCCTGCGTTACTACGTTTTTTATCTCGGTTTTGATGTTTCTCGAGTTCCCTAGGTATAGTTTGGCTCTTGTGACGCAGGCTCTAGCTTCCACCATCCGGTCGCCTTGTTTTGACTCCAGTCGTGGGGAGCCACCCGTGGTCTCCGTCGATGTTCTTTGGGCTGGTGCCCTACTCTCTTGCGAGAGTGTCCCTTTCGGTTTGGGTCTCTGGGTTTCCACGGGTGTAGTGCTCTTCGTAGAGTTCTGGGTCTTGGGGATTGCGTCGGACTTCCCTGATTCCCATTCCCCTATGCTCCTTCTTACACTCGGGCCGGGTTTTGGGTCGATGGGTAAGTCCTGTGTCATTTTAGGGTTTGGGGAGATCTCGTCTACGCTCCTGGCTCCTTTTACAGGGGTACGAAAGCCAAACATCTTCTGGTTAGTCAGTGGAACGCGTCAAATTATACAGGTAATAAAATAAATGTTTGTAAAAGTTGTATATAAAATAAAATGTGTATTATGTGTAACCTAACTAATTTTTATCTTTTTGTTTCAGATGCTGTCTTCGATTACCAGAAACCGATCGTCCGGGTCCAGTCGACCAGTTGGTAAGTGTTTACTTTAATTAACTATCTAATTTATTTTTAACTCTACAAATGTAGAGCTCGTGAGTGTTGCTGGTGTTCGAGCGATTGTTATTGCTAACTGCTGCCTCAGTTTCTAATAGAACGGTTGATATGGTCTAACTTGGGCGGTCTTCAACCAAACACTAACTCCAAAAGCAAAATTACTATCAATATACCTACAATATCAATTCGTCAAAATAACAAATAAAGTAAAAACTTTCTTGGTGTCAGCTCTACCAAGTGTCTCTATACCAAAGAAGACTCTATAAACTCGTCTGAAGGAACAAAATATACAATGCGAATTTCTTGGTGGCAGCTCTACCAAGTGTCTGTAGAGTCTATATTTTTCAGCTTTTCAGGTGTAGCAGGTCCAGCCGATGCCACTACAGAAAATCCCGTTTCGCTACGACGCTTAAATCCTAAGTTATGCACAAATTTAAAATTTCAAGATGGCCGCCAAAATGGCCGTCTTTGTCCTAACTTTATCAGTTTTGGTCCGAATCGGGCCGAGTTTGGACTCGTTAGAAAGGTCTCGCTGAGTCCTTTTCAGAACTCACCCCTACAAGATTTTAGAATCAACCCCTGATTTTTAAAAGCAGAAATTGCCAAGATTTTTACAAAAATATTCATAAAAAATTGAATTTACTTCGGATTTTTTCCGGAAAAAGTAATTTACAATTAATAAATTAAGTGCTAAAATATTGCATTCACAGAAAAATTTTAAAATTAATTTTGGAGAAATTTAAAAATTACAATATTTACAAAATTGATAACGTAAAAACCAGCTGATCGATGTATGTCGAAACTTTTATATGTGGTAGAGGACCTGAATATCTATTACTATTGAATTTAAAAATATATGGTAAAAGAGGTTTTGAGAGAGATAGAATTTTTTGAATAATGTGAAAAAATAAAAAATTTAGAAAAATCAATATCTCAGCCAATTCTTAACTTAGAGAAGATCTTGAAGTGCCTCCGGAGTCCTCGCCGCAGTGTCCAGGTGATCCCGTTGTCAAATCCAGCCGCACAGCCCTGGGTCACTGACCTCGTGGCCACGTGGTACTTGTTTTTTTGCCGTTTTCTCCGCACTCTTGCGCGGAAAAAATCGGCAGAAACAGCAGTCTTGTAGTACTCCTGGAGGCCTTTCCAGGGGTGTCAAAAAAGGTGTAGGTCGTCGCTGCCAAACTCGCGTAATTTCACTTTTAAAATCAAAATTTTTTGTAAAATCACTTTTCTGTTTGTCACTTCACCAAAACTTCACTTATCGAAAAAATAAGAACACAGGCGGGTGCGCCTCGTCTGTCCGCTTCTTTTGGTGTGTCGCACGGTAGTAATTTCGCACTTTTTTCTATTTTTCGTGATTTAAAATCGCGGAGCGGCTCTATTTCGTGGCGCTCTCGACCGCGGTTGGCAGCGGACTGTGGGTTAGGTTTTTTTTTTTTTTTTTTTTTTTTTTTTTTTTTTTTTTTTTATCAGCTTGTCC